>CM069921.1:18269843-18824743 GCA_036172225.1 Cryptocoryne crispatula var. balansae
AAAACCTGCAAAGGCGCCTCGGGCAAAATCGGATAACCCCACTGTGTGAAAATCCTGCAAAGGAGCAATTAGGTCGATAAAAAATCAAAAAAAATAAAAATAAAAAGCAATCAGCAACCTGGCCGAGCCCTCCGACCTAACAGGATGGATGGGTTCTTCTCCTTAATTTATCTTGTAAGGAACAAAGGGCAAACCCAACTCTCACCATCCTGACTATTCCAGTCTTGATGGTCTACCAAAAATGTTCACACTGTTTTGATCCTTCAGGACTTGGCAGTCGTCAAACTTCTCCGAAGGATCGAGTGGACACAAATCCATTCACATGTTCCTTAAGACTTTTTGTAAACAAAAAATTCTCACCATCCTGACTACTACAGTCTTAATGGTCTACCAACAAAAAATTCAAAACCCCTCCGAAGGACCAAGTGGATACACAAACTCACTCACAAGCTCCTTAGGACCCTCTGAACCCTTGTTCTGGGTCATTTCAAAAAAAATCTGTCATTCTAACTATTCCAGTCTCGATGGTCCACAAAAAATTCTCATCAAAAATTTCTCCGAAGGACCGAGTGGTCACAAAACCCCACTCCTATGTTCCTTAGGGCCTTTTTCAAACAAAATTCTCACAATCTTAACTATTCCAAGTCTTGATGGTCTAACAAGAATCCTCATCGAAAACCTCTCGAAAGAACCAAGCAGACACATAGCCCTGCTCACATGCTCCTTAGGAACATCCAGAGCCCTCATTCCGGATGATCTTAAAAGCAAAAAAATCCCCACCATCTTGATCACCCTGGTCTCGATGGTCTACAAAATTCTCACCATCTTGACTACTCCGGTCTTGATGGTCTACTAAAAGATTTCACGTCGCTCTGACCCTTCAGGTCTCGACGGTCATTAAAAAATTTTCCGAAGGACCGAGTGGACATAAATCCACTCACATGTTCCTTAGGACTCTTTCAAACAAAAATTCCCACCATCCTGGCTATTCCAGCCTCGATGGTCCACCAAAATTCTCATCATCAAAATTTTCCGAAGGACCGAGTGGACATATAGCCCCGCTCACATGTTCCCTAAGACTAAAATATCCAAATTTTCTCTGAAGGACCGAGTAGACACATAGCTCTGCTCACATGTTCCTTAGGATTCAAACTCTCTCCGAAGGACCGAGTAGACACATAACCCTGCTCACATGTTCCTTGGGATTCAAACCTCCTCTGAAAGACCGAGTGGATACATAGCCCCACTCATATGCTCTTTAAGATTATAAAAAAACTTTTTTTCCGAAGGACCGAGTGGACACATAGCCCCGCTCACATGTTCCCTAGGATTAAAACATCCAAACCTCCTCCGAAGGACCGAGTGGACACATAGCCCCGCTCACATGTTCTTTAGGATTCAAACCTCCTCCGAAGGACTGAGTGGACGCATAGCCCCGCTCACATGTTCCCTAGGACTAAAACATCCAAACCTTCTCTAAAGAACCGAGTGGACACATAGCCCCGCTCACATGTTTTTTAGGATCAAACCAACTTCCTAGGACCGAGTGGACACATATTCCCACTCACATGCTCCTCGGAACCAAACACCCATCCAATGGACCTCCATGCTCCTGGATACCCAAACATTTCCTTTTAGCCCTAACGCTCCTTAGGACTTTAAACCCGCATCCACAGTCAAGTCGAGGACTCATTCCTGACTTGATCCATACAAAATCTTCGCATACGGCTTGAGGGAAGCCTTAATTCCCTACAAAAAAAGAAGGAAAAAGGGAGATAAAAAATGATGATGAAAAAAAAGGGGGGAAAGAAAAGAGCAAAGAAAAAAAATGAAAAGAAAGAAAAAAAAACGAAAAAAAAGAAGAATGATGAAAGAAAAAGAGTGAAAAATGAAAAGATAACAAAAAGAGCAACTTCATGCCAGTGTAACCATTCCAATAACGATGGTCCACAAACTTTTAACCATCCCAGTCTTGGTGGCGCTGCCAGAACTTCATATCGTCTTGATTCCTTCAATCCTGACGATTCCAAAAAAAAAAAAAAACCTTGCCATCAAAATTTCTTCGCTCTTGATGGCATTCAAAGCCCCCACCGTTTTGACCTTTCGGTCTCTACAGTTGTCAAGTCTTACCGTGACGGCCGCGGTCTACAAAAAGCCTCCGAGCCATTAGTCGTATCAAACAAACCTTGTTTTCCTACAAGCCAGGTCTCTTTCACAAGTTGAACTCATAAGTCCATCTGATGGATCGAGTGGACACATAGCCCCACTCACAAGGTCCTTAAGATGCAAAGTCCTCGTGCCGATGACCAAGTTGAAATCCATACTTGGTCAAATGCCACAACGAGACTTACTCAACTACCAGTTGAAATTCATGCCCGCACAAAAAAAATCATATAGAATGATTCCCTGTTTTCGAGTTGAAACCTATACTCGGCAGGCCTTTTACTATCAAGTTACAAAAAATCATACTTGGTCAAATTCACCATTGAATTTTCTGACATCGGGTTGAAATCCATACCCACAGAAAACCCCACATTCCATGCTGACTACGTTGAAATTCATACGTAGTCAGACCCAATGGTGCATGCGGCTTGAGGAAAGCCTTAATTCCCCATAAAAAACACAAAAAGGGGCTGAAAAGAAAGGAGCCCGACGGGCTTGGCTGATCGCCCAAATAGCGATCGACCAAAAGCAAAAATGTCAAAAAAAGAGAAAAGAAAGCCTTGCTAGAATGAAAACCTGAAAAGGCACTCTAGAAAAAATCAGGCAACTCTGCTACATGAAAACCTCTCCGGAGGCATGTAGGCAAAATATCAAGGGGGCCGACTCGGGTGAAAACCTAAAAATAGGCAGTCGGGTCAGTAAAAAAAACAGAAAAAAAAAGAAAACTTCAAAAAAGATTGGGTGGAACGGATGTGGCGACAAGTCTACATCAACCATGCAAAAAAAAAACTTCAAGTGGAGCCCCCATAAGTCAGGAGGATCAACAACTGAGCTCAATATGACAAAGACTGTTCATCTTTGAGGGCCCAAGCCCTTCTCGAGCCAGAGAAGATTCAAACAGGACAAGCTAGTCGCCAACTACACGGACGACTCCTTGTCAACCTTCGTCTCCAAGAAATCGTCCGAGGGGGGGCATTTGTTGGCGTACCTTTTTTTTCTCAAAAAAAAAGGGAAGAACAAATGGGCAGGCTTGGGAGTTGGGCCAACAGCCCATAGATCAACCACAATTGGGCCCAATTGGACACCTCAGCAGGAGCCTAATTTACCTGGCCCATAATTGACACATTTCAGCCAAATTCAGGCCTTGTACGCAGCCCATAGGAGAGCTTGGGCCGCAGCCTCCTGCTGGCCCAGAAACCAGGCCCACCGAGGCCACTTGGAGGCCCAAGCTGGGCCAGGCCCACCTGCGGCCAGGTGTGGGTAGCCAGCCGCACCACCTGCCACCTCAGCATCATCCTGCGCACCATGTTGCCACCTAAGCCCATTCATTAGTCAGTTTATGGAGGGGGGAAACCGAAGAGGCCAGGGGGAGATCAAGGGACAGCCAGCCATTAATCTGGAATTAATGGTGTAACCTTCATGGGGAAGGCCAAAAGCCATCAACGTACTGCACCTGGCCTGCCTTTTCATCTGCCCCCCAGCCCCTATAAGAAGAGGGGGGCGCACCAGCATGGGAAGGGGCTGCTTCAGACGCCGGGAGGCTGCCAAACTGCTGCCTGCACCCTGCTGCCAAGCAACCACCGCCTGCACCTGCTGCTAGGAGAAAGAGAAGGGCTGCTGGAGACACCGGGAGGCTGCTGGACTGCACCCTGCTCCTGCTGCCTTGCGCCCTGCCCCCCTGCTACTGCTGCCACCTGCTGCCAACCGTGCTCTGTCCCCTGCTACAGAAGCTGGTCTGCGGCCAGAAGAAGAGAAGGAGACAAGGTAGGAAGGGGCAATATATATTTATTATGTAGCCATCTAAGGCTTCTGTTATATTTGATTCCAGCGCCCATCTCCAACCCCTGGTCTGTCTTCAAAAAATTCCCATGCACAGCCTATGATCGCCCCCTGATCAAACCCCCTTCAGGCCCATGGATAGCCCTTGTCGGCCCACCCAAGGAAGGCAGGATCCTGGATCGCGACCGGGTCGGCCCGGCTCTGGGCCGACCCGGTCCGATCCAAATTAATTAAATTTTTTTTTTGATAATTCGAAAAAAAATCGAAAAAATGTCGAAAAAAATCGAAAAAAATCTGAAAAAACAGAAGTATAACAATAAAAATATTTTCATTCATTAACATAAAATTTACCCAACCGTTTACATAAACTTGACTTGATCTTCATTTTCTACATAAGCCTTATACTCTTCCCACGACATTGTATTATATACAGTATGCCACACATGCTGATGAATATTATATTCTGGAGTCCCTTCTACAATGACCCTAATCTCGCTACTGCGTCCTAAAAAACCACCAAACTAATCTTCATATTAGTATTGAATCGGGGTGTCCATGGGTGATCTATAACTCATCCCACTCCACTCTTGGCCATTTGTAGGAAACCAAGAGCCTCGAGATGAATCATACCCGTAGGTCGGTTGTTCATATCCACGGTACCGATGTCCACCATGTTGGGTATGTTGAGTTCCTCCACCTCGCGACCTCGCCCTACGGTCCATGTCTTGGGTCGCGTGGGTATACCGGTCTTCTCCA
Source organism: Cryptocoryne crispatula var. balansae (assembly GCA_036172225.1). Taxonomy (NCBI): domain Eukaryota; kingdom Viridiplantae; phylum Streptophyta; class Magnoliopsida; order Alismatales; family Araceae; genus Cryptocoryne; species Cryptocoryne crispatula. Next base: position 18,274,542 of record CM069921.1, read on the forward strand.
GGTGAAGCGTTCGTCGTAGTAGGAGCTCTCCCCACATCCGCGGATCTCTGCCTACTTGAAGCCGTGGCTCCTCGCCCTCGGTGTCCCACTCCATCACCGCCGTCGCTCTTCGAAGAAGAATCCTCCGAAGTTTGATACCGGCGGTCGGATGTCGCTCCGGAGTGTCTTCTCGATCCTCGTCGAGTGTCACCGCATCCGCTATGTCAAGAGGATCGCTAAAATTTGCTTACCCTTTCCCTTACTCCGTGCACCTCTCGCCGGATCCTTCACCGGTCTTCCTTCTCTTTGCCACGTCGGGCGGAATCCGAAATTCTTGGGCGAGAGGGACGTCGTCAAGCACGCCTTCAGCCCATTGTCGATCTTCGTGATTGAACTCGTGCTCGCCCATCCCTTCGATCATTCACCCACGCTCCTAATGGATTTCTCTCATCAAAGATTTGATCCAAGTCGATGTCTTCCTCTTGGATCATTGGTTCCTCAATTTGACCACCTGAACTGGCTGTCCTCCACCGTTGTTCTTCCCGTTGATTTTGCTTCATTCTATCTAGATTTTTCAACTCGAGCCTCACGTTGTAGTGGCAATACACAAGGTCTTCAAGTCTTTTGGACGTCAACTCGTTTCTCTCGCTTTGTGTGGATCAGCCGAACGTCGACCAATTTCTCTCACAATCGGATGCCGAAGTCGTTTGGCTAAGCACTCGATAGCCACATCCGCCAAATCTTCATAACCGGGTGCTTTGCCATGGTCCATCCACCAATCGCCTACAAATGGTGAACTACGTCGGAGGGATTAATAATCAATGTTAATATAAAGAATTAATGGATAACTACCCGGACTTAGGAGCATAACAAACTCGCTCCACTTCGTCGTCCCAAAATGATTAGACCGCATCCTATAGTGATACATCTTGTTGCATGCAATTATTGACCGATCATCATCATCAAGCATCCTTGTGATAACCTTTTCGACATCATCAAGTAATTCATTTGTTGCCTTTCGAATTGTTGATCGTAATGAACGAGGGTCAAGAAGTAACCTAAGAAGATACAAATGTTACTAATCAATCAAATCATATTTTCAAATACCAAAGAATGAAGTAAAAGAGAAATGAAATATACCTGTAGCATGTATTGGCTGATGTAATGTTCGCTCCCACCGACGGTCAATAATGTCCCACCACTTATCAAAGTCAGACACGGTTTTTGCAATCTCATCCTTTGCCCTATCTATTGCATTGTATAGATAGCCCATGTCCGCTTTTCTATCACCGTCGACTATCCTTAGCACCTTCACTATAGGACTTACAATGCTCAACGTCTTCTTCACAACTTTCCGTAAATCTCCGCTCTCAATTGTTTCCTCAACTTTCCTCCCTTTCCGCTTATCTGACGGGTTACATCTAGCTAACCAAGTACCCCACCCCGGTGAGATGACCATGTGACAAAGAGCCCCTGAGAAGCTCTCTTCCCTTCGTATGTTCCCTCATTAGGTTAAGGATGAAGTTGTGGTTGTAGATGAATGATGAGATAAATTGGGCTAACTTCACAACCCGGTCTATTTGACTATCTTTGCAAATGTCCTCTAACATTAAATCTAGAGAATGTGCGGAACATGGTGTCCAATACATTTTCGGTCTCTTTACCATCAACATTTGACCGGCCGCTTTGTATGCAGCCGCGTTGTCTGTAACTACTTGGACAACCCCGCCCTCCCCTATCTCCTGGATAACTCTATCTATCAACTCAAAAAGATATTCGGAGTTCTTGACCTTCCCTGATGCATCAACCGACTTCCAAAACACAATGCCGGCTTGACAATAAACTAGAAAATTTATCATCGTCTTTTTAGTTATACCTGTTAAGAATAATATTAACAAATTAGGTATAACATAAAACAAATTAAGTAAAATCGTTTGTAAAGTTAGCTTACCAGTCCAACCATCTGTCATCAACGTACAACCTCTTTCATCCCAAATCCTTTCAAAGGATTTGACGTACTTTCTTGTATCGTCCACCTCCATGGGAAGATATACGTTGTATATCTCCTTTGGGTTAGGTCCGTGCACTCCTTTTCCAACATCACCGATGGTGTCGATCATGTTTTCATAGTACGGTCCCTTGGCGGCATTCTTGCCGGTATACTATGATGGAAGAACCACCTTGATGTCGCTCGTCCGATCTTTTCTTTGCAAATTTTCAAATTCTTCAATGCCGTCGTTATTGATGTTTGGCGTTGCCGTGGTCGGGTGACAACAGGATCAACGGGACCCACTCTTGGGTCATCATCTCGAGTGAGATCATGAATCTCCTCCTCCACAGATGGGTTAGATCCCCTTCCACTCCCGGATCCTTGACCAATTGATCGGCCGGTGCGGAGCAAATGGTCTTCGTCGGCGAATGACTTCCGACTTGCCTCCATAGCCCGATAAAGATCCTCTAATTTTCAAACATAGAAGTAAAAAAGGTAATAAACTTATTAGGGAAAGAGATAAATAATACATAATACATACCATCTTCGAGGCCTATATCACGACGAATGTTCGAACGCTCTTGTCCGGTTCCATATATGTGTACGGAATGTCTTGCCGGTTCGGCAATTTCTTCCCGAACTGTATCCTTATGCCGCTTTGAAGTTCCCTTCGTCGCTTCCAATTCTAGTAGATGCCGTCGGAATTGTGCTCTTACCTCGGTGGAGCACGAGAGCACGGGAGCACATTGCCCTTCATTCCGGCAAGGTGGTGTTTTAATCTAAAAATACCACCGTGCATAACTTTATCACAATATCTACATTGCACTTTCCTGGCCGTCATGGACAGTAAAGTGCAATGTAGCCAAGCCGGATCATTCCGGGTTGACCCAGTAACTTCGGTGTCACCACTTGGAGAAGCCATGGTGAACCAAAGTAAACAACAAGGAGAAGAACAATTAAACAAGTTAACCTACACTAAATAAAATAAGAACCTTGGGGGGTGGGAATTAGCCTTAAAATGTAAGGCTTAGAGGGCTTAGAATGAGGGGGGAGGGGTGGGTATGAGAGCCTCCCTCGGGGGCCTTATATAGGCCCCCAGGGGCGCAAGGGGGCATCAAGAACCCCCGCAGCCCCCCACGGGAAGCAATGAATTGCTTCCCGTGGGGGGCAAGGATCCCCTGCGGGATCCTAGGGTCGCGCGACCCAGTCGCTGGGTCGCGCGACCCGACGATCGGGTCGCGACCCGAGGGGATCCCCCGCTCGGGTCGGACCAACCGGATCCCGATCGGGCCGGTCGGCCCAAAATCCGACCGGATCGGGTCCGGGTCGCGACCCAGATCCCGATCCGGCATTCCATGGGCCCACCTGCAAGCACCCAAAATAGACCCCTGCAGGTCCACCCTCGGTCTAGCCAAATGCCCCTTATGCAGACAATGTTCTAGCCCCCTTTGCGCAGCCCATAACAGGCCCATGTTCAGCCCATATTTGAACTCCAAGCAGGCTGCCAGTAGCCCCCTTTGTGGCATCCATTAGAGCCCTAGGTGAGGGTGGATGACCCGGAGATTCTTGGAGACCGCACGACGGTCCAAGTCTACTCCGGGCGGATCCTCAAGCCCCTTTGTGGCCATCCTTGATTCCCCTTTCAGCCCCTTTGCGGCACCCACTAGAGCCCTAGGTGAGGGTGGATGACCCGGAGATTCTTGGAAACCGCACGACGGTCCAAGTCTACTCCAGGCGGATCCTCAAGCCCCCCCTGTTTTCATGCCCTTTGAGCAGCCCCCTAAACAGGCCCAAAACCAGGCCATCAAATAGCCCTTTGCGCAGTCTAAAGCCAGGCCACCAAGCTGTCCTTTGTACAGTCCCAAACAGGCCCCTTAAAGTAGGCCATTTTCGGCCCCTCTTCGGCCCATGGTTCTGTCACCACAACAAAAGAAGAGGTACTCCAAAACAGGTTCTGCAGAAGCTATACAAACAGGAGGATAGCAGTTTGAAGGCAGACCGGCTTGAAAGTGACGGCCCGGCACCCCTTGGAAACCGCACGACGGGCCAAGGGCATAGCCAGGTGGCCTTCCAAGCCGGTTTCATCAAGATACTCCAGCAAGGCAGCAAACTTTCCAGCAAGCCCTTCCGGCCCGAAGTAGTTCAAAACAGGCCCGTTGAGCCTATGAAGACCGAAGGCCGGCTAAGAACGCCGATGGAACATGAATCGGCCTATATGGCCCCAAAAAAAACAACAAATAAAAATCAGAAAGCGAAAGCTACATTAAACTAAGGAGATTCACCCCTAGCGGGGAACTCCACCTTGGACGGAGGCGCGGGCATGTTCCCGTAGCCGGCGATCCGGACGGAGGCGCGGGCATGCATCTCATAGCCGGCGATCCTTCCCCCAATATGACTAACCTAAGGTTGGCTATTTTGGATGGGTAAACTTCACTAAGTTGGAAAATAACCGGTATGCCGTCGTAATGACAAAAATTTTCTAAAGTAGTAAAGAGAAACCTATATTGGGGGAAGGATTGACCATATTGTACACCGATGTACCCCTTTCTTCAATGAAATAAAAATTTGATGTCTACTTTGAGATGCATGAAACCGGGCACCCAATGGTAGCCGATGAGTCGGAGGCGATGCAAACCGCCAAACTAAAAAATAAAACCAAAACAGAAAACCAAATGTGAAAATTCAAACAAAAAATCAAAAACAAAAAATCAAATCTAAAAATTCAAACAAGAAACAGAACTAAACAAAAATCTGAAAGTCAAAACAGAAAATCAGAATTAAAGGAAAATCTGAAATTCAACTTATCCCGGTTTAATCCAACAGCCGAACCGGTTTTTGAAACACATCAAACCAAAATCAGATTTTGATCAAATCACAACAGATAAAATTTAGATTTAAGTCAAATCTCTCAACCACCAAAAAAATCAGATTTCAATTAAATCTGCAAACCAAAAATCAGAGTTGAACAATCTACCAAAACAGATTCTAACCGACTTCAAACATCTGATTTTAGCAATCTGAAAATTCACTTAAAATTCACCGAACCTTGCTCAAATAAATGACAAAGATCAACTTTTTCAAGAGAAACCAAACAAACAACTTCAAACACCCAAAATGGATCAAAATCAACCTAATACAAAAAAAATAAGAAATCTGAAAATCCAGAATCTAAAAATTCAGAAAAATCAACCAAATCAAAAATTCAAACATGCTTAAAACTTTAAGCACATCAAAACTGAAATCAAAACAAAAACTTGAACCAATCAAGTCCAAAATTAAACAAATCAAAACTAAACCAAAACAACAAAACCAAATCAATCAAAACAATTGATTCAAACTCAAACCCACAAAACCGACTTTCAAGTCAACCAACAAACAAATAAAACAAATCCGAACAAATCGATTTGCATCTCGTCGGACCCAAAAGGCCTCTGTCCTTTTGAGTTCTTACTTTTTGTGAATGTCATAGTTGTCAAGGCGACAAGGCGTCCAAGGCGTTGAAGGGTACCGATTCCGCTTAGGCGACAAGGCGGCCGCTTAGGCGTCGCCTAGGCGGTAATCAAGGAAGGCTGAGTCGGGAGGTTGTTATTTATAAAAATAAGCATAAATATAATTATATTTTTTATGTTATAATTGAATATGAGTGTTTTATCAATGCACATAAGTAAATATGATGTGTGCGTGAAAGAGAAGAAAGTTAAATAGATTTTTATAAAATTTAAGTATATAATTTATTTATGATTATAAAATTTATATATGTGCAATAGTATAAGTGATGGTAAAATATTGTTATAATATTATTAAATGGAGGAGCGCAGAGTAGTCGCGAGAGAGAGAGAGAGTGAAGAAAGAACTAAAAAGAAACTTAATTAAGTATATAATATATGTTTATAATCATAAATCTTAAATATGTATGATAGTATAAGTGATAGTGCAATATATTAATATATTCAAACTATCATTAAATAAGTGTCCATTGTGAGAGGTATCAAGGTGGGAAACTTCTCAAAATTATTTTTTAATGATGTAAAAATACCCAAGGCGCCTTGGGCGCCTAGGCGGGCGCCTTGGGCGCCTTTTTGGCCCCTGACAAGGCGCCCTGGCAAGGCGCTCTTGGAAAAGCGCCTTGCCGCCTAGGCGGGCGCCTTGACAACTATGGATTAACCGTCGCAGCAACCTGTTTTTGGAGACATGCACATTCACCATAGTTGTCAAGGCGCCCGCCTAGGCGGTAAGGTGCCTTTCCAAGGGCGCCTTGCCAGGGCGCCTTGTCTGGGGCCAAAAAGGCGCCCAAGGCGCCCGCCAAGGCGCCCAAGGCGCCCAAGGCGCCAGCCTAGGCGCCCAAGCAAGGCGCCTTGGGTATTTTTACATCATTAAAAAAGTTTTTGAGGGATTTTTTTCCCTTGATACCCCTCACAAGGGACACTTATTTAATGATAGTTTGAATATATTAATATATTGTATTATCACTTATACTATCATACATATTTAAGATTTATGATTATAAACATATATTATATACTTAATTAAGTTCTTTTTCAACTCTTTCCTCTCTCTCTCTTTGTCTCACTTATACTATTACATACTTTTGGGTTCGGGGGCTTCGCCCCCCGACAACCCCCCATAAGGGGCGCCGCCCCTCGACCCCCGCGACTCCGACCGCGCAGTCGATCCGCGCCTACTCTGCGCCCCCCCCATTTAATAATATTATAACAATATTTTACCATCACTTATACTATTGCACATATATAAATTTTATAATCATAAATGAGTTATATACTTAAATTTTATAAATATTTATTTAACTTTCTTCTCTTTCACACACACATCATATTTACTTATGTACATTGATAAAACACTCAAATTCAATTATAACATAACAAATATAATTATATTTATGTTTTTTTTATATATAACAACCTCCCGACTCAGCCTTCCTTTAATACCGCCTTGACCGCCTAGGCAACGCCTAAGCGGCCGCCTTGTCGCCTAAGCGGAATCGGTACCCTTCAACGCCTTGGGCGCCTTGTCGCCTTGACAACTATGGACCATGTTCAACATGTCATACATACTGACCATTAACAGTGACAGAAAAGGAGTTCTCCATCTGCAGTCTACCTGGTATAGACAGCCTGACCAAGCAATATTCCATTTAAGAGAACCTTATCCTTCATATCAAGCTCTGTTTTGAGAGCTGCATGCTCATCATGTCCTGGATCCTGCCAGACTAACATCTAATAAATTGAGTTGATAGAGAACATCATTCTTATCTGGTTACATACTATGTTAAATTAATTTGAGCAGCATGTTCCTGTAGAACTGCAGATTCCATACCTGTCCACTCTCAATAATTCCAACTCAAGCACTCTGCCACATTGCTTTTTGAAAAGTATGATATATTGAGCAAGCTTCAAAGACTTTCTATATGAGGCTGACTAAGCAGCTTTAGATGAACAAGAATACTTTACAAGCATAAACCTTTTGCAGAATTTGCCTAAAACAATATTTATACCAAATATAACAAATTCAAAATAAAGAATGCTTAAAAATAAATATAAATCCCAGATCAACCAATATTGGGTCAATCCAAGGCTTGATGTGAGAGGTCTAGCTGCGATGGGTGCTCTCACACCTCCCCCATGATGGATCAGCTGAAAAAGATGAATCCGCAACTTAAATTTGCAGATAAGCATGTTTTGGGCCAACCTTTGGGTCTGAGAATCTGGACCGGACACTTGCCATCCCAGTTGGGTGGAGTGCTGCCTCATTCCACGTCATCACCAACCAGTAGCCATCTTTGTCCCTTTGGGGCCTCTTCCCCAGCAGGATTTCATGAGAATTTTAAGAAATCTCACCTCACCAACCATCTCAAACGAGATCAAGATCCAAGTTGACATTCCTTGGTAAGAAGACATATAGAAGTCTGGTATGTGAACGTTGTGACCCACAGGTTAGTGCTGCTAGTTGAGTTCCATCTTTCATGTGGAAATTGCATTGCTTGGGTCCTGAGTAACCAGGACATAGTTACCCAGTTACCCTCACCTCACTCATTGTGTAACTAAGTTTTCATTCCCTTTCTCTTTTTTTTATTTATTTCTTTCCATTTCCTTTTTAATTCAAACATCCATGCAGAATCCTTATTGGATCAAAGTCCCTTCAACAACTCTTTTTTCTTTATATTTGTTATCCTCCATCTTTTTCTTTCTGGGCCACCAACCTGTTGAAAACAGGATTTTTGGGTTACAATCAGACCAGGGAATAGCTGAATCTGATCCTAATTTAGATCAGAATCAGATCGGGCAACCCAACCCATCTGGCAGAAGAAAATCTGATCCAGCACTGACCCAGATCAATTTTTAAAATAATTAAAAATCAGTAAAATCAGTAAAAATTAAAAATAATAAATTAAGCAGATTTCATTCAGATCATCATTTAAGTTCCAATGAAAAGATATTCCAAATCATATTGATTACAAAATACATAATTTGTAAATCACAAAATCCTATATCCCCTATTCCTGTGAGAAAATATAGATTAGGATACTTAAATGTATTAAAAAAAACTAGATCTTCATACATCTTCAACCTGGAGCACTAACTCCACAAATTTCAAGTAATTACTAATCAAAAGAACAAAAAAATATTAAAAATAGAAATGTTGATTGGAGGATCCATGATACAAGCCAATTCTCATTTTCAGCCAGATTCCAGTGGAAATCGCTTCAGGGATTTCCCCCAAGGATCAGGTCGGCAAGTTGATCCTGATTTTAGTCAGTCAATAGTACATACCATATTGTCTGTATTGTTGATCTGATGGGTGGGTGGGTGAGTAACTTTTTCTACTTTTGATTTCCTTTATGCATAAATCAACTTCATTTGCTGATGTGGTTTGATTAGGTTAAATGTTGGATTTTGATCCAACTTGGATGCATACCCTCACTAGTTTAAATCGAAGTAACCTGCACTGGCAATCATTTTTACTTCCTTTGCCTGTCTTTTTCCTTTTTTCTCACCTTCAACCAGAATCGTTATATTTGACAAAAATTACAAACTGTACATACTCCTACTGCCTACTGGTATATCCCCCTTTGTGATTTGTCCTTAAAATTTTAGTGGTATTGTCAACTTCCAATCAAAAGAACCATGGTATACATGACTATATGCAATCAATAAGCTAGTATATAAAGAAATTGTCACCAAAATAGCTATTCCCTGACGACCCTCTACATGGGTGGGTTTCTCATTTCACAGTGTACTAACACTGAGAAATATTAAGTATTTCAGCAAGCAAATAATATGTCTAGTTTCAAACCAGTCAAACTAAATCAGAAAAAATGACAGACTGTCAGAATAAAAAAAGAACCAATTTTCCAGCAGCAATGATATTCATGGTTTATTGCATAGTGAACCCGTCTATCACTACCTGATAAGACTTCATTTCAAAATATACTCCATTTTAGATATAAACAAAGGTGATGGCAGTTTTATAAAGGATTCTGTAATCTTAAGTCCTGAAAATAATAATGTATCTAATTCTATAGTTAGTTAAAAAGTAGCCAAAGTTTTGTCAATTTATACATAAATAGTGGAAACCCAAGAAATGCCAAAGAAAAGATGCTGATTAGAACAGTTTTGAGATGATAGAGAAATTTTAAAGATTTGTGTAGGATATGCACTGTAGGTGCAACTCCTAACTTCAGAGGCTAGGGCCAAAACCAAAAACAAGAAATGAAAAACAAACCTGCTTCTCTAGTTGCTTAACTCTAGCCTCTGCCTCTTCACGTCTTTCCTCTGAAAGGCGGAGCTGGGGGAAAAGGAACAGTAGGATGAACATGTGGTCTCAGAATAAATAAGGCCATGCCCAACCAGGAATTAATACAAGTTAATCATGAATCACAATTATCTCACCTTCTCGAGAATAGTTTCATTTTCTTCCTGCAGCATATCTATCTGAAATCCAGAGATTAACATCACACTGATGGATCACAAGTATATATCAATGTTTGAGTCCAAAAACTATTTTTTAAGAAGTCTCCTTAGCAAGAAAATTCTATCAACCATAAGGTACCTCATCTTGAAGGGCAGAAGATGCACGTTGATTAAAAGATTTTCGCGCACTTAGGTTGCCCAAATCAACAGAAAATCTGTGCCAGAGAAGTACACAATGTGAGGCAAATGAAGTTATATGCTTTAGGATTAAAGCAGATGCCAGCATTCTTTAAAATTAAAACAGAACTTAGTAAATAAATAAGCTTCATAGTAGAGTTTATCTTTCATGTCAAAAAAATTACCAATGAACTATGATCCAATAAGAACAAGATTGTGCTAATTATGAGTTGAAAATAGTTTGATTGTTTTCACAAAACTGTATATCATACCAATTAAGTCTAATCTAGAAAATAGAAGACATCACACAGTCAACCTTTGAGGGTAGATTTCTCACACAGATTACCAATAAGTACATCACCTCTTTATTTTACGGTACTTGTTTTCCAGTACTACTCCACTGGACATACATAAAGGTAGGTGGAACATCCATGCACAGCTACTAAAATAGCAAAGTCACTAGTTCACAATTGAAAATATGAGCATTAGCCACCTATATAGACAAAAAAATGAAGTTTTTAATAAGTGGTTCTGCTGTTCTGGACTAGGTACTTCCCAGGAGACACTCTTTAAGAGTAACAAGAACCGAAGAGGCTTGCATCGTTGGTGATAGAAAAATAAAGAATCTTAGTGATATAAAAAACGCATGCTTGCTGTCTTGCAACACCTATAAGGTTGTCAAATTATATAAATAATCAGACTGAAAAAAATTCCCCATGGTAGTACATTAACTTTCGTAGACTGTTGAAGGTCTAGATTATAAATTAAATACAATTAAATAAAATTAAAAGCACTTGCATTATGAAAATGAGGTACGCAGAGCAATGCCTGTCATACATCTCAACATCCTGCAACTATAAGAAGCTGGATGTACGGAAAAAAGACTGCTTCTGAAATGTTTCTTTCTGGTATACACTCGGATAATAACTGTTTCTTTATCATTCAGGGTTTATTCATCAAAAAAGAAGTTAGGGCGAACAGCTGTCATTATGCGTTCATATCAAGAAACTCAAAGAGAGACCCGGGTTAGCAAGTGAAGCTGGCTACACGCACATGAATTTATTACCACTGTGAAATCTGACAAACTCCAAGTAAACAGTAGATTATACAGCCGTAAAGTCCATGCCGATACAGGTAACCATGCTCACATGCATCAATAGCGACAATATGGGAGCTCAAAAGCACACCTCTTTTCCCTTTGATGGTCACCTTCCGCTTCTGGTGGTGCCGTCACAATAGGTGGTAGCACTACCGGCTTAATAGGAGGTATCATTGGTGTCACCTTAGACACTGAAGACGGCCTGCCTGCAGGTGAAGGCCGCCCAGCTGGAGCTTGGTCAGCAATATTACAACCTAACTAAGAAAAAAAAAGAAAAGGAGGAAGTACTTAATCCACTAGAATAGCAAAGTAAAACAAAAAGAAAAGAAAAAAAGTCATAATGACATTGCAAAAATCTAGGTGTTTGATAACAGCACTGATTGGTTTGAAGTGGGTATAACAGCTGTTTACATTTTTGATCCGACAAGAATCAAATGAAATTTGTCAGAATTGGGATCTAATAAAGAAACATCTAGCATGTTTTTGTCTATTCGCCTTTTAAATGTACTCAAGCAATCACGGAACTTGCAAGAAATGTGAAGATGAATGAGCACATTACCGCGGGGGAAGGGGACCGCAAGGCGGGTCTCCTCTGCCGGCCGCGGAAGTCGAAGGGAGTTACTAATGGGGTGCCGTTGTCATCGCTGTCGTCGTCTTCCTCGTTCTCGTCGTCATCGGCGTGCTGGTGCGCCATGACGTGGGCGAGCCGCTGAGCCGCGGCTCTTGCGGCGTTGTTTTGGTTCCGCCGGAAGTTGGCCACGCCGGTAGAGCCAGATCGGACATGCCGGCGCACGGGTGACATCGAAGGCGACGAAACCGATCCCCCCGCCTCGCTGGCATTGCTTTTCTGCCGGCCGTACATCGGGCTCCCTGCCCTCGCCGCCCTCGCCCTCTCCATCGCCGCTGCCCTCCCAACACAGGGCTGCAGGGCAAGCCAGAGAGAGAAAGAGCGCACCTTAGCAAGCGGACATGGAGAAGTTGTCCGAGATCTGGAGCGAGAATGGCGGTGGCCGGAGAGAACCTGGGGGCATTCGTTAGCTCACAGAAGAGGTGGAGGGGCACGCGGTCGATGCGAAGACGGCGGAGAGGGCGGGGGAGCGGGAGAGACGGAAAGTCAGACTCTGAAGCGGTTCCAACCGAATTTTTAATTCTTTTATATTTTTAAATTTGAACTTTTTACGTAAATACCATTATTAACCCTCAATTTCTACGGAAAACCTTGTAGAACCTATTATATATATTACAGAAAACTTTTGATAAAATCGAAGAAACTGATGAATGAATGCACATCAAATGCTAATAAATTTTTTAAAAGTTTAAAAGAGTGAGGATATATTTGATGATTCCAATCTTCTAAGTATATTAAATTTATAATGATCGGCGAATCATTATCGTGGTTTTACCGATATTTTTCTGGGTTTATATTAATATAGATGTTTTTAGAACTATAATGTTCTATTATCCCATCTCGATACTCTGATTAGAGGTGCAAATAAAAAAACACGAAACTCGACATGGCGTGACTTGTTTATTGTGTCATGAATAAAGTTGAATAGAAAATAATTTTCAACTAGTTAAACAAGTTGAGTTTGAACAATATTATATTCAACTCGATAAACTCACGAGTAATTCAATCAAATATTTTATTAAATATTTATTTTAAAAAATAAATTATGAATATTAATAATTATATATTATCATTTAACTATATTAAATATGTTATTTTTTAAGTTTTAAATTTGATTGAGTTCCATAAAAAAGTTAAATTTAGAGTTTCACAAATAATTTTCAATTAATTTTGAGTTTTATAAACGTGTTTGTATACAACTCAACTTAAGTTTAAATGTGAATTAAACTTTAGTCCAATTATCACTCGACTCAACTAGATTAATAAGCGAACCAAACATTAACAGTGATTCAACGCACTAGTTAAAACTCGAACTTGAATTTGTGAAAAATAAATGAGTCAAATTTGAACACTACACTACTAGAGTCTTTTCACTATCATATAAAAAGACTCTGTGAGCTCTGGCTTGATCTAAATAAATAAATAATTTTTTTATTTTATGTCTAATTTTTTTAGTTTGTGATAAAGAAAGTACTCAATTCCATTAAATTATTCATATATTGACTGAGTTTGTTGTTACTTAAAGATGTATCATGTATACTGATTTGATTACGTTTCAATAGTGAAAAATTAACCGTATAACTTAGTTTTGAAAAGATGTATCAAAATAAATACCAGTTCTCTTTTTTAGAAGTTGCATATAAATCTAAATAAAAAAAAATATTTTTTTTGCAATACAAACTATCAGTCTAGTTGTGAAGGCAGCATCCTTGGCTGGTGTCATCGGTAAGGGCCATGTGTTCACTGGGCTTTTCGTGAAAATACCATGCGAGCACTACAACCGACGTGCGGTTCGTTGACATAACCAAAATCAAGAATCTATTATACAATGTTCGAATGATAGTGACTTAATGGCGACATTAAATATTTTTATCATTATTAGATTTAAATTTCGATGTCGGTACAAAACATCACGCCATGTTTGGCAACTCGTGTCAATTTTAAATTTGATAATGCAAACAATTCATGAAGTGTGATACAAATATTTATATGAGTCACTCGTGTAAATTTTATTATCAAAACTAGTGGGGTGTTTGGTTGCATGATAATTTTTTGTACACTTTCATGATAAAAAATTGTATTAAAATAAAAAGTAAACCAACTCATGACAAAAAATTATCATGTTTGGAGGGATGTGATTACAAAAAAAAAGTAACCACCCCACATGACCAAATAAAGTGGGGGGACCACAAGAAAAAAGAAAGAGGTGAGACCATCTTTTTTGTTTAAGAAGAAAATCACTTTCAAAACATAAAATTGTCATGGTTGTCAAACACCTCTTTTAACAAGTTTTCTTACAATTTTTAAAAATTAAAATAAAAACCTCAATTATCATGCAACCAAACACCCCATAGATGTTTTAGTGCCTGTCTTCCAATCTACGAGGAGATATCCGAACAAGGCAGACTCTAAGACCATATTTGGTATGAGGATAACTTCGAGATAAATCAGGTTTATCTACAAAATTTAGGGAATAAACTTGGTTTATCTCCAAAAATTTGGATGCCAAACAGGCCATAAGACGTAGTTTGGTATCGGGATAAAATTGATGGGAATAGGGATAAATCAATCCTCGTGATTAACCCTATCCTCATTACGTTTAGTTTAATTTAGGATAAGTTTAGGGATAATCTTATTCTATGTTTGATATGTTAACAATAAATTTGAGGATAACCTTAGATTTTTATATTTTTATCTTTATTTTTTATATTATCTTATTTTATTACTTATAACATATTCATAAACATCTTAACCAACTTATTTGACGCACTGACCGGAGTTGGGTGGTGAGGCGGAAGAGAGAACCCTGATTCTCAGGTCTTGGCGAGCGGTAAGTGGTCGGCCATGTCGCCGGATGCAGCCAAGGAGACGGTGGAGTCGGAGACCTCCGGCTTGGACTTGGAGGCGATAGTGAAGCTCGCGCCGCCCGCGGGCGGGCGGGACGAGGCCCGCGGGCGCCATAGCCATATCCACCGCGGAGAGCGAGAGGAAGAGGGGTATCTCCGACACCGTCGGTCTAACTCTCGGCGGTGGTTCCTCCTACCCTGCGGACCCGGCGCTGCCCGGGGCCTCTTCCGCCGTGGCGGCGGCAGCAAAGCCAACTAAGTGAGCTCGAGGGAAAATCCTTCCTCTCCCCGGTGGTTGCCGCGGTGGGTTCTAAATTCTACTACTCCCGATCGTGTTCATATGATCGTCCCGTGTTTTGGTTGGGGGATTCCAGGGCGCAGGTGGTGGGATGGCCTCCGGTCAGGTCGTTCCGGAAGAACGCGCTGAAGAGCTGCACCTTCATCAAGGTGCCAGTCGATGGCGCTCCATACCTCAGGAAGGTGGACCTCGAGAGCTATGGCGGCTACCGACATCTGCTGACCGCCCTGGGGGCGATGTTCTCTTGCTTCGCCATCAGTTTGCCGCCTCGTGGGAGGGAGCTCGGGGCGTCGTATCCCCGAAACATTGTTTCGGGATCAAGTTAGCCCGAGTAATAGGAGGGATGAGTTATCCCCACACATATCCCTAATTTTGAGGATAACATGGATTAAGGTAATCTAGGTTAAACTCATTTTTAAGTGTGCACCAAACAAGGGATTGGGGATAAACCAGGTCTATCCTAGGTTATCCCCATACCGAACAGGGCCTAAGCGATAGAAATGTATGCCCTACATGCCAATCATATATGATATGATTCGACATTTCTAGGAATATCTCATTCAATTAAATAGGCAAAACTTCGTTACTAACTTTTATTAGAAGTGTATATCGTAATGAAGTCCTTGATCACATACAATGATGATTGAATAATGATGAGATCATGATAATAAGATCGATCATCTAGAGGTATGTGATCTAAATGTTCCTAGTCATAGAATCCTTGAGACGGGACATCAAGAATTCGGATAGACTAGGGTGTGTGATGTATTCTCATGTGATGAGAATGACCGATCTCATTGGTCATCAGTGTGGTGACACTGAGATACACACACAGGTGCTCATTAGTAGAATGGGTTCACTGAACTGACCAATTTAGGAAAACATGATCGATATCTTATCGAACTGTCCATTAGGTTATTCTTACGTCTCAATAGCACGGTTGGATCTTTGATCTGAGTCGCCAAAGATGTTTTGTCAGGCGTACTATGTACTTTGACTATTGACAGATGGATCACTTAGTATTGTGGTCCTACATAGTTAATGGATTGTGTATATGAGAAACTCGGTGAAGGCAATTGAGCAGATAATAGGGGATCGTTCACTCTCGGTAGGAGAGAGAATGTTCTATGAGATAGTACTCTAAATCCTTGGCCAAGGTAGATAGGATAATTGGAAAAGGAGTTTTCCAGTTGATCAATTCCTGAGTACAAGATTTCATAGAGTTTGAATACTTAAGGGTTGACAGTTAGTGCCGAACCCCTGACCGACCGGGACATTGTATGAACGACGATTTAAATCCGTGTGGTAATTGATGATGAAAAGGCTTAATGGATGTTATTTAACTCCCCAAAGTCATTTGGGATCATAGGATGTGGCTTGTACCCTTTATGATTAGAATGCCGTAAAATCTGTTATCGGATAACAGTTTTGATTTAATTTAAAAAAATTGTTATTTTAAATTAATTAATGCTTCAACCAAATTGACTATTGGGCCTAGTGAGTCACACACAATAGATCTGGTCAATAAGATGAGGGCATGGACGCAATTTTATAGAAGTTTTGGGTTTTTGTGAAAAATTCTATTTTCTATATATAAATGGCTTATGAAGCCAAACCCTTACAAGCCATAGGGTTGGAGCACGTCCCTAGCATCCTCTCTTTCTCCTCTCTTCTCTAGAAGGTGATCTCTCATGGTCAAGCTTGGATCTGGAGGGTTTCTGGAGGCCCCGAAGGAAGAGAGAACTCGTCTATTGAAGCAGATCGTGTGGATACCGCTAGAGACCAGACACTTGAACGATTTTTCAGCAAGGAGGAATGTCATCTCTTCATCCATGGTGAGGGATTTTAGAAATCCCACGAGGTACTCTCGTTCTACTTCATATTCGGTTCTCGGTTTTACTCGTTCGGCATCGATCAAGACAAAAATCATAGTTTTATAGAATCAAAATTTTTCCGCTGTCATGTATTAATTCCTTACACTAAGATGTATGTTTGGTGGGAATGATGATACAAAATGAATTTAAGATTTTGTTCGCCCCATCGGTTGAGATGATTATCGTCACAAGATTAATCGTCTCAAGTTTGAACTCAGGTCTCTTGCCCAAAGGGCAACACATCCACGAGACGTTTGGTTGCATAACAAATTGAAATTTTACTACAATTGTATGTTTTCTAACAAAAGCACGTTAAAAAATGTTTCGTAACTAATACAAATTTATATTTTAATTTTTCAAGTTAGACCCTTTTTTCGTAACTAATACCTATCTCTTTTCGTTATATGTGATTTTCACTTTTTGTCCCATCTTATCAGACATAACAATTTTAAGTTGATAACTAACTAATGTTGTGTTTGGTTAGAGTTTTATTTTTGGTATTATATCAATATTGATATTAATATTTTCAAATGTTGTAGTATCAATATCAAAAGTAATACAAGTTGACACTGGTATCACATAATATATTTTGTTTGCAGTATAAATTTTAAAATTGAGAAAATACTGATTAGGATACTTAAAAATGTATTAAAAAAACCTAAACCTAGATCTTCATGCATCTTCAACCTGGAGCACTAACTCCACAAATTACAAGTAATTACTAGTCAGAAGAACAAAAAAATTATTAAAAATAGAAGTGTTGATTGGAGGATCCACGATACAAGCCAATCCTCATTTTCAGCGGGATTCCAGTGGGAATCGCTTCAGGGATTTCCCCCAAGGATCAGGTCGGCAAGTTGAACCTGACTTTAGTCAGTCAATAGTACATACCATACTATTGACAGCGTAGCACGGTTGGCGTCGCCCCTCCGCCTGGGGGCGGAGGGCGCGGGTACGTCTCTCGGCGGCGACAATGCCGGGCTCCCCCGCTGGGGGGGGTGACCTGTGGAGTCCGAGCGGGGGTTCGAACCCCACTGGCCTGCTACGCTGCAGGCGCCTGGCCGCTGGGCCACCGTCAGTCAAAAAAAAATAGTACATACCATACCGTCTGTATTGTTGATCTGATGGGTGGGTGGGTAACTTTTTCTACTTTTTATTCCTTTATGCATAAATCAACCTCATTTGCTGATGTGGTTTGATAGGTTAAATGTTGGATTTTGATCCGACTTGGATGCATACCCTCACTAGTTTATGCCCTGTTTGGTAACACTATTAAGTACCTCTATCACTATCAATTTTAAAATTGATATTGATAGGAACCATAAAGAGGTGTTTGGTTAACCGTATCAATTTTAAAATTTATAGTGCAAACAAAGCATATTATGTAATACAAGTGACAACTTGTATTAGTTTTGATATTGATATTCCAACATTTGAAAATATTAATATCAATATTGATATAGTACAAAAAAATGAAACTCTAACCAAACAGGGCATTAAATAATAATAACCTGCACTGACATTCCTTTTTACTTCCTTTGCCTGTCTTTTTTTCTCACTTTCAACCAGAATCGTGTTAGGGCGAACAGCTGTTTAGTACCTAATAGCGTTATCAAATAGGACATAAAATCTTATTTAAGCATAAATTTATACCACAAAAATTTATAAAAATCTTACAAGCATTCAACTTGCCAGCGAGATAAATTACCACTAAGGATCCGTTTGGTTGTCCGTAAAAGTAAAATCAATGAAAATATTTTTCATGAAGTATTTTTTCTAAAGAAATTGAAAACATCATTTACCATTTGGTTCCTTGTAATTCATTTTCCTTGAAAATATTTTCAATCATTTGGTTGTCCGTAAATTATTTTTCCGAAAACATTTTTAATCGTTTGTTCGTCCGTAAATCTATTTCAATGATTTCATGTATTACAATTAGATATAAAAAGAGTTATAAAATAATAAAAATATCTATTATTATAAATTTTATGTAATATAAAATTATATTAAAATAAATTTTTTAAAAATTATTATTTTAAAATTTAAAATGTCACAATAATTGAAGCAAAAATTATTCTTTATACACAATCAACATTTAAAATATATGGAAGTGACTTATTAAGAATGATACAAAATTTTCATCTTAATTTCTTAATAAGAAATCAAGAAGGCACATCATGTATCATTTGTAAGGTCAAAACAACCTATTAGGATCCGTAGAAAATAAACTAGTACCCAACAAGCGGCACCTGTTTAGCAAGCATTCAGCAATTTTCAATCTTAAGACTGAAAATCAATCATTTACCAACTGACACTTATAGTTAGTTAGCAACCATGATTGTATCAGGCAACCAGATTTGAGTCATGTAAACAAGTTTAATAAATTCATGTTAAAGTCATGGTGTATCAAACAAGACTACCCAAAAACAAATATTAAAAAATTACCTAATAAAATAGCAAAGATAACTAACCGCAAAAATTGGCCATAGCCAACATATTCAAAATTTTGTTTTAACACATGCTAACCAGCATAAAAGATGCACCGTACCATAGTCTTCAATAGAAATAAGATACACCATAGTGCCATACAAAATGGAAATATATGGAGAGAAAAAAAGAAAAAAAGAAAAAATAGCTTCTTCAAGAGATACGATTTGCTTCTGCAAGACCTCCAGCTTCTAGTATAATTTGGATGCAGACATTTCTACATCTGAAAATACAAAAAAGGAGGTGAAAGTTCTATCATTTAAAATCACAAGTGAGATATTGTGAAGCACATTATAGAGATATTATGATAAGACTACATAAAATAAGATGCATCTAGTCTACCACAACAAGAAATGCCATCCTCAAGAAACATCATTCAATGCCATAACATATCATGTCTGATTTCTATAAACTTTCAGAATATTTTTTGAGAAAGGTTTGCGGTCTGGGTGACAAAAGAAGCAGTCTTCTGCCTACGATGACCTAGGAAATTGACAAGAGTCTTACATGTATGTATAAAAACTTGCAGTTCTCAAGGTCCCCATTTCACACACCGAGAACAAAAAGAAGCAGCTCCAATCGAAATCTGGATGCGATATATGAGAATCAACTTGATCAGGAGATACAAATCCTGGACAATAATATATATTAAAATTAAGGACCTAGCCGATTATAATGATCCCAACAGGTTGCTTAATTGCAACCCAAAGCTCATATGTGTACGTACAATCTGTAGATGATCATATATATGCATGCATGGGTTCTTTGAACAAACCGAAGGGTCAGTACCGCTTCCATGGGTATAAATGGTTGTCTCTTTCAGATTTCATCGATGATTGAAATAGAAGTGGAAATAGATTCAGATGTAAAACTTGATTAAAATAAATATCTCTGCTTTGAATCTCATTTGGTATAGATGCATCCGGTGGGTGTATGTAATCATTGTGCAATTGTCGAATAACTTTTAAAACTTGATTAAAATAACGATTAACGGTCTCTCCAGAGCGATGATAATTTACACTCATGACTCCATTTCTCACATTATGTGCTATTGTATGTAGGAACATTAACAACTGTTCTTGTACAGTAACATGAATGGTGTCATGTAGCAAGTTCTTTCGACGCACAACTCCACATAATTGATAAAATGTCATCCTATTCATCCTTATCATCTTTATACACGTTGTGTCATCTACACCGATAATACTATGCATGTATTTTCTTCTAATCTCATTTCGTTTGTTATAAGATAACCTTGGAATGCTTTCTATTTCCTTATCCTCTTCATTAAATTCTATAAGAATTTCCAGTGCCCCAACACATGCTGCTAAAGCTCCCACAACTGTAGCATCAACTTCATCCTTGTACGTGAAATTATTGACCTCCATCTATAAATTAAAATGATAAAAGTGTAAACACATCATAACAATGACCGCAGCAAAGATAAACAGGAAGAAAGTTACATGCACTCAATTATCTTTGAGCTCTACCGTATATCTACATGAGATTATTTTTACAGCTTCTTATAGTAGTCAAACCAAGAGATTATCAGATAAGATAATCATCCCCCATCAAGAGTAAAAGGTTTCATAAGAAGTGCACATTCTGGCAGGGAATCTTGCTTTTTACATTTGCTTATTTGGAGTGTGGTTTTGTCATCACTGGTATTTGTGCAGCATTATCGCTGGTTCGTAAGTTGACAGTGCCTTCTAGTATTTTATGCAATGAGAGTATTAAGCTGCTCTTTTACAAGCTGATCTTCTGGATATCACATCTCAGTTTACTCTACACAAGGGTTATACACAACAGTGACTGCTAGAAATACATGGGCTTTGTGTTGAATTGAAACGTAGCCATTTGTACAGGGGGGGACCAAATGAAAAATATGATAGGATATTTTGTTGAATGCAGATGTATATGATGTTTATCTAGCGCTAGATGTTGGGCTAGTTGTAGTCAGTGGACCAGGTTCTGGCTGTGGGGTTTTGCGTCACAAGTGCATAAGACCTAAATGGAGCATTGATGGTAGAAAGTACAAGTGCATAAAGGTGTGGTCAAAGAAATTTATTTACTATGAATAAGGATGTCTTGTTCATTCTTTATTATACTTAGAAAAGTAGCCATTCCATTCCAGTGGGTTGTTTGTTGTCCATATGGATTTTTGCCTGAATTTCTCACATTCCTCTACATGCCTTTTCAATCATAGATGAATGATATTATTAGATTCTTAAAAGGAGGGAGGGATAAATATCTATCGAAGAACCAACTTCATAAAGAGAGGTTATATCCATTTACTCATAATAATAGAACAAAAATTCTAAATTCTTGAAGTAAAAACTTCCAACAATGTTACTCATCCAGTTCTGTGCAAATATTGCACAGAACAATCTTGCTTGTCCTTCAAACGAAAAGAAGCTTCCTTCCTATCCACAAAACATGGATTTCTTATGCTCTTTCTAACTAAGACTGGGATTAGTTAATCTCAATTAGAATTGGCCCATTGGAACTAGAATCCACAGATTATGCATTCTAGGGACAGCCTAAGATGAGACATAACATAAATCTAATACCACACCTATAATCACTGCCTCATTCAAAAATTTAATGCTAGATAAAATGTTATTCCACGAGTTGGCTTGCTGCTTCTGAATCTCTATTGTTTCTTGATTACTTTTCTCTATTCCATACAAGAAATCAAGCTAGAATGATTTTGATCGAATACCCAGGGTCTGGTTTGGTGGTTTCTGCACCGTCGCTAGAATGATTTCCTCCCCGTCAACCAATAAAAATTAGCCAATTAGCCAATTAGGGAAAATATTCAAATGGTTGACGAGGCAACGCGACTACTTCCCACCCTATGGCGCCGGACTCCATAGGACTAGAGCGGATGTGACCCATGGATGAGCACCTCGGGTACTGCCGAAGATGTTGTTGAAATTGACGTTAGGTTTCTCGTAGGAAAAGGGCGGCGAGGCGTTCACGCCGGCGAAAGGGTTGCGTGGCGCACGGTCCCTACTCTGCGACATCCTCGCCATAGCTCCAAAAAATGGGAAAGTTCGCTGCTAGGAGGCAAAGTGGAAAAGAGATGCCCTCTATCTCCGAACCCCTTGATAGATTCTCACCTTACAAACTCCAAAGTCCTCAAGGCGCAACTCCTCGCGACGTTGGAGAAGAAGATCTTCCGGCGGTGTCGAAACCCTCCTCCCCGTCGCAGCGTCGGCGACGTCACGATGACAACCTCCTCGTTGTAGTGTCAAGGCGTTGAGTCCTCCTCCTCGTCACAGCGTCAGCGGCATCGAGCCCTCCCCCTCATCGCTGAATCAGGGGAAAGAGAAACCCTCGCTTGAGGCAAAACGGCGCTCCACGGAAAATGGTCTCCGCTCAAAATTTTCGGAGGCCGAAATCGAGCCTTAAGACGGTCAATGTAAAGCATTTTACGTTGACTATATATTTTACAGACAAACAAATAAGGTGTGTAAAAGTAAACCGAGAAAATCTCAAGGGGCCACTTTTATGGGGATCCAAACGGACCCTAAGGCGTCGTTTGGTATCGGGATAAAATGGATGGGGATAGGGATAAATCAATCCGTGTGATTGACCCTATCCCCATTATGTTTGGCTTGACTTAGGATAGGTTTAGGGATAATCCTATCCCATGTTTGGTATGTTAACAATAAATTCGAGGATAACTTTAAATTTTTATATTTTTATCTTTATTTTTTATATTATCTTATTCTATTATTCATAACATATTTATAAATATCTTAACTCATTTACACATTTATATAATAAATTTAAAAATATTATTTAAATATATAAATAAAAATAAGTTTAAACGCGGATGGAGCTCAGCCCGCCCTCTCTCCGACGGAGAACCCGCGGACGGTGCTCATCCCGAGCCGCTCCCCGCCCCTCCTTCCCCCAAATTTAGGTGGGCATAAAACGGTTCAAACCGAGAAATCAAACCAAAACAAATTTCATTCGGTTCGGTTCGGATGGGACCTCTTTTGATTTGAAAAATCTCTAAACCGATTTAAGTCAAATCAAATCATTTAAACCGACTTAATCAAAAAAATATAAAAAATTTATTATAATATTAATAAAAAATTTATTCCCCACGGACATGACCGACGGACGGTGCTCGCCGCTCCCCCCTCCCGCCGGACGGAGCCCCCCCTCCCGGCGGACAATGCCCACCCCGGCGGACACCGCTAGCTCCCCCGCCGCCCCCCTCCGCCGCGACGAGCTCCCCCGCCGTCCCCCCCACCCCGCCGTGACGAGCTCCCCCGCCGCCCCCCTCTCGCCGCGACGACCTCCCCCCGGCCCCCGCCGCCGCGACGGAGCTCCCCCCCCCTCCGCCGCGACGACCCTCCCCCGGCCCCGCCCGCCGCGACGGAACCCCTCCGCAATGCCCTCCGCAATGCCCGAAACCCCTAATCCCCGCAGCCCGCCGAGAGCGCAAAGCCGAGGACGATGGAGGATCTGTGCCGACGGAGGCCCCCGCCAACGGCGCTCCACCGCCGGAGCCGCCGCTTCAGCTCCCCGCGGGAGCCCGTCGAGAAACGGCTAGCCGCCGGCCCGTCCGCCCGGGGCGACACGGGGAGCGCCCGCCGCCATTCCCCACGAGCCTCTCCCCCGCCGCAGCAAGGGCGGAACCCCCACCGCCCCGCCCAATCTCGCCGCCGGGAAAGCCCCTCCAGACGCGGCCGCCGACGAACCTCGGGGATCGGACGAGGGACCGCCCTACGACCCTGCCCCTCCGGATCCCCGGCGGTGGCCCCCCCCGCGCCCCGCCGCGACGGAGCTCCCCCCTCCGCCGCGACGACCTCCCCCGGCCCCGCCCGCCGCGACGAGCCCCCCCCCCCCCCCCCCCCCCCCCCCGCGCGCGGATTTCCCCCCCCGCGCGCCCCCCTTCCACCCCCCCCTCCCGAGGAGCTCCCCCCCCGCGGCACCTCCCTCCCCCCCCCCCTTCACCCCCTTCCCCGGAGCGCTCCCCCGCGCGCCCCCATCCCCCCCCGCGCGGATGTCCCCCCCTCCCGAGCTCCCCCGCGGCACCCCCTTCACCCCCCTCCCCGGAGCGCTCCCCCGCGGCGCCCCCCTTCCCCCCGCGCGGATGTCCCCCCTCCCCCCCCCTCCCCCCCCCCGGCGCGGCGTCCAAGCCGCGCGAAGTGTGCCGGCGAACGTCCAAACCCCAGCCGCGCGAGGATCGTATCCCCGAAACATGGATCCTATCCCACTAAAAAGAGGGGATAGGTTATCCATGAGTTTAACCCCATTTTCAAGGATAAACCAGATTAAATTAAACCAGGTTAAGACGAATGTTATTTGTCTACCAAACGAAGGATAGGGGATAAACCTGGTTTATCTCACCTTATCCTGATACCAAGCGTGGCCTAAATGGGTAACTTTATCTTGGTTGAAAAGGCGCAGGGGCTTTTATTTTTCTTTTTCATGCTTGAGAGTGTATCCCGGACGGTACTTAACTGGTTTCGGTCACGGGGGGCAGCGTCTTTCAGCCAAAAAGAGGGACCCCCGTTGTCATCAAAAGTAACACAACGACAAAAGGTAGTTTTCGAAGCGGAAAAATGATGAAACCAAGATGAGCATGATCATTTCGGACCTTGGTAATCTCGACTGGTACATCACATATCATTCCGAACCTTATTGCAACTTTACAGCACCTCGTATGGGGGAACAGAACACCCCCCCTGTTAAAATAATAGCAGCCCATCTTGTCCAACTGAGAAGACTCGTAGAGGAGAGAAAGAGTCCGGATCACCTGAGGAGGGCTCCTGAGGGAGCCCCCTCAGACCAGACTCAGACCCACAATAAATGTGGGTCACATCAAGGTTTAAAAGTAGATTAAACAGCAGATGTGACCCACATTTATTGTGGGTCTGAGTCTGGCCTGAGGGACTCCCTCAGGAGCCCTCCTCAGGTGATCCGGACTCGGAGAGAAAACCCGAGGCAACCAGACAACAGCCACACATGTTCAAAGATTCCCCTAAAAAATAATGGTAACAATCTCTTACAACGCCCAGGCGATGCTTTCCGCCGTGTTAGAAGAGCAGGAGTGGGAAGAAGAAGGAGAAGGGAAGGGCGGCGGTCACCTGCGCAGAGCCTGCACGGCGCCAGGTTTGGGACAGCGCCGCCGACGGGGCTGCGGCGGCGGAGGACGAGCCGAGGGGAGCCAGCGCCGACGTGGGTCCGAACTGGTCGGGCTCCGGGGGGCTCGGGTTGGAGGGGATGATGGGCATTGACTCGGCCGGCGCGGCGGCGGCGGCGCCGCCCCCGAGCGGGGTAGGGAAGGCGGGCATCCCGTCGGGGGAGGAGGCGGGCGGGAGGGCGGAGAAACGCGGGACGACGGGGAGGAAGGCCGGTGCCGCGGAGATTGAGCCGGGGCCGCCGTCGAGCAGCCGCCCGGAGGTGCGCGGCAGAGACGGCTCGCCGGCGGCGGCGGGGACGAATGCCGAGACGGCAACTGCGACGGCTAGCGAGATGAAGAGCCCGCGGAAGTGAGAGGCGAGCATGGCGGCGGAGAGGAGCGAACAATGTGTTACCAGAGCATCCGACGGGCGGCCTCCGGGGAGCCTTCGCCGTGTAGGGCCGTGCTCCTCGCCGAGCTCGGAGATGGAGAAGGAAGGGGAGGGATCGGTCGACGGAGAAACGATGTAAAGAGCGCCGATGTCTCAGAAGGATAAAAGGCCGACCCGATCGTCTCCAGACCTTTATACACAATTTTATGCGCATCGCCTAAATATTAATATATTTTTAAATTTTTATTATTATTTTTGCATAAATCAACCATATACAAGTAATCATATGATTACGTGATATTATATTATATTTAAATCAATATTAAATGTCCATAGCTAATTTTATTTATTTTTTAAATAAAATTAATTTATATTATAATGTGAATACAAAATATAATAACATACTCGATTACATGGCAAACAGGTGGTATATAGTATTTTAGAACTATAATACTAATAATTATTAAAAATTATACATTGTAAGTGTAATATAAAACTATGAATATTATGAAAAAATATAGTGTTATTAAATATAAATACGTGAAATATTATGGAAAAATACTATAATATATATATTTATTTATTTTTAAATATAATACATAGTAAGGGTAATATAAAATTAATATTATTATGTAAAAATAGTATTATTATATATAAATATGTTATATATCATATAAATATATTATAAAACGTATTATTTAAATTTTTTTACACATTTATTTAAAATAATATTAAATGGGGGACCTGTTAGGGGGGAGGGGGGCCGCGGCAGGCTGCTGGGTGGCGGGCGGCGCTGGCGACAGCCAGGGGGCCGGTTCAGCAGGTGGGGTGCGGCCGAGGGCGGCGGGTGACGTGACGACGCCGCGGGGCGGCGACGGCTGCCGCAGGCACACGGCGATGGCGGACGCGGGGGCACGACGGCGGGGCTGACGCGCGGCTGCAAGGCGGCCGGAGGCGGAGGAGTCAACGGGCGGCAGCGCTCAAGAGGAGGGAGGCAGCTGGGCGAACGGCGGGTGAGGCGCGGCGACGTCAAGGAGGGGCGGGGGCGAATGCCGGCGCCTGTCCGGGCGGCTGTTCGCGGCGGGACGCCGGCGGTTGTCCGTGGAGGTGGGGAGCACCTGTCCGCCGGGGCAGGCAGGAGGCGCCCGGCTCTGTCGGCCGGGGGGGTAGGGCTGTAAACTGGTCAGATTCGGCAGTGGATTTACCAGAATTCGACTCCGATAAGGGTTAGGGGTTCCGATTCTGATATCGATAATTTTGGAATCACTATGTTCCGATTTCGATTCGATTACCGAATCCGATAAAATTCGAAATACATATTAAATATTAATTTTATTCAAAAGTGAGTCAATAATTTACATATAATTATTAAAATTTGATATAATCTTCTTAAAATTTTATTTTTATTATTTTATCAATTTTATATTTTATATTTTATAATTTATTTAATTTTATTTAATTTTATTTATATATAATTATTTTTTATCGGAATCGAATTAACGGAAATGGAACCAACTGATTTCGATTCGGATTCCGATAAACTACCGGAATATCCAATTCCGATTCCGATAACTTATAGGATACAGAAACAAGTTCCAAACCCGTTAATTTTTATCGAAATCGAATCGGAATATTGGAATATCAGATTCCGTTTACACCCCTAGGGGGGCTCCGTCTGGCGGGGCGAGGGGGCGGGGAGCGGGGAGCACGCTCCGTCCGACGAAGGGGGAATAAAGATAAAATTTTAAAAATTTAAAATTATCTTCAAATTTATTAACATATTAAACATAGAATAATATTATTTTTAAATTTATTTTAAGTTAAATCGAACGTAATAAAAATAAGATTAATCACGAATATTAATTTATCTTTATTTTTATTAATTTTATCTCAATTTCAATCTTACGAACTACGTCTAGTCGTCTACCGCTCCGCGTGTGAACGTGTCGGTGTGTACAGAGACGAGCAGATGACCCTGTCCCGGATAAAGGGGCAAGCAAAGCACGTGGACTCCCCCGATTGGACGCGGTGGGTCAGGCACAGGCTGGCGGTGCTCGGCGGGTGGGGCCGAGGCGCGGTTCAGCCTCAGCGTCTTCTTCCGGTCGCCGCCGCCGCCGCTCTTCTGCCGTTTACTCCGGTCTGGCGTAGCCGGCAAGCCCGCGAATGGCGGCGAGGGAGGTGGCCGGAGCTCTCAGTCACGGCGGCGCCCGGCCGACGGACCCTGCTCCCCTGGACGAGCTCGTCCGCCCGCTTGCTTATATTTCAGCGCCGCCTGCCGCGGCGAAGGCGCCGGGGAGCATAAAATAGTCGAGATTATTCGGCCTTCGAGGCCGGATGCCCGTGGATCTGTCTTTCAGACATGTGACTAGGGTTGTTCAGCGTTCGATTTAACTTGATAAATAAAATCAAATTATTAATTTAATTTAATTTTTCAAATCAAATCAAATATTTTAATTTAAGTTATATAAAAGATAATATTTATATATTTTTTCTTATAACAATTTTGTTTCAAGAATTTTTAAAACAAAATTAATATAATGAATAAACACATACACAAGATTTTCATAGAATATAATTTAAAATAAATAAAAAATATAATATATTCATACATCTACTGTACCTTGATAAAATATAATTTGAACTGAATCAAATCAAATCAAACTTAATTAATTTGGTTCGATTTAATTTGATTTGAGAGATAATTTGATTTGATTTGTTTTAAACCAAATCATGAACACCCCTGGTGTGCCTACTAATTGCTGAGACATGGACTGTTTGCATCTTAGGATGTCTTTGATTGGGATTAGTCGTAGGGAGAGAAAAAATATGAAATAATCTTTAACGATCTCTCTTGTTTTTTTAAAATTCTAGATTTTGTAATGATCGGTAACGTCTATAATTCATCTTTTGTATCACTTTAAGGGTAATAGATGAAATAATATGAGCATATATATATTTATATATCTCTTAAAAAATTTAAACTCAAATATTACAATTGGACCCCTTGAATGGATCTGGTGAAACCCCGGCCGTAGCCAGACTCAGATTGAAGATGATTATCAGATTTAAGACCCTCACGGGATGTCTTGATTTTGCTGAAGTCGAATTTGGATTCAGAAAAAAAAATTAAATGATTTTCTCGGCGTTGTCCGGTTACACTTTGGGTGTAACATCTGGATTCATGAATATGTACATTAAGATATTCAATTAAAAATTATTATGATTTTTATTAATCATTTTTTAAAAGTTAAGTTTTGTTTGGACACTGACCCAGTGGCCGCGGAACCCCGCAGTGCAGCAGGTGATGAGGGATCGAGTTCATGCTCGATCCCCACATATCACCCCCCCGGGTGCCTGGCTATAGTGCCAGGAAGCGAACCCATGTCCTACTCCCCTAGGAGCAGAGACGATGCCAATCAAACTACGTTCAACCGGCAAAAAAAGTTACAAAGTTAAACGTATTTAGACGAAAATTATTCGATGACAAGTATACTTACACTTTGGGTTGTACCGATGTGCATTAAATAGAGTCAAACGGTTAAACCAAAAGTTAGGTTTGATTTGAACTTGTTCAGTTTAGAAGTCTTTCAAGCAGAATTAAACGAGATCATGTTGTTAATTCAGATACCATAAAATTTATTATCTTATTAATACAAATAATATTGATATTGATTGTCCATTACTTAAAAATCAATGAATATATGAAAAAATAATTAATTAAAATATTTTATTTATTTTTAATTTAAAACTAACTAAATCGAATTTACTGGGTGTTAGTTTAGTCAAACGTAAAACTCGTATGCATCGAACCCATCTTAGCGTGATATTCGTGGTGTTTCTTCTCTATAGAGTTCTCTTCTTGCTAGAGAGGAAAGTGATAACGTCTTCCAAGTTTTAAATACATCTATTTTTGGCACTTGTCCTTTGTTTTGTCTTCACTCGATTCTCTTGTGTTTCTCATTAATAGTAACCGTATTAACTAATGAAAGAATTAGACTAGGAATGGATTAAAAAAATGTGGGCACCTTTAAATCCATGGACTATGTTGGACTATCCAAACGGAGCATTTCAGAAGAGGAAGTGAGTAAAATCTGACATCGAACACCATGGCTTTATAACAATGATGTGGTTTTGGTTGTATTCTCTAAGTTCGGTTGAACTATGGATGAGAATTTATGACTTACCGCATGAATATGGCGTCTCTAACAAAGAAATTGTAGCTTCATGGAATCAATTTGCTAGAATCAAAATTTCTTTGAATATTCATAAACCTTTACCAATTGAATTATCTGTTGTCATGCCTGATGGTAACATTGCTGTTTATGAATTAGCGTTTGAGAGGATTGTTAACTTTTGTCATTTTTGTGGAATGTTGGGTCATAAGCATATGAATTGTGCTGTATTAAACCAGCTTACTTCAATGATTAAACCAACTTTACCATTATATGTGAGACAAGTCTTGCAATCTCAACTTCACTATCGATATGGTGACTGGATAACTGTTAAAGGTAGAATGGAAAGGGAAGAAAATAGACAAGATTCTAAGTTCATTAAATCAGGAAGAGCTACCTCTACAGATATTGTTACCAATCCTATTCAAAGTGAGGCATCAATGAGTCTTTCTACACAGCTGACAGATAGTTCTACGGGAAAGGAACTTCTCATTTCATCTTCAGCATTTTTCTCTTTATCAAAGGAATCAGTCCTTAACTGCTCAGACAAGGATCCAGATAAGTTAACATCTTCCTGGATCATATCTTTACCAGGCCCAAATGAGCAGAGGATAAATACATCTATTCCAGTTTCTACTTTATTGGATGTGCCGTCAGAAGTTGTAATCAACTCAGATCAAGCAAAGGCCGCATCTACAAACAATCAACAAAATACAGCTTCAAAGTTATTATCTTCTTTAGATGAAAAAGAGCTCAAGAAGGAAATTATTTATACCGGACTTGGCATTTGAAACCGATGGAGCATCTTCTACTTTGTTTAAAGACATAAGGGCTCCACAACACCGCACGGTAAACAATGAAGATTATCTCATGGAACCGTCGTGGTGGGAATGGGCACCATTTTCTTAATCCAATTTGTTTTCATCCGAAAATTTTTTCAGGCATCTCACTAAATATCAAATTGTTAATTAACACTCTTTCATCCTTGTTACTATTTATGCTCCTACTAAATCACAGACTATGATAGGTGATTGGAATTGTGTCCGGTTTCGACAAGAGAAGTGGGGTGGTTCTGTTCCTATACAATCTCATTTGGCTTATTTTGAAAGTTTTATCCAAACCAATGGACTGGTTGATGTGAGGATGGAGGGACCGACTTTCACTTGGTCAAATAAAAGAAATTTTTCTTTTCATATCCGTGAGAAATTGGATAGGTGCTTGGCTTCAATGGATTGGATATCTCTATATCAAAATGCTAAGGTGTGTTTGCTCCGGTTTCGTATTGAATCAAGCATGGTTTCGTGCATGTTTCTTTTAAGGGTGTGCTAAGGAGGCCTGGGATCGTACGCCTAGTCTTTCTTTGCATTATGATAGGAAGATGAGTTTACTTAGAAAACAAACAAGAACTAAACAACCTTCCGTCTAGACCTACCGATCCAGGGCATCTTGAATATGAGGCTAATTTATTAAATAAGGTATTTAAAGAGAATGGGGAATGGTCTAACATGTGGAATGATATTCATCTATGGTATACCTCCTAGTTTTCTTCAATACGTGTGGGAGGATATTTCTGATGATATAAATGAGTTGGTAAATGTTTGTTTTTCTTCTAATCTGATTCTGAGGGGGCTGAACCATACTATAATTTCTCTTATCCCCAAAAAAGTAATCCCACTGGGCCAGAACACTATCGTCCTATTAGTTTATGTAATGTTTTGTTTAAGATCCTTACCAAGTTGATTGCTTCCAGAATTAAACCACTGCTTTCAAGTTTAATATCTGAGAATTAAGCTGCTTTTATCCCAGGAAGGAATGCGCTAGATAACATCATTGTTCTCCATGAGATTATTCATTCTTTTAAGAACAAAATAAGATTATTGATATTATTATGAAATGTGTGTCTACGGTTACATATTCTTTAAATCTCAATGGTCACATGTCTAAAGTCATTGTGTGCGGAAGCTTTATCTGCCCTGGTTAATACTGCGGTGGATCAAGGTAATTTCCATGGTATTTTTCTGAATAGAGGAGGACCGCTTATTACTCATTTAATGTTTGCGGATGATATTATCATGTGTGGGCTAGCCACTGTTGAAGAAGCTAAAGGTATGATGGATATCCTTAATTTGTATCAATACATGTCAGGTCAATCTATTAATGTGCAAAAATCTAGCATTTACGTTAATCATTATCAATGGTTATTGGAAAAATTTCAACAAAGATTGGCCGGGTGGAAAACAAATTTGCTTTCTACTATCAAGTCGACATTAAATCAGCTTGCATGTTCACATTATGTCTCTAAAAAGGCTTCCAATGACGATTCTAGATGGTAAAGGTCATTAGTTAGTGATTTAACCTATTTATGTTGATGAGTTTAGTGATACGTTGGTGTGGAAGTATTCTCGAATGGTCTACTTTATTCTTATTTTATCCAAACATCAAACAATTTTGTTTGGAAAAAAGTATGGAATCCTTCACTTGTCCTAGGAGTCGGGTTGTGTGGTTTGCTTCGTCCTTGGGCTTTGACGATCAATGGTTTAGTAAGGATACGCATGATATTATTTGTATGTTCATTGATGACTCTGGAAGCATCGGTGCGAGACTACACTTGAAGCAATCCACAGGCATCCATTATGGATTCTTAATAGAGCAAAGAAGGATGCTCGAAAGCTTATTCCTACAATGGGTAATATGGATCAACTTAATGCTGTGCGGTGGGTGCCACCACCTCACTCCCAAGTTAAAATAAACGTTGATTCTGCTACTGATTCTATCAAAGGAGCGTTAGGGATTATAGTCAGAGATTGTAGTGGGAGAGTGTTGGCTTGGAAAACTTGTATTTCAAGATATACGGACTCACAAATTTTAGAGGTGGAAGCAATCTTCGAAGCCTGTTCTTGAGAGCTCTTTGATCGGTGTTCATCCTCCATCCATAGCGATGCTTTAGCAGTGGTGAACGCTATCACAGGTTCTGGACCGGAGATCTGGAAAGCAACTGTCTTCACTCGCCAATCGCCATTGTAGAAAGCGTCCGGAAGGCTCATTGTCTGGCGTCGTCTTCAGCCCTAGAGGAACGAATGGTGCGGCACATGAACTGGCGGAATGGGCATTGCGTACGGGTGTTGGTCACCCGTGGTCTTTTACGTTGGCATTAATACCATCTGATGTTTTAAATCAGATTTTAGCTGATATGGGAACTTGAATAGTCCGTAATTTTGCTTCATGTAAATATGTTAATAACTTTGTTGTTTTTAGGTTTTATGATATTACAGTTTCGTGTCTCAAAAAAAGAAGTTACTGGGTGTTTGGAACTCTTCCATTTACCATCGTCGTGGAACATGTACCGTCCAAACCAAAGCATATTGTGCAGAAGGATCTCTCTCTCTCTCTCTCATAGAAGATATATAACAAAGAAATAAGAGGCCAACAGATGAAAAATGGAGGTTTTATCTCTCTGTGTTAAAGAACATTCCCTGTACAAAATTGATCAAAGTCGCCAAACATGTTTCTGGTAAGTTCTATGGTAAAAATAAGTTTCTGTAAAGAAAAATACTTTTATCATGCAACAAATCACCCGATTAAAGCTGTGGTTCTATTTAGAAGATAATTCCTATGGGACCAAGCCCAGCTTTACTCTACAGAAACTAGCTCGGCAGGCACGCCCACTAACTGCCCTTGTTCCTCTCTCACACCCCCACCATTCCGGTGAAAGCAGAGGACGTGAAAAGGTAGGGTGAGCATTAAATGGTTCAAATCGAATAATCAAATTGAACTGGCCTGTTTGGTTCGGTTCGATTCGATTTGAACTATGTCCAGTTTGGTTCGATTTGGAAGTCTTCCAAATCGGTTTAAATCAAACCAAATCAATTTAATTAAAAAATTATATAAAATTGTTATTCTATTATTAAATTTTTTATCATTTTTATAATAAAATAATAATTTTTTGACTTTTTTAACTTAACAATCATGATATATATGTAAAAAATAATTAATAAAAATATTTTTATATATTTTCGGTTTAAACCGAACCAAACCAAATTGAAATCGGTTTGAATTGGTTCGGTTTGAGGGGTTGAATCAGTTTGGTTCGGTTTAGAAAAAAATAGCCCAAACTGGACCAAACCGAATCATACTCACCCCTATGAAAAGGATCACCAGATAGAAGAGAATAGGAGAAAAATTTATAGTCATGCTTGATATGAGGATAAAGACGAGGTATAGTTATCCTCCAAAATAATTCTAGCTCAAACCAAATATAATTAATAGGGATAATATTAATCACAGAGAACAACTTTTCTCTGTCCTATTCTATTTTATCTCGGTTCCCAACAGGACCTACTCAATGTTTAAATTACCGTCAAAGGGTGAGCTGACGATATACCGAAACCAAATTAATGCTGAAAAGGGAAGTATTATAATTGCATTTATACTTTATTGGTTTAAATTCGTGCGCCGTTTCCAAAAATACTGCTTTTGCATGGAAGGTGCTTCATACAATCTAATTCAAGCTATGCATAGGCAGCAGTTGGTTGCTTGCCTTATTAATTTATTATTTCCAAATTTGTCCTTAACAGCCAGGCATATGAAGATAGAAATAAGCTAGATGCTCTCACATGGTAATAAAGTAGATAAACAGTTCTGCCTTCTAAAATGTGCAGAAGAAATAATTTTGCCCATACCATATATATGCATGTAAGTTAAATAACCCTGTATTACTCAAGAAAAATGATAAAGTGAAAATCTCATGTACTAAAAATCCTCCTGGATGAAGTAGTGCGACTTTGGGGGGAAACAAAATCAAATATGTTATCATGAAACCAGTTTCTTAATAACAGATTAGCTGTCGCCAACTCTCCCATATGATATATGATAATGTGACATTTTACACCCTTAGATGAGAAGATAATCTTGAATACATTCCTTTCTTTATTATTAGAAATGTGACGTAAGCACATGAATGTCATGCTTCTCATTGTTGCGCAGCGTCGGAATAATGATTTTCATTTGATATTTATTTATGTTGTGGATGACGGTCGGTGCCGCTAGCTAGCCACGTTTTTTGTATATATAATTTGATAATAAAGTTACTTTGAACGTCTAGCAGCTATTTAATGTTTATACCTTTCGAATGTCCAATATTTGCATGCATACCCTTCAAAATCACTCCTACGGAAATATATTAATGGAATGTCGACTTGCTTGCACGACAAATTAGTACTCATTACAAGATCTATTTTATAGCAAACGTTGTTAAAAGATGTGTTTGATTGTAAAATATACATCTCAAACAAGTAGGTACATTTTTTAAAAATACAAGTTAAGAAGTATGTAGTAAACTTAATGAGATGTTTGGTTGCACGATAAATTTAATTTTTGTTATAATTTTATATTTTTATAATATATATTTTTTAAAAAAATATGTTTGACAACTATGACAAATTTATATTTTCAAACTGATTTTCTTCTTAGATAAAAAAGAGGATCTCACCTATTTTTTTATCACGTGGTCTCTCACTTTGTTTAATCATATATGGTAGTTACTCTTTTTTATTATCACATCTCCGAGTATAAAAATTTATTATTATTAGTTAGTTTATATTTTATTTTAATATTTTTTATTATGAAAATATACACAAAAAATTGTGCAACCAAACACCACATAAATAATTGGACATTCTCGTTAGTCAAAAAATAAATAAATTGGACATTCAAATCATACAAAAAAAACTTTGTCGTACAGATGAATACTACCATATTTAATATTATGGGGTGTTTGGTTGCATGATAATTTTTTGTACACTTTCATGATAACAAGTTATATTAAAATAAAAAGTGAACCAACTCATGACATAAAATTATCATGTTTGGAGGGATGTGATTACAAAAAAGAGTACCTACCACACTTGACCAAACAAACTGGAGGACCACGAGAAAAAAGGAAAGAGGTGAGACCCTCTTTTTTGTTTAAGAAGAAAATCACTTTTAAAACATAAAATTGTCATGGTTACCAAACATCTCTTTTAACAAATTTTCTTACAATTTTTAAAAATTAAAACAAATTCTTCATTATCATGCAACCAAACACCCCATTAGTATTAGTATATAATAGGAAATCCAAACATATCACATATGATCCGTCTTGTAAAATACCTGACTCATTCGAGCACTTTAAACTCTCTGTAGTTTAGTGGCTATTAAAGTCATGGCAAATAAGATTCCATAGTGGCGCTTTCAAAAGTAACTATCATTTAATTTATTGTAAATACCGACAAGTTCTTTTTACTAATGTTGGAAAAAAATGTCAGATAAGTATACATGGCATTGAATATTTTGTTATTTTAAACAAGGATCAAGAGTTCAAAATCTAATTTGTATGATATTGAAACTATCATTTTCAAATGTGATTTGCTTTTTATCTCAATATAAAAATTGAAGCCTATTTGGATTACATTTTGAAGCATTAAATATTTCAAAACCAATTTTTATACATTTTAAAAAGGACTCCTACCCAGAAACCCGATCCCGTGTCCAACTCTGCCGTTTTTTTCTTATTTTTTTCCGAAAAAAATACTCCTACCCAATGAAAAATGCCCAATTAAAGATTCTTGTAAGTTGTAACGTTTTTTTAAATAGAGGGCTATTTCCACCGACACAACATTTCAAAGTTTTTTTATATTTAATTTTTTCTGAAAACATATCTATAAATAGAAAAACGTGAGCATTGCATTCGAAGAACTCTTGTCTAAAAATGCAAGCGAAAATCTCGATTAAATTTTAATTAAAAATATCAGTACGATGAGCTTGGAAAATTCCTCTCACCTTTTTTTTTTTTAAATGCACGTGACCCAGCGGCTGCATTTGATACCCGCCACAGATGTCCTCACATACGGGGGGTGCAAACAAGCTGGGTCGAATAATATAATATTCAAGTTTTTATCATTTATTTTACATGAGTTTAAGTTTAACTAGAGTTTTAATTAATATGTTAAATCTTTATTCAACTTTGACTCATTTATTAATTAGGTCAAGTTGAGTTTGAATTCGAGTAGTAACTAAATTAAAATTCAATTTAAGTTATATACAAACTTATTTATAAAATTCAAAATTAATAATAAATTAGTTGTAAAATCTAGATTTAGCTCATTTAAGAAATGTAATTTAAATTCAAAATTATTTAATATTTTAAGTGATAATATATAATTTTTAATATTCATGATGTAATTTTTAAAAATAAAAATATATAATATAATGTTTTGTCGAGTTACTCGTGAATTTATAGAGTTGAGTAAGAGTTTGTTCAAACTCGACTTATTTAATGAATCATATTTTATTTTTTGTTCAAATGTATTTGTTGAACATAATAAATAAGTTAAATCAATTTTTTATCGAGTATAATTTCAAATTATTTATTAGATGTATTGGTTCGTTTTGCACCTTTACTCACAAAAATAGTACACGTGGGCGGGGCACGTGCGTGCGCCTCCGGACGCCCGCCCGCCTCCCGGCCCAACTGCCACCCACCTTCACGTTCGCGGGCGGATCACCGTCTCCCGCGAACATCCGAACCGATACGGATCCGCCTTTTTCGGATCGCCGTCTCTGTCGTCGCCCCGACGTGAGGGCGAGCCCGCAACCACCCTGACCTCGCCGCGGGTCCCACGGCGGTCAGAGTTTAGCGATTTTACATTTCTGCCCCCCGGCTCTTCAAGGGGCGTAAAGGGGCATTTCCGGGATTCTACGGAAAAAAAGCGCCCGACACGGGGAAACAAGCCGGATTGGCAGTTGAAAAGCTTCCCGATCAGACAGATCTGGACGACCCTGGATATCCACGGCGGAGGGCCCTGCTTTTATGGGCTCATTTTCGTACAATGACGTGTGCTTTGGCAATGATATTATCTGGTAACTTGCGCCGCATATTGAACCCTCGCGGGGGGTCCGGAAGCTTCGCGGTACCTCGCGGAACCCTCGCCGCTCTCGTCGGCGGCAACTCTCGCCGCTTCCATCGGCGCCTCAAGGAGTCCACGGCGTTTCTTCCTCGGCGCTCTAGGCCTCCCGGTGCATCTCTGCATCAGCGCGCTACGCCATCGGATTTTCTCCGGCAACTCTCTACAGCGTTGTTTTTCCTGGTTTTTTTTCTCATTTCCTCGTTTTTCCGTCGGCTTTCCATCTGATCTGGATTTTTTTTCTTCCTCTTCAGTAACTTTCGACGTTTTCGTACGTCTCACGCCCTTCCCACCATTTATTTGCCGATTTTTGATTTGCCAACTTAGTTTCTGCGCATCAGATTGCTGGACGTTTGTTTTTTCAGTTGTTTTGAGAAAATTTTGGGGAAGGGAGGGGGTGGATCCCCCTCCCTCCCCTGATGTTCTGTAAATATCTTGTTTTTGGTCTTGTTAATCCGCTCATGTTCCAGTGGTTTTTGTCCTCCGGTTGCTTAGGTCTTTTATCTTCTATATCACTGGATCTGCGGTGTTTAGCATATCTAATAGGTTGTTGTTTGTATTGTCTGGTGTTGCTGTCTGTCCATCGGTCTAAGTCTGTCATGTGGTCTTCCGATGGCTTTTACATAGCCTTCATCGTTCTTACGAGATCGATAGCCTGGGCATTATTCACACCCGTTTGGTGTGTTCTTCCGATCTCGTGGCAGCTATCAAACTCTTACTATGGAGTCTTTGCGCCCGTCGAGCAACCTTACAGGCACTGCTTTGTGCGAGTTGCTCTATGGCTATGTTTTAGTACGTTGAAGATGACGTTCGACAGGTTTTTTAGCTATCTGCTGTATATTGGTGTGTTTTTACTTCTCTTTTCTTTTCAACATCTGTATAATCTCATCAATGTACTCTTGGTTTTGTTATGAATGTTAGCATGATGCGGTGTTTGTTCAAAAAAACTTGCGCCGCATATTTGATTATAACGATTTTATCTATTCTTTATTTATGAGCGATACATATATATAGAGATTTTTTAATAATTTATAACCTTTAGATTTTGCAGAAGTTGAGAGAAAAGAAAAAGGAGAAGGAGAGCCTATCTCTATTTTACTCAGAAGTTCAAGTATAATACTCAGGATATAAAAAAAGTCTGTTTGGTAGAGATCGTTGTAGAAAAAAATAATTCTCTCTCTATCTCTTTTTTAAAATTTAAACCCAACCACATTCACTGTCTTTTGTTTTTCCAAGAAATAAAGTTCGTACGTAATCGCCATTTTGAGAGCATTCATAGTGCCGTTGACTTCAGTCAAATATAGATCTAGCCAATAAATGCAAAATATGGGCCACCGTAAAGAAAGAAAAACAATGCACACTAGAATAGAAAATAAGACAATATGAGAATGTTGTCAAGGATTTAATTAATTGCACCGATCATAACCTTGTTAATGAACAGTCTTTCTTGAAAAGTCACCATCTTAAAACTATTCCAACAAAAAATAAATAATTTCAAAACAAATTTTCAATTAAATATTTAACAATTAGCCAACCCGAATCGTCAGTTATTTTTTGTTTCAATCTCTTAAAATATTTTCTTAAAATTTTTTCTTGTGATAAGATAAAATAGAGAGATACTCTTTTTTTTTACCCCAACAGTCAACCACATAATAACAATGCCAGTCACAAAGTATTTGGATAATCGAGGTAAATATCAATTGGGCAGGAAAGCAAATTATCCAGAAACCCTTTAAGTTGTTTTCTTTTACAAAAACCCCTTTTTATAAGTAGAAAATACGGTCTGTCCCCGCTGGCATTCAAATCCCGAACCGGTGGCAAGAGATTACTACTGCTCACCGACTCACATCCTTTCCCCGCTCGCAAAAGTTTCCCTCCTTTTCCGTCATCCGTCGCCTTCGTCGTCGTCCGATCACCCACCCGGTTACCGCTGACCGGACGGTAACTTTTCTCGGGACTCGTAGATCCCCCCCTCGGGCGGGCGGTACATTGTACAATATATGTTTAATAATAATAAATAGGAGGCGGGGGTTTACGCTTGGTGGAGCCGACATGGACACTTGCTGCAGTTGTAGGGGAGGGGCGGAATGGCAGAGCCGCAGAGGCTTCTGCCTCTCCATTTAACTAGCCCCATCTCTTCCTTCCTCGGTTCCGTCTTCTCCTCTCTTCGGCTCTCGCGGTCTTCGTCCGGGGCTGCACGTTGTAGGCGCCAGCATTGCTGTCGATCTCCGCATCTCGTGATCCCGTCCGCTTCTTCTGCTTGTTTCTTGGTGGGTTTCTTATTCTGGGACTTGTTATTGGTGGTGATCTAGGCGGAGGGGCTCTGGTTGTGGAGCTCTTGCGCTGGTTTTCGATTTGTTGACTGGCTTGGAGTGGTGGTTATTGGCAGCGGGCTGATGGCGACGGAGCTGCTGGAAATCCGGCCGGAGGAACTTAAGTTTACATGTAAGCTGTATCCGCTGATTTACTCCCCGTCATCACGTTTGTAGCGGTAGCGGTTTTTAGTTTGCGCTTTTGACTAGCTGCGTGCTCTTGGTCGACAAACTCGGTGTCCGGCTGGACTTTGCTCCGCTATGAGACATGCAAGTGAGTTGCATTCCTGACCGAAATCTGGTGGCTCGAGATGGGCAGAGGGAAACTGGAAAGGGCGGTTTGATACTTTCTTACTTTCTCTGCGTGTCTGATTACATGTTAACATATCGTTTATCACGCTTCGGGTTCTCTTTTTGGTGGCAACATTAGATTGTGATTGCAGTGACCTTGTCGTTGATACCGCAAGTGATTTATCTATTCCCTTTTCCGGCAACCAGAACGGGGCTTCTACATGTTAGAAAAATCACGACTAAGAGGGGAAACAGTTTTGGGTCCTTTTTTCGAGGTTCAGTAATTTATTTTTATAATTGGTACAACATTGGTCTTCATTCCCATTACTGTGAATGCTGCGCTATTGCGGATCGTCCTGTGCACCTCAAGAGATGCCCTTGAAGCCTGTTTCTTTTTGCGCCAAGAAATAGCAAAGTGCAACGCTTGAACGATTTCTGGATGCAGCCAGAATTAGAAACATGAAAAATGCTTACGATGACCTGGGAGATAAACTGGTGACGCAAATAATTTGTCTTTGGTTACATGCGATTTGTATGGGTGATGACAAACGAGAAGCTCTTGTGATACAATTGAAAATCCTGAAATACATGATTAGGTGCCTGTTAACGCCAAAAAAATGTACAGCCTAAAAAAAAAAAGAGAGAAAAAGAAAAAGGGGCTCTAGCTCTCCTCACGTACAAATTTTTGTGGGTCGACACCTGAGTACACATAGCTAGAGGTGGCTGGATATGTAGGTTGTCATCTTCTAAAGAGAAAATCAAAAAAAAAGAAGTAAAGAAAAAATCCGGAGAAGAAGACGGCGAGAACAGGAAAGCGGACCGGGGAGTTTGCAGAAGCCCTCGGGTTCTTCCGGGATGATCGAAGTCGTCGGACCGCCTTCCCGCAGGTGCTGTGTCCGCCGAAAGTCTTCCCGGAGTCGCTGCAATCGCCGGACGCCCTCTCACACAGCAGCCGCGATAATCCGACACCCTCCGTGAGCTTGCTGTCGCCGCCCAAGGAACCCCCACCCTCTTCCGTCACCGTAGGAGGAGCCGCGCGCGCGCCAAATTTCTGTACCCGCCGCACCGTCGTCCGAGAGAGAGGAGAACAAAAGGCCGGCTGGTCGCACGGAGGGAGAGAAGGGATGATTTTTCTTTTCCCCCCACTTTGGGCCACGCGCGAATAAACGGGCATGCTCGGCCGCGAGCTCCTCCAAGACGGGCAGGAATCCACATCACCGGTCGCCGTCGTCGGCACCACCCCCCCAAAGGAAGGCAAGCGACCGCAACGAGGAAGGACCTTCCTCCATTACCGTTCGTCGAATGAAGGGGAAGGGCAAGTTGCGGTACCGCGGGATCCTCCATCCCGCGATCAACGCGAACGGAATAGAGGCAGGGGGACCTTCTATTCCTAGGGGAGGGGAGCTCAAGGATAAGAGGAGGGGACCGGGCGTTGCGCGGGAGAAGGTCGCCGGGATCACGAAGCAAAGAGGGGCCGGAGGACTGAGCATCGCAGGGAAAAAGGAGAGGCAGAGAAGAAAGAAGAGGGAGAGGGACTGACCTCCGGGGCGTCGCTGCGGTCTTCTTCGGATCCAACTCCGCCGTCCTTGAAGGTCAGCCGCCCGCGGTCACCTCCCTGCGGCGTCCTCCCCTTTAGCAATCCAAGAGCCATCGCCACCGAGCCCCTCTCGAAGACCCCTCGATCGTCCGGCGCCCCAGAGGTCCGGACGTCGCCGCAGCCTGCTCGTCGCGGGACTCCGGAGTGAGCCCCCGCCTCCGAGGCCTCCGCCGGACCGCAAGGTCGCCGGAAGCCGGTCCGCCGGCCCGTTCACCTCCGAGCTCCGCCGTGCCGCACGCGGGATGCAAGAGCCGCCGCGGCCGCGAGCTCGCGACTTAACCTTCGCGAGGGTGATTTCACCCCGACGCCGTACGATCAAACCGGGTGGTCAAGGCGGGCCGAGTCACGGCCCGTCCGGCTCGGGGCCCGCGGGGTCTTCTTGGAGGAGGAAATCGGCCTGCATGTAACTTCGACGTTCGGGAATGATTCCGATAAATCAAAAAAAAAATGCCTAAAAAAAAATGAATTAAAAGGATATTCATCCTTCAGCCATATGCTAGTCTGCAAGCTGACGAGGTGGTGTCCTTGGGAGACCCTCCACAAGTCCTTATGGACCGGGGCTACTCTCCCTTAATTCGATTAATAATAATTGTGGGGTTAATTTCCAATTTCCCCAAAATCTATTCAATTTTAAGTCTCTTAATGCCTATAAAAGGCTATATGAGATTTAATCTTCATTGTGGGGTTAATTTCCAATTTCCCCAAAATCTATTGTTAATTTCCAATTTCCCCAAAATCTATTCAACTATTAAGTCTCTTAATGCCTATAAAAAGGCCATATGAGATTTAATTTGTGGGGTCGATTTTCGATACCCAAAATTCATTTGAGATAAATTTCTTAATGCTCACAAAGAGCCATGAGAAGTTTAATCTTAAAAGTTTTCATGTAAATCCGAAGTTCATTCGTCAGCTCGGAGTTTTTTTTTTCTCCTTTTTTTGGAATATCTTTGTGCAGGCGCTATATCCATGTCCCTGTCAAGAATTTTTGGCGTAAATGAAAGGAAGTGATGTTGATTAATCTTTTTT
Source organism: Cryptocoryne crispatula var. balansae (assembly GCA_036172225.1). Classification (NCBI taxonomy): domain Eukaryota; kingdom Viridiplantae; phylum Streptophyta; class Magnoliopsida; order Alismatales; family Araceae; genus Cryptocoryne; species Cryptocoryne crispatula. Next base: position 18,317,725 of record CM069921.1, read on the forward strand.
TCCTCACAGCCCATAATTCAATCCGATTTGTCAAAAAATACAGAAAGAGAGAGAGAGAATAAAAAGGATATAATAATAAAGCCAATGACATACATTTGTTGCTTTTTTTTTTCTGTATCACATCCACTGATTTAAAAAAAAAAAAAAAATCAAACATTACATGGGCTTCGACTTTATCCAGGCCTTGGCGGACCAATTGGACCAGGTTGAGGCTAGAAACCACTAGGCCTTAATACAAAAAAAAGGCGGTCTGCAAAAGATGTCCCATGATCCAAGCAGTCTCAAGTCGACAAGGAAATTCTCAGCTGCTATAGTGATGTCCAGATCCAAGCATTGAAATACCATCCAGGGCCATGATGGATCCGATATAGGCATGCAACTTGAAAACCGTAGAGTTCAGCATGGCCGGTGTAAATGTGAACCTGCAGGCAGAAATAAAAAAGAAATCAGAGTGAATCGATGGGCAGGTTAAGCACAAATTAGTCCGAACCCATTCAGTGCATGGAATGCGATCTCCCGAGAATCTCTCGAGATCTCCCGAGAATCTCTTTTCTTCTGTGCGTCCGAGAAACGAGACCGCCGAAACGAGAAAATCTATGTAGCACCTGTGATACCTTGATCTTCTCCGCCTATTATTATCCCCAACTTGTTAGATGATCTTGTTAAGTTTCTTTCTTATATTGTCAATTTTATTATGGAATTCATCCAAATATTCATCTAAACATTATTATTTGATAAAATTTCATAGCTTAATATTTTAATGACTATATATGTACAATTGGCCCAAAATGTTATCAATCTCCTATCCATATTGTTCAAGATGAAATTTTGGTCTAACATAAGATCCTTTGTATGTCTCGTGCTAACAATAGTTCACCATCTCTGTATTACACTTTTAATTCTCTCACAGCTTATTTTAATTTTTAATATGAGTTCTCTTGTCCTTTTCAAGGAGATTATATGACATTCTACATTTAAACATGCACATTGATTGGTATTTCTAAGATTTAATCTCTTGAGATTTTTTCGAGATCTTTTATCTTCAATCTCCGTGAGATAAAATATAGATGTGAGATGATAATCATTGGGTAAAGCATAAATGAAATCCGAGATCCGATCTCCCGAGATTTTTCCGAGAATCTCACGAGATCTCTTCTCTTTCACGCTTCCGAGATGAAGCCGAGATCCGAGACGACAATCCTTGATTCAGTGTAGTAAGCATGTTCCGAGCTCAAATCATAAGCTTAGCTATGCAGATAGCCTGAACGCTACAAACTGTAGGAGGTCAGAAAATCCAGAACTCACATTTGAGGCTCTCAAATGAAAGGGAGAGAGGGAACTGCAGTTTGAATAAGCACATGCAAATCAGTTTCTTTTTAAAGTCCATGAGTCTACCGTTTAAACAAAAAAATCTGCAGGAAACAAGGATGCACAGATCCGAAATCCTCCAAACTTAAAATTTGGATAGACCTGAAGATCGGAGGCCTGAACCTGCAAACCTGCACAAAAATCAAGAGGGATGAATCCGAGGAGTCCTTGGAACTGTCAATCCATAGAACTTGTAACAAAAAATCTGAAAGTATGAAGGTCTGGAGTTTTAAGATTCTGCAAAAAGTCTGATGTCTGGAATACGTGGGAGACCAAAACTCTGAACTTCACCGGGAGCCGAAACCTGCAGAATCTGAAGTGCAGCTTAAGCCCGAAAATCTGAAAATTCCAGAATGGTCAGCAAGCCCAGAGAAAAAGTGCGAAATCTACCAACTTGTAGATCCGAATGTTGAACCTCCAAAAAAATCAGAGATCTGAACATACTGTAAAATTTGGAATCTGAAGTTGAGCATGCAGGTCTGGAAATCCAAAACCTGCATTAGATCCAAAAGTCTGAACTTCACATCAAAGCCTGAATATACTGAAAAATCTGAAATTCCCAAGTCTGAGATTAAGGAGAACATATGGAGCCCAAGATGGTAGAAGCCTGAAATTTAGGTTCACGTATGAACCTGCAACATTCAAGACTTCAAACCAACCAGAATAACACATTTCGAACGATTGTGCAATGAGAGCATTACGAACTGAAATTTGAATCAATCAGGAGAATACAAATAGATTTCAATCAATTCATTAAAAAATTCAAAGTCAATCAACAATCTGTTCAAGGTTTAACTCATTAAATCTCAAGAATAGGTGTCAACTTGTAAATCTGAAGCCTGGGTCTTCATTGGACCTCCTGTACCCGATTCAAAATCAACTCATTTCAATTAACCTCAAATAAAATTCAAATAAAATTCAACTTGAACCAAATCCCAACAAGATCCAATTCAATTCAAAAATCAATCCAAAAACCAGATTCAAAGCAAATCAGGCACTGGCATTCTAACAAAAGTTCATAGGACCGTTCTTCTCTTATGTAAACGTTTTTTTTATGGGTGCATGTTTTCTACTTTAATAAGTTGCTATGACGATTAATCAAGGGTGTTCGAGTTGTCTCGATGTAATTAACGTCGGATCTTCGTACCATCCGACGGGGAGAGGTCAAAACTAATTTCGAAGAACCTAACAACCTCAAATTATAATTTTATATATATATCATTGACCCTAATTAGTACTTTTATGAAATATCATCTATTTTCTTACAAAGTCAATATTAAGGTCAAATCAGACTTAATTCAAATTCAAAAAGGAAAAATGAATTTCCAAAACAAAAAAAAAGAGTCCCAAATCTTTTTGATTAATTTTGAGGTTACATCAGTGCCTTTCCTAGCAAAAGAAATCTGAAGTTGGCATCCTGTTATTTTCAGATACCTGTAGGATTTCATGGCACACCAACATGAAGTGCACGTGTCATATCCAGACCATACACTAACATTACTCCCAGATAGAAATTCAACTTTTTAAGGAGAAGCGAATTGATAACAGATCGGTTATAAGATATTTTTCGATGTGATTCACATACCACCTCTTGTTATTCATGGTATATAATGTTCCAAGGATAGACAGGAAGTGCACAAAGTGTTAAAAGGGGGGAAAGGAAATATGAAAAAAAAGGAGAGGAGAGAAAAAGGAGTGTGAAAGAAGAGGTAGCAATAGGCTTTGATTTCCAATGGCTGCTCAAGGTTATCTGTGATCATCTCAGTCTAGGATTAATCATGCCCCTAAATATCCACTTATACATCCAAGCAAATGTCCAGATGATTGAACACTAAGATCAGAGGCGTACTGGGGAGGGTCAAATCAATCTAGCAGAAGCACAATTGGATCAGTCAGTTCAGTTAATTTCTGCCTGACTTAGCTAAAAGAGGGTAAGTTTTTTCCACACGATGGCTGTGCAGAGAAAAGGAACAGTTACATTGCTTATATCAGAATTAGAGAGAATTTAAAACGAGGATATCAAAGAAGAAATTACATGCTTTTGCAAGAATTTGTTTATGCCTTTAAGGAAGATGATGAATGGTGACATATGCTGAACTCATCCGAGAGGCTGTTGGATGGTGACTTACTTGACACCCCAGTGAATTTCTCCAGGCAAGAAACCAAGGAGGTTATTTTGGACATGCCATCAAGTCACTTGGACTGGGTAGTTTCTCAATGGGATTCTACCAGTTTTTTGAGAGGTTGTGAATTGGTGACTAGTGATGACTGCACGAGTAAGGCTTTCAAGAAGGATCATTTACTGATTAAGGCTTTTAATTACCTCCTTGGTGCTTATTCCTAATGATGAGAGAGCAGAAAATCAAGGGGATTTCAGATTTATTAGCCTTCTTAATGAGATCTACAAAATTTATGGTGGATAGACTCAAGATTGTGATTGCGAATCTCACTGACAAGATAAATGTGCTTTTCCCAATGGCAAATTTATCTTTTATAGCTTAATGACAACCTGTGAGCTATGTTGTTAGAGGCGGTCGCCTCAACCGCCTAGGCGGTGAGGCGAGGCGAGGCGGTTGAAAACCGCCTCGCTTTGGCCGTTGTCGCCTGAGGCGAATGCCTCCGGCGCCTCGGCCGCCTCAGCAGCCGCCTTGGGCGCCTTGTGCTCCTCGCCCACCTCTCCCCCCCTCGTCCGGTAAGAACCGGATCCGGTTAACTTAAACATCACCCCCTTCGGTTCTCTCTCTCCCCATCGTGCCCAACCCTTCCAACGGAACAAGGGTTCCGCCTAGGCCTTGTGTTCCTGCTGCTGCCGCCGGAAGCAGCTGTTGACGCCGCCGCAGCGGTCGGACGCTGCCACCGCCGCCGCCGATGCCGCCGGAAGCTGCTGTCGACGCCGCCAGAAGCCGCCGTCGACGCCGCCACCGCCACCAGCAGACGCCGTCGCTGCTGCCGCAGCTGTTTTATTATGGTTGTATGGTTGTATTCGTCTTTCTAATGTTATATTTAATTGCCACTCTTGTTAGTTAATGATTCCATATTTTTATGTATTTATTTCAATTATTTAATATCACATATATCTTTATTAAAATAAATAATATTAAAATATTCAAAACGCCTCGGGCACCTGAGGCGAGGCGCTGGGTCTCTCACCTCAGGCGTCTCACGCCTCGGATAATGTAGCCTGTGAGAGCATTAATGATTAGCATAAATGGAAGAGGAAATGCTTGATTGTCAAGATTGATGTCATGAAGACATATGAAACAGTTAATTGTAGGTATATCTACAAACCCTACGTGCTTGATGAGCTTAGCACTCAAACGTATTAAATGTGCCAGATGTTGTATTAAATCAGCCTGGCTGCAGTGCTAATCAGTAGCATACAATACAAGTGATTCATTTCTCTTGTTGGAGGGTATTGAGGCAAGACAATCCTTCATCCCTCTATTTATTCATAATTGGCCAGATATTGAGCTTTGTCTGGATCATGGCATGATGGCATCTGATGGAGATATTATTTGGTGTATTAGAGTCAGGGAGAAAGAAGTCCAGTTGATCACTTTCAAGACGAGGATGATACAGTCCTTTTTTAGCTGCCAGACTGGATGTATTGATAATATTAAAAAATTGATTGATGCAAGCTACTATGGTTTCCGGGGTTAATTTCAGCAAGAGTTAGATGGTTGGAGTCACAGTTGATTTTTTCTCTGTAATATTTGGGATTCCTGCTGATTCATTTCTCATAAGGAATCTTGGTCTTCTATTATATAAGGAATGTTCACTTGGTTATCGGTTTCTTTTCGGGGAGTATATGAAGAAAACAACTCTGCTAGATCTCTTTGGGATCTTTGAAGATTGATATGGCATTATACGTGTATCTCTACAAGTACAATGATAAAATAAACTGATTATCAACGAAATATACGGTGCAAAGTGTGGGAATAGCAAAGATAGTAGGTTTGGGAATAATGCAATAATGGAGTTCTTCAACAAGTCACCATGCATGGAATGACAAGTCTATTTGCCTAAAGTATGAATCAGAAGGGATTAAAAATGGGAAAAGAAATTCTAATATTTTGGGCAATTGGTGAGAATATTGACATTGCTGATTCAGAGGTAGCAACTTAAAAATGTGGAGATTAGAGAGATACAAATGGATATTGGAATTGTTGTTTCTCAAGGTCTTCTAGAAAGATATTCTTGATAGATTGCGCTTCATGCCACCATAAAAAGGCACTCACACCTGCTGACTGGAGTCAAATAATTAAAAAGCTTGAGGATGATTACAAGGCTGAAAGGGGGCTGCTATCAGCTGGTGGAAAGTGGATTTTATATTAGTTGATGCTATCTAGCATTCTTCGATAGTTTATGCTAGTGTTAAAAGTGCCAAGGAAAGTTTGCAAGACATTTGAGGCTTCCTGTTTGGGATTTTTTTCAAAAAGGGAGCAAGAATGTAAAGAAGGAAGGCCATCTGATTAGTTAGAATCATGTCTGCAGGCTGAAAAACGTAGGTGGTGAGGGCTTTAAATCTTTGGAAGTTATGAATAGGGCTTCTTAATGATTCTCTGTGGGTATAGTGACTGTCAACTGTCAATCCATCCCTCTTAAGGTCAAGGAGTTCCTATGGAAGCTTTCTAGACAACGTCTACGTACAAGAAGTCATTTTCATAGGATTTTTCTTGACTTTATTTACATACGTGTTCTGCGGTTTTAAGGTTGAAAGTGCAGATCACATCTTCCTCTGGTATCATCAATTTCTTGTGGCAGATCGTCTTCAAATACTAGAAAATCGCTTGGGAGAACCAGTGGACACCATTTATTTCTTGCTAGGTTGGCAAAGGTTGAACCCATGGCATTCTGATCCTGCTTCTTCGATGTGGGATATAATTCTCCCGGCCTTGCTATGGTCCATGTGATGCACAAGGAATAAGCGGATTTTTGATGACCGAATTGACATCCCAAATCTGATTCTTTATCACATGTCTTTCTCTTGTCAAGGACTGGTTGCTCACCTTATCTGGATGCATTATGGATTTGTCTATTCATAGGGATAGATTTCTTCTTTTCAGTAAGTTTTTCTTGTAATACGACTCTACTACCAGCTTGGTAGCAGAGTTTTTTTTTCCTTTTCTCACTTTCACGAACCTTATATTTTGTATGCTTTGATCTTTTATTTGTATTAATAGAAATTGGTTCTTGGACCTTTTAAAAAAATATTGACAGTGAAGAGCAAATATTTTATGCATGATACGGGCTGGATGGATGTGGCATTTCAGCTTTTAGATTCTGCAATGCGTGGATAGTTTTTAAAACTAAAAAGTACATCAGCTGTGCTTCTGACATTGGCGTTGGTAGGGGAGAGAAGACACTTTTTTTTGGAAGGATGCTTGGTTGGACAGGACCACCAGTGTACAAGTTTTCTTCCTTGACTTTACATGGGAATGAAAATTGCTCAGTAGCTGATTTTTTTATTTATACCGTAGCTGTCTTTATTAGACTATCATGTTGAACAGGAACCTGATGAACTATGAAGAAGGAAACAAAATGGTACTCGTGAAGACAATAAGATTGTCCTGAACAGAATAAGGATTGTAAGAAACAGAAATTGAGCAATACAAGAGTCTTTGCTTCCAGATCAGTGGTTAATATGTTGAGTAGAGGAGACTGCGAGGTGGTTTGTATGATGAAAGTTTGGAACAAACATACCTATTACTGGAAAATTATATGGGAGTGGCTGCCAACTGCTAGCAGGTTGGTACTTGGTATAGCTCAAGGATCATGGGAAGAAAATGTCATTTTTTTTTGGTTATTTCAAGAATGTCAGAATCCTTTTTTTTTCTATTCCATGAGGTTGTAAGGGTGATGTGGCAGGTCATATCCAGGACTCCCAATTTTCACTTAGCAAGTTGTTCTCTTTTAAGGCATTCATTGTTGCCTTTACTGGTCCCGGCAGATAGAGTGGTTGTGGTGCCATGTTTTCTTGCATTCCTGTGGGCTATTTGGCTCGAGTGCAAGAGCGGACTTTTCAAATGATATCTCATGTCTGGTGTCAGGTATTGGTTGAAGCCTGGAATTGGGAAAGTTTTGAGGTTTATTTACTTGATTAATGCATTGAAAGTGTGGTAGAATATTTTTATATGGTGTTGAGTTTCTTTTTTTCTTTCAAATAGTCAAGACTTTTCTGTTGCACTCTTCTTTAGTTCTTGGGGCTGAAACATCTTGTCTCTGTTTTTTTTCAGTTCATGCATTTCTCTACATCTGTACCTTTCCTTCCCCGTGTCAGTGACTTGCAACTTTCTTTTTTTGTGGCATCCAAATACGTACAAAGGTGTGAGATTTGGTGGAAGGCCTCTACATATGCTATCATTGTGTTATTATATAATTCATGAGTGTTTTTCTCTCAATACATCATTCTTTGTAAGTGATTTTGCTATCGGCTCTTATCTGAATTCTAGTATCTTTTTCCCAAACGACTTGGAATTCTTGGCTTTCATTCAGCATCCGATATCTGTTTTAACATTACATGGAATTAAGTGCTATTATGAACATCCATTGCTATATCTGTATCTTTCTTTTGCTTATGATTTTTAGGCACTGATTTGCCTTTTTTTCTATTTTCAGTTGAGCTGAAGAAACAAAGTTCATGCTCAGTGCAACTATCTAATAACTCCAATCATTATATTGCTTTTAAGGTGATAACCCCAGTCCTTCTCCCTTCTTCACGATCTTGTGTTCTTTGACCACGTTTTCTGTGTTCAAGGCTGGTAATAACAGTTGTTTATGCTTTTTAAAAGTTTTAATATTCATCTCAGAAAATAGCTTAAGCCTCACACATATTCGTAGCTTACACTTTTGTTTAAAGTTGAGCCCCTCAAACAATCAGTAATGGATCAGTCATAGTTGTCAAGGCGCCCGCCTAGGCGCCGCCTAGGCGGCAAGGCGCCTTTCCAAGGGCGCCTTGCCAGGGCGCCTTGTCTGGGGCCAAAAAGGCGCCCAAGGCGCCCAAGCAAGGCGCCTTGGGTATTTTTACATCATTAAAAAAGTTTTTGAGGGGTTTTTCTCCCTTGATACCCCTCACAAGGGACACTTATTTAATGATAGTTTGAATATATTAATATATTGTATTATCACTTATACTATCATATATATTTAAGATTTATGATTATAAACATATATTATATACTTAATTACGTTCTTTTTCAGCTCTTTCTTCTCTCTCTCTGTCTCACTTATACTATTACATACTTTTTTGGGTTCGGGGGGCTTCGCTCTCCCCATTTAATAATATTATAACAATATTTTACCATCACTTATACTATTGCACTTATATAAATTTTATAATCATAAATGAGTTATATACTTAAATTTTATAAAAAATTATTTAACTTTCTTCTCTTTCACACACACATCATATTTACTTATGTGCATTGATAAAACACTCATATTCAATTATAACATAACAAATATAATTATATTTATGTTTTGTTTATATATAACAACTTCCCGACTCAGTCTTCAATGAATACCGCCTTGACCGCCTAGGCGACGCCTAAGCGGCCGCCTTGTCGCCTAAGCGGAATCGGTACCCTTCAACGCCTTGGGCGCCTTGTCGCCTTGTCGCCTTGACAACTATGGGATCAGTGAATAAAACAGCACACATTTTACATTCTGCTAAATGAACTTTGTACTTGATCTTCATGAATCTGGCACTTGGCAAGTAATTTTGTTCTCATATTTATAGCCATCGTTTTGCATTACATTGAGAACCTACATCCTGATACGTGAGGAGGGGAACATTAGAACCAAACTATTCGTGCTGCCAACCATATACATAACGATTATACATAAAATCAGGAGATACAAAATTTTTTGATAGAGAAGGCAGGATGATACTTGTTTGTTGTCAGTGATATAGTAACTAGACCTTAGCATAATTTAGTGCTTTTATGTCCACGATGAAAGTTTTTTTTGTCCTAAATGGTCTACTATCTCTCATAATCTTGACAGGTTAAGACGACAGCTCCAAAGAAATACTGTGTCCGGCCAAATATAGGCATTGTTTTACCTGGATCAACTTCTGATTTTACAGGTAAAGCTGTTCTTGGATCTTCAAGGCATATGCCCTATAAAAAAGGATTCTTTGGTAAATTTCTTATAAGAAAGTGTGCTTTCGGGGTTTTACTTGGCAGTGCAATTGCCTTGTACAATTTTGGTCTTTTTTTCTCTTCATGATCCTCTGAGGCAGCATATTTCTTGTACAATATGGAATGTTTGCATGTATAATATTTGTGCAAATGTGCACAGAGATTTGTTACTTTTGCTACGGCCTCTAGTTTCTTTTTGAGGAGGAGTCCTGCTCTCTCTAACCTCAAAATTATATATTATATATATATCGATTTCTGACATGCAACAAAAAATTAAGTAATTGACATGTTACTTGGGAAGTGTGTCTTCTATGGACTATTATATCATGGCCCACCATAGTCCCACTAGCAGTCCAATTGGGGAATCATTCTCAACATAATTGAGGTCTTCTTTAAAGGGGCAATATTAGGCCTGTTGATGGCCCATCAATGGCCAATCAGTAATCTACTTTGGGGTCCATCTTCATCCCAATTCTGGGCAGTAGCCTGTACATAGGTGTTTTGGAGGCCCACTGACAGGCCTGATTCAGGTCCTACTGAGGCATATTTTTTGGCCTACTTTCAGGGCTGTTTATAACCTGTTTTAAGGCTCTATCAGAGGCGCATTTCTGACCAATCTTCAGGTGGGTTGGGCCTGTCAGCAGCATGTATAGAAGGGGGACTGTTACAGGCTCACATTGCAGTCCATTTTAGGTTGATGTTGAAGTTATCATGCTGTCCAACTTATACTTTCATATGATATCAATTAAATGGCCTGTCAATGGCCGAATTTTGGTTAGTTTTCAGCATTTATTAAGGCCCATTACTGACCCAGTTAGTGATTTCGAAATCTGGCTCATTTTTCTAGAAATCAAAATTGAATCCAGGGAATTTCTATGCCTGCATGGGGAGCCTCCAAGTGATCTTGGGCCTTTCTGAGGGGAATAAAACCCATGTTGGAAGGCTGTGAAAATTGAACATGTGAGGATAAACCTCTATTCAGTCTTTAAAATTGGTCTTAGGCTTGTCTAGAGGGGATAAGCCTCTGTTGAGGTGTGCTCCAATGGCCTTAGGCCTGGTCCCGTGGGGATTGAGCCTCGTTGATGCTTCTACAAGGCCTTTAGGCTTGTTTTAGAGGAAATATGACCCTATTGAGGCCCTTTAGTTTGCCTTCCTGTAAAAATGAAAGAAAAGGTGTTAGGACTCTTATCATATTCAACATTAATGAAGAAGTAAGTGGATGGGATTCCCCTACACCTGTATCGGCCTGAGAAAGGGGGGGAGAAGTAGGGGAAGGTGGCTGGAAGCCTCCTACACCTCTGTCTTTTGCTGTCCACCTGCGGGGAAGAAGAAAGAGAGAGGGGAGGGTCATAAGGCCTTCTCCAATTATTCCTCTTTTTGTTGCCTGCCCAGGGAAAAAGAGCCAAAAAACAGGGCCTAGAGGCCTCTCCTGCTGCTCTTCATGTTTCTGCTATCCAGAGGAAGAATAGGAATATGAAGGGAGGGCCTAAAGGCCTCCCCCTTTATGTTGACATTCTCTGCCCACCTGGGGGGGGCACAGGCCCTCTCAGCCTCTTGCTTTTTCTGAAGCCCAGGGGGATGGAAGGAGAAGAATGGGAGGAGGCTCTCAGACCCACCTGATTTCTCACCATCCCTTCTGGTTCATCCAAGGAGAGATGGAGAAAAGGGGGCCGTAGGGCCCTCCAATACCTCTGCTGCATCTGAGGAGAAAAATAGGAAAAAAACAGGGGCCATAGGGCCCTCCAATGCTTCTGCTGCATCTGAGGAGGGAGGAGGGAGGAGGAGCTGTGTGTAGGGGGATTCTTATGGCCTTGTAGTGTTGGAAGAAGGGTAGGAGGGAGTGAGGACTGTGCAACAGCCTTCTAGGCCTCCTCAGGCCCGTGAATGACTCTTCCTCCTACAGCTCCATCACACCCAGCATCCCCCATCGGCCACAAAAACTCCTGGAAATTCTCTCCTCCTACGGCCCCTGTGCCCTGGCTTGTTTTTCTCTTCCATGCCCATCCTATGGAGCAAGTAGGGGATGGTTGCACCTAACCTTATTTCCAAAAAATTCAGAATAAATGGAGTTAAATATGACTGAAAATTTATTTTTAGTTGCAGTGAGCCTCAGCTCACCAATTCAGTCAAAATAGGGATAACAATATCTGACAAATCAGGTTTTCCATGAGAGGGGATTATTCCTATGAAAATTCAACATAAATACTCCAAAAATCAGGATTCCAAGATTGATAAGCCAATTCTACACAATTCAGCTTTCAAATTAATGGGAAGTCCTACGTTCAGCTTTGACATTTATTTTCAAGAAAATCAGGATTAAATTTTCGATAATTTGTCAAAATCATGTCCTACTCCAAGTAGGATTCTTCCCCATCAAAATTCAGTCATCAATATTTCCAAATTTGATTGAAAACTGACGCTCAAATTGAGTGGGCTCCATCTCACAAAATTTTAGTAATAGAGTTGTCAAAATATTATTGAAAATCAATTTTCTATATTGTGGGCCTGATGTAACCTCAAAAATCACTCAAATTTAAAAAGATTTTGGTTTTGGAAATTCATTTTCCTTTTGAATTTGGATTAGATTTGATTAGACCTTAGCATTGACTTCTTAGGAAAATAGATGATATTTTACAAAAGTACTAACTAGGGTCAAAATTATATGTTGAGGTTGTTAGGTTCTTTGAAACTTTGTTTTGACCTCTCCCCGTCAGATGGTGCGAAGATCCGACGTTAATTACGTCGAGATAACTCGAAAACCCTTGATTATCGCCGTAGCAATCCATGGAAATAGAAGACATGCATCCACAAAAATAAACATTCACACATAGGAGAAAACAGCCCCATGAAATTGACGGAAGGCAAGCATTTAATTTGGTTTGAATTTAATTTGAGTTGAGTTGATTAAAATTGACTTAAGTTGAATTGGTTGGATTAATTTAAGTTGAATTGAATTGGTTTGAATTGAATTTTGATCTGTTTGGTTAATTCGGATCTGTTTGAGTTGAATTTAATTTGTTGATTTCTTTTGGTTTGGGTTGAAGTTAGATCTGTTCATTAAATTAATTCAATTTGTTTGAGTTGCTTATTGATTTAAGTTTGATTCAATTTGGATTTGTTGAATTTAGATTGACTTAGATTTAACTTGGAAAGTTTGATTTGTATTTGAGTTGATTAATTGATTTAATTTGAATTTGAGTTTGTTTAGTGTGTGAGTTTTAATTTGATTGAATTTGATTTAATTTGAGTTTGATTTGAGTTTAATTTTAATTAGGTTGAGTTTGATTCATTTGATTCATTGGTTTAAATTAGATTTCAACTAAATCTGAGGAGTTTGTGCTTCATGAATTTGACATTCTTGGAGTTCAGATTTTGAATATCTGAGATGCAGATTTCAGATTTTTGGAGTTCATATTTCAGATTTCCAAACTTCCAAAGGTCAGATTTACACATATTTCAGATTTCCAGATTTCTGGCACCCAGACTTACAAATTACAGATTTTTGATCCTCGGCTGCAGGTTTATGAACTTCCGATGACCGCTTCTGAACTTTACAGTATTAGGTTCTGATTTTAGATTCTCGGACCTTACAGATTTCTGGATTCTGTGCACATTTACAGATTTTAGTCTTCAAATTTCAGATTGTAGATTTCTTTTAGTTCGGCTCTCCTGCAGATTTCAGGTTTTGTTGCAGATTCTGCACATTAAATTGATTTTCAGATTTTAGACCTCGGAGTCCAGATTCTGCATCTTTTCAAATATTGCAGATTCAAATTCTCCAGATTTCGGTTCCAAAGTTATATTTCAGATTGGTGGTTCATTTGATTTCTTTAAGTTCAGTTTTTTTTTCTTTACAGATTCTGTCCGGAACATGAATTTTCTGAGTTAGATATCAGTTTCAGATTTATGTGATTTGATTTTGAATTTCAGACTTAGCAGGTTTCAGATTTGACATATTTATGAACTTGACAAGTTTGATCTACAGATTGTGTTGGAAGACTTCGATTCCAGACTCTAGATTTTACAGGTTCTGGCTTCTGATTTCATATTTTTACAGATTTCTCTTGCAGATTTTACAGGTTTCGGTTTCTTGTTTAAACGTGAAGTTCAAATTTTCTGGATCTACTGTAGATTTCGGACTTCAGACCTGTATATTTTAAGTTCAGATTTCAGATTTGAAATGTTTCAGATTTTATACATTCTCACTTCCAGATTGGCATTCTTTGGATTCCTCTTCTATCTTTTTAGATGATAGATCCCGGATGTTTTCATTTGCAGATTTCTAGATTCCAGGCTTTCCAGATTTTTAAATTGTCCGGCATATTTCAATGGATTTCTAGATTTTGGGCATCCGGACCTCGGCAGATTTTTCTTAGTTCAACTCTCTTTCAAATTCAAAATTTTTGGATTTGAAATTTCCAAATCTTTGTTGCAGGTTTTGTAGATGACAATTTATGAACTTTTCAGAGTTTACAGTTTTTCTGGATTTTATGTTCTGACTCCTGATTTTCATGTTTGTTTCAAATTTCAGATTTTTAAATGGCAGTTCTGCACATTAGATTCTGATTTCAGATTTTTTTTTGCTTTGCTTCAGACTTTGTTTTATGTCAATTTTTGTTGTCTTGCCCTTCGGAAAATCTCAAGTGATTGTTCTCTTCTTGTAGCATCGACATGTGCACATAACATAAGCTCTTTATTGTTCTCTCAATATGAGACATGATTACAATTTGACCAGAAATTCGGTCTTTTGAATCATTGATGGACATGTAGCATGTTTGATGATGAAAAAGCACCCGGTCTTTGATAGACTTGTGGGCACTCCTCTCACTGATTTGAGATTGAATACACCCGGCTTTTGATAAGCTTGTGGGGACTCATCTCATGATTAATGAACCTCATTAGCTCATAGTTCGGCATATCGGCATGTTGATCATGCATAGCCTTCCCATGGCATAATGGGTAAGTAACTCCCTCTTGGGGCATGGTAAGACATTGAGGTCTTTTTAATAGACCTTTGTATGTCTACCTTAAAGGGTCAAGGGGCGTGCTTAAAGCCGGCCCATTGCTTTCCCTATTTGTTTTGAATTCTTTTAAATTAAGCCAAGACCATGAGGCGGGTTTTTAGCCGGCCGGATGCTCGTCTCGGTTTGTTGATTAATTAAGTGTGTTGTTATTTAATTTCTGTTTATTGTTTATTTTATTTCATTTTTTTTGAATTATGGGTCAATAAGTGTGCTTAAAGCCGGCCTATTGCTTTCCCATTTATTTTCATTCTTTTAAGTTATGCCGAGACCATGAGGCGGATTTTTAGCCGGCCGGATGCTCACCTCGGTTTGTTTAATTAATTAGATGCATTTTTATTTAAGTTTGAACTTGATTGCTTCTTTTAAAATCTTTTAATTTTTTAGCTCTGAAGCACTGTTCACCGGGGGGGATTGGGCCTTCATTCTTGGACGCACAGCCCATTGCGGCTGCCTTCTCCTGCTTCCTCCTCTTTTCTTTTTCTTCTTTTATTTTCTTTTTTTTAAACATCCTTCAATGGTGGGCCCCACCGTTAGTTGACCTGCGGGTCAAAATTCCTCCCGCGGCTCCTGCGCGAGCGCGTGGCTTCTGGCCGCGGCCTTTTTTTCTTGTTTTTTTTCCTTTTCTGGTGGGCCCCACGCCTATTTTGACCCGCGATCAAAATTGGATCCAACGCACACCGCGCGCCCCTCCTGCTCTTGTTATCTGCCAGCGTGGACGTAAGTGGGAGAAAAAATAAAACCCGGCGGGCTTCTCTTCCTCCCGACCAAACGACGGCAGTGGACGGCACCCGGAGGAACTTACGGCGATGGCGAAGCTGCCTGCGGCCTCCGACGGCGACTCCAGAGGGGAAACAAGGTTCCAACGGCAACTTCAAAGAGGAAGGGGACCCGACGAACCTTGTTGGCTGCGGCTGCCAAGCTCGCGACGCTCGCGGCACCTGCAGAGGGGTTTCCGGCGGGTGCGGCTTCAGGAGGCTTCCGGATGGAGAAAGTTTTAGGAGCTTCGAGCAATGGCGTGGGGAAGACGACTCCGGTAAGCCCTCTTTCTCTTATCCTTCTCTCGGTCTCTCGATGGCTCTCCTTGGGGGGTCTGTTCACACATAAGCATTGATCGGCTTTTATAAGCCTCCCCCGTCTCCCTTCCCCGCTGGGAGACCTTCCGCAGTGGGGATTCCGGCTCCGAGACGGACTCGGAAGACTCCCAAGATACTCAGAATCGATTTGTTTTGGAAGTCTTCCCTTCTTTGCATGATTCCCAATGTCGGAGGACTTCCACCTTGAGTGGGATTCGACCAGGGATCGATTGCGCCACCCACACCTGCCGTTTTTTTTCCTTTCTTTTTTTTCTCCCTGTGCGCAAGGGTTGTAAGCCTGGGCCAATTGCTTGACGTGGGCTGCTTGATATGGGATTGTTGATTTTAAACCAAAATTAAGCCCAATGAACTTATGAAGAATGGGCCACGTGGCCACTTGTGGGTCACATTCCGCATTGCACCAAAATAGGTCGGTTTATGTTCCAGAAATAAACTTGACCCATCTTAATCAATAAATTGAACTTAAAGTGGGCTCCAACCATGAGGTTCCGGCCGAGGATTGTAGGTGGAGGATTTAATTATGCCAATTATACTCCGATTGCTCGTTCAAATCACTTCTTTTTCCTTCTTTCTTTCTTTCTTCTTTTTTTTTTTGCAAATTTTAGGCGCCAACAGGGCCCTTCCCACGAAAATCAGTTAAAAATTGAGGTATAGTTTCTGAAATTTTCTGAAAAGAAGAGATAGAGATGTGAACTGGGACAAACAGCCACCTGTGCACCCTCTCCCTACTTTTTCTCACCATCCAACTGCAGGATAAGGAGGAGGGGGGTAGTTATGGTGTGACCCACCAACTACAAATCATGAAAAATAGAAAAAGTAGGAGAGATAGAAAGCAATTTTGGGTACCACTAACTAAAAGTGTGCGCACAAGCTTCTTCCACTCAAGGAGAATTCTTAAAAATCAGGAAATCTACCATGGTTCTTCTCTTTCGTCTCCTCTGTAAATACCACCGTGATCTGCACTTGAGCAATATCTGGGAAGCTCTTGAAGCTGAGGAAAAGGCTTTGCACCAAAGCTCCAAGAGAAGTTTCACTTTGGGCTTCATTTTACTTCTCTTTCAAGAGAAAAAGAGAGAAAAAATAGCTAAGGGCTATGCCTACAAGCATGGATCCCTTGCTATTTAAAAAATATATGCATGGTGAGTTATGCATATTAAATTCTTCTTAGGTGTTGTGGTGTTGTTGTCCAAGGCCACACGGTTTCGGAGGGAGGCACTGCAAGTGCTGTGGTGTTGGCTTCCCAGGCTGTAGGTGGGTTGCATGGAGGACATGCTCATGAAGCATTGGAGGATGATGGCTGGATCAGGGTCGGGGGCTTGCCATGAGACTTGGAGAAGGTTTCAAAGTCACCTGGGATGATTGTTTCCGTAGGGGAGTTCTGGGAAGGTTCAAGGGTATCGGGGGATAAGTGATGCGGGACAGGATCAATGGATGCACATTAGCATGCTTAAATGATGCAAACAGGGTATGGAATGCACTAATATGCTGGTTAGGAATGATCATGCTCAATAATTAAACTAGCATCATAGGAATTCACAAAGTAATATCCAAACTGGTTTCCTTATCCGGAAACTGCAAGGTGAGGAGATGGAACCATTCAGGTAATAACAAAATGAACGGAAATAATACCGGTTCGGATCCACTTCCCGATAAACATGAATGGCTCTACGAGTTAACATAACGAAATTTAACTACGTACCCGAGATGGGATTGTTCCAAGCTTACATGTTAAGTTGTCAACCACATAGAATAGAATAAAGACAATGGCTAGAACCTACTCACGTAGCATGGCATGTCGAATACCGGATAATAAACCCGCGAGAAGGTCCCTTCGAGTAGTGGACGATGTGCCTCAATGCATACACTCGAAGGTGGTGCTCGGGGACGATGATCCTCTCACGAGCAGGCCCCGTCTCCCGCTGTCCTTCGGTCGCAACCCAATAAGATTCCGCCTTTCGAACAACCTTGGAGAACTCGGGAATAAGACCGATCAAAACATTCGAGGAAAAGACTAGGCATAGGAATCCCGGAAGAAGCTCGGTTGTTCATCACCGCTTCGGTGAGTCGGGCCGGGTGCTACTACCGCGCGGCAAACCATAAGAAGCGGGACAAGCCCCGATTGCTCGCCACTTGCGGCGAGAGAACGGAACACCTATCCGATGGGGCTACCTTCCTAGGCCGGAGCCCTTCACAACGAACAATCAGCGCTGAGTGAGGGGAAACGTCCCTGGTTGGCTCACGACACGGTGGCCGACCTCCCGAGGATCTGTGGTTCTCGGCACCCCTCGTCATTCTCGTACACCATTCGGAGAAGCAGCACACCGATTAGATACCAGACGGTTATCACTAGGAAAACCCCACAACAGAGGATTGAATATTGTCACGAACGAGCCAAGTTGCCATTGGAAGGCATATCCGATTTAAAATGGGGCCGAAATGATGAGCCGGCACAGCGAGGACCTAATAATAGCCGCGGGACAGCCAACTACCAGACATCGCCCGCCGGCAGATGCTTCCGCACGTCCGTAGGGACTCGCGGGGTGGGAGGAGAACCCCGGAGCCGATATCTCCGCGCACACAAGAAGCGGCTGTTTGGGGAAAATCACCGAATGAAGCCCCTCCGTTGGCCGAGAGAGAGAGAGAGGGGCGAATACCGACGGGAGGGACCGAGGATTTTACGGAGGGGACCGATCTATTCGGAGGACAATAGATCGTGGGGGAAAATGCTCGAGAGGGTAGTCCCCCCCTACCTTCGCCGCGTGAGCTAGCCCGGCCCCCATCCCGACCACGAAAACGGATTGGAGAATGCCCTGCTTGAGACGACGAAGAAGACGAAGTCGGAGGAGCAGGTGCGACGATCGATTTCCCCTTCAGGGACGAGGGCAGGACACTGCTCCATCCTGCGGAACGGGCAGGGCGAGCGCTGAGTCGGAGGACCAGCCGGTGCGAGCGAGGTCGCCGGAGCTCGGGGAGAGAGAGGAGGAGGACGGCGCGAAGTGACCCGCACCCATCGCTTCGGGACTCGATCGCCACGGACGCCACGCCAAGCTCAATCGCGTTAAGGACACGGGATTCCACGCGTCGCGCCCTGTAAACTTTTTTCGATTCCGTTCTCTTCTCCTCTTTACAATGGGACCACGCGGCCTTCGTATAACCAAGCCACCGGGAAAAGACAAAAAAAGAAAAGAAGGGCGACTCCGTCGCACGCAATGTGAAGCAAGGCGACGCACGACGACTCGCGCACGGACATCCCGGCGAGGTCACAACGGACAAAAAGAGAAGAACCCCGGAATTAACAAAAAAGGAAATCGTAAAAGACAACCCGTAGATGGGCCGGCCAAAACAAAACCAAACCGACGGCCCAAAATTCCCAAGAGTTTTCATGATCGAACCCGTATTTATTTGCCGAGGCCGGCGCTTGTAAATTTCCCTAAAGTATTCAAATTTATCACGAAGTCCGGTGTCCCCACTACTCTCCCCACGGGAGCATTCGGCCACAAGTCGAAGAAGGTCCTGTGCCACTCAAGAAAATATTCGCAACGAGTCCGGGTCCACCTCGTCGTAACTCTTCGTGGGTAAGCTTCGGTATCATCGAATGTGGCAACCCCCTCCAGTGCGCGAGGTATCCTACTCCGCACCAATCCCCCCGGTGGTCACTATTTCTTGGTCCATTATCCGATCGACATGCTCGTGCGGTGGATTAATAGCAGGTGGGGTAGAAGGGGCTCTCCGGTGGGGTTCTCTCGGAGGAAGGGGTGATCGGTGCCGTACGAACTCGCGGGGAATCGTCTTGTGGGCTCGAGTATTCGTTAAGTCCGAAATGTTGAAAGTAGAGCTGAACCCGTAATCGGGAGGGAGGTGCAAAACATAGGCATTATCCCGACCCTTTGAATGACCTTAAAAGGCCCGGCTCCACGGCTGCAATTTCTTAACGGTCCCGTGTGGGAACCGCTCGCTCGATTTTGACCATGACAAGGTCACCAATTTGGAACTCTTTCTTCCTCATATGTAAATCGCATAGTTTTTATATTGAGCGATTCGTCTCTATTGTTTTTTGACGTATTGATGCGATGACGGAATATGTTCGGCTAAGGACTCGAACCGATGCGGATGCTCTAAATGCAAGGGGAGTGTGACTGTGTCCATCGTTGGGCGCCGGGGTACGTATCCCGTGACTATCTCGAAGGGACTCTTACCCGTGGTCCGTTGGTGGAATCATTATAGGCAAACTCAAAGAATAGGAGTAGGAATCCCAAGACTGGTATTCTCACCGACTCGGACAACGTAGGTTCCACTAAACTCCTGTTCACCACCTCGGTCGACCATCGTTTGGGTGGTATGCGGTTGAAAACTTAAGCTTGGTGCCTAGGAGATGCCAAAGAGTTTTCCGTATAGCTGATGAATTTCGACATCCTGTCGGAGACAACGGTCTTGGGAGTCCATGTAATCGAACTACCTCACTAAGGAAGACTTGAGCATTTTGGAGGCGTCGAAGGTCTTAAGGTACGGGGGATGAAATGGGCCATCTTTGAAAATCGTCTACCACTACGAAAATGGAATCGTATTTTACGGTCGGTCCTTGCAGCCAATATGAAATCCATGCCGATGTCCTGCCAAGGAACATCCAGGAACGAACAGAAGGCATGTCCCGTGTCGCTTCCTCATTTTGGAGAGGGTGCGGGTCCCAGATTGAGAAATGATTACGCCGCATCCCTCTCGAGGCTTGGCTAATAAAACGGTGCTCAACCATGTCTATGGTTTTGTTCTGCCAAAATGGCCGCCTAGGCCTCCAGACGTAGTTCGCACTAGGAATTCACGGAGGGAAGTCCGGGGAATGCAGAGCGGTTACCATAGAATAAGTATCCCTCCTGAGCAGTAGTCCGGGTGATCAGGGTCTGCCCAGATTGGAGGTCCGTGTAAATGGCTGTAAATTCGGAGCACAAGTAAGGCCGGGATGATACCGCTCAAACCCGTACAGGAAGCCGAAGTTGGTCGGAAGGGTCACCCTTACGCTTAGGAGCATCAAGCAACCTTGTTCTCGGCCCCGTATGTGTGCTTCGAGGACAAAGGTGTAGGTCTGTAGGTATTCTACCCACCTACTGTGTCTGGGGTTGAGTTTCTTCTGGGCTTGTAGGAAACGGAGCGCCTCATGGTCAGAATAGAGGACGAATTCCTTGGCCAGCAAATAGTGTCTCCAGTACTTTAAGGATTGAATCATAGCATAAAATTCTTTGTCATAGGTGGAGTATTTAAGTTTGGCGTATCCGATAGCTTCTCACTAAAATAGGCTACCGGGTGCCCTTTGGGACGATACTCCTCCTATCCCTATACCGGAGGCGTCGACTACCTCGGAAATACCTTAGAAATCAGTAATCCGAGGGATGGGGGCTGATGTCATACGTCCTTAAGTTTGACAAAGGCTGCGCCTCGCTTCGCCTCGATGGAAAACTCCCTTTCGAGGCAATCTGTGATGGGCGCGGTTAAGGTGCTGAAATTCTTGATAAACCTCCCGTAGAGAAGGTGGCCGGTCCATGGAAACTTCGCACCTCATGGATGTTTTTTGGGTATCGGCCACTCGCTATGGCCTTAATCTTTTGGGGTCAGGCGGAGACCCCTCCTTGGGACACTAGAACCGAGAGTAACCGACGGGGTCGAAAGGAGCACTTCTTGGCATTTCCAAAAAGCTCAGGACCGGAGGGCAATGAAAACCCTCCCTTAAGATGTCCAAGATGGTCTTTCTTGGTCTTGCCAGATTAAGATGTCATCAAAATAAACCACTACAAAGACCCCAATGAATGGTCTAAGTACCCGATACGCTGACCCTCATAAAGGTGCCGGGAGCGTTGAGAGTCCAAGTGGCATAACCATCCACTCAAACAAGCCATCTTTGGTCTTAAAAGCCGTTTTCCACTCAACCCCGTATCGGATCCTCACTTGGTGGTACCCACTCTTTCCAGTCTACCTTGGAGAAGATTAAGGCACTGCGAGCATATCAAACATGTCGTCCAACCGGGGTATGGAAACCTATATTTCGACAGTTATCCGGTTGATGGCACGGTACATATGCACATTCTCCACTTCCGTCTTTTTTTGGGGTTAAGAGAGCTGGAACAGTAGCGCGAGGCTGAGGCTTTCTCCCCGATATATCCCCTGCCTGAAGCTCATCCACCCGCCTTCTCAATTCCTCAGCGGGCCTTGGGTCCATCCCATAATGGGATAGGTTGGGAGGGTGGATCACGGCACCAAGTCAATGCAATGTTGGATGTCCCGCATAGGGGGTAATCCGGGGGTAGGTCCTCGTGGAAGACATCTTTGAATTCTCCTAACAATTTACTTACCTCTCGATCCTCCTCACTAGGGTGCGGGCGGGTCCGCCCCTCCCAGTCATGGGCCACTACAGCGAAAATAGGTTGACCGGCATTCTAACTCGAACTCACGTCTTCCCGAAATGTGAGGAACCTGGCTGGGGTCCTAGCGGATTGGGAAGAGGAACCCCCAGACTGGTGGGGTGCTGATCCAGCAGGTACCAATGTGCTGATGGTACTGTTCTCCTCCAAGATTGGCTCCACGGGTGGGGTTTGAACCCCCTTTTGGGTTGTAGCTTGGTGGGCCTCTGAAGTCCGGGGTCTCCTTGGACCGGTAGGGTGGGTTTAACCTGGATTCAGATAATCTTTCTTCCTCAGTGGATAAATTCACAAGCATTGGTTCTACCATGCAAGGTAGCATCCATATCGAACAACCAGGTCTCGCCCATATGATCACGCCTACCTCCATGGTAGCACATCGCACCAAATATTGGCAAGTGTAGGGAGGGAACCCGTGGGGACAAGGCAGCGGGAGTGCAAGGATCGAGGTAGAATCTACCCAAGAAACCCGGTAAGGGTGAGGGTGATCACCGGAACTAGCCCAAGCTTTTGGACGGAAGATGTTGAAATGGCATTAACACGGTGCCACTATCAATGATTAATTTGCGAGACCTTGCCCTTTGTCCTAAGGAAGGTTGGAAAATGGCCGCGCGCCTCCAAGTCATCACTAGGGGTGGGTTGAGTGAAGGTGCATCCGACCACTCCTAGGGTCTCAGCTCCTCTGGGACCTCCATCCCACCTTCTTCCTGAAATTCAACCGGAAAGGTCCGGGGTCAGCCACATAGACGACCTCTTCCAAGTTTGAAGCCCGGGGTTTCCCTGGGGGTTCGCAGGGGATACATCAAGGCAAGCATTCCTAAGAGGACAATTGGATCTTAAATGACCCGGTTGCCACACCCATAACAACTGGAACCTAGCTCCTTGACTGGGTTCCCCAGAAATGATTTGTTTACCCTTGTCCTCCCTTCTAAAAGGCTGGTTAGGTGTAAAGGGTTTGGTGGGCGGATGAGGTAAATACCCAGCTGGTTGAGGGTTAGGGGTCCTGGGCTGAAAGGGGACCCTTTGGTTCTGGCCTTCGGACCTGTTTGGGACAAATGCGGTTGGCCCTTTGGGCTCGGTAGGGCCCTGGAGATCCTAAGCCTAGGCTCACTTATGTTCTCAAATTGTTCTCACCACCACTTCAAAGGCGTGTCTGTAGTGGTAACACACCGCCTATAGAGTTCCCTTTGATAATCCACTCTCGGCCCTTCCGAACTGGATAGGTGACCAACTCTTCCTCTTGGAGCCCACACCTCAACAGAAGTTGTCGGAATTCTTCGATATAGCCACAACGAGACCTATTCCCCCGATGTATCCTTTGCCATTTGTCGAAGCATCCTCTGCTTTGTAGGAGGCCGGCACATGTTTCTCCCTAAGTTTACCTTTCATCTCGTCCCATCTCTGAATGGGATCCTTATGCCTCTGCCTAAGGAGGGATTCAATGGTGTTCCAGTGGAGTTTGGCTGACCCTAGCAACTTCATCTTAGTAAACCTGACTTTCCTTGCCTCGGATAGCTCAAACCACTCAAAATAGTGGTCCATTCCCCCTTCCCAGTCCAAGTACACCTGAGGGTTCATAGATCCCTCGAAACTAGGGGCCTCCACTCTCACATTCCTAAGGGCCCGATCCTCATAATCTTGGGGATGACGCTCACGTCTACAATCCCCATTATCATCTTCAAATTGATGGCGTTGGGGCCTCCTATCCTCAGGATGGTCTTGGTGAGGTGGATTCCGGAAAGGGAAAGGCTCCCTTTGGTCAATCTGGTTCCTAGGGTGATAAGGCCTAACAGGTGGTGGGGGAGGTTCTGCATTCACGTCCTCAACGCAGAGTGACCCGGTCGGTCATCCTCGGAGGGCATGGTCAAACCTATCCCCCATTTCATGGATTAAGTTCTCTGTGTGGTGTTCGGTTTATCCACTAATTTGAGCTAAATGCATGTCTAACATGGGGGCTTCACTGACTGACATCCTGGCAGCAGGTTGATAGACTGTACCCCTACGTGTGGTCATGCATTTACAAGTAAGGATGATGACCTCCTATGACTGGGCTCTGATACCAGAAATGATGCGGGACAGGATCAATGGATGCACATTAGCATGCTTAAATGATGCAAACAGGGTATGGAATGCACTAATATGCTGGTTAGGAATGATCATGCTCAATAATTAAACTAGCATCATAGGAATTCACAAAGTAATATCCAAACTGGTTTCCTTATCCGGAAACTGCAAGGTGAGGAGATGGAACCATTCAGGTAATAACAAAATGAACGGGGAAATAATACCGGTTCAGATCCACTTCCTGATAAGCATGAATGGCTCTACAAGTTAACATAACAAATTTAACTACGTACCGAGATGGGATTGTTCCAGGCTTACGGTTAAGTTGTCAACCACAAGAATAGAATAAAGACAATGGCTAGAACCTACTCACGTAGCATGGCATGTCGAATACCGGATAATAAACCCGCGAAGGTCCCTTCGGGAGTAGTGGACGAGAATGTACCTCAATGCATACACTGAAGGTGGTGCTCGGGACAATGATCCTCCGATGGAGCAGCCCCGTCTCCTGCTTGTCCTTCTTCGGTCGCAACCCAATAAGATTCCGCCCCCGAACAACCTTGGAGAACTCGGGAATAAGACCGATCAAAACATTCAGCCGAGGAAAAGACTAGGCATAGGAATCCCGGAAGAAGCTCAGTTGTTCATCACCGCTTCAGTGAGTCAGCGGGTGCTACTACCGCGCGGCAAACCATAAGAAGCAGACAAGCCCCAGTTGCTCACTTGCGGCAGAGAACGGAACACCTATCCGATGGGGCTACCTTCCTAGGCCGGAGCCCTTCACAAGAACAGAATCAGCGCTGAGTGAGGGGAAACGTCCTGGTTGGCTCACGACACCGGTGGCCGACCTCCCAAGGATCCGTGGTTCTCGGCACCCCTCATCATTCTCGTACACCATTCGGAAACCAGCCCACCGATTAGATACCGAGACGGTTATCACTAGGAAAACCCCACAGCAGAGGATTGAATATTGTCACGAACGAGCCAAGTTGCCATTGGAAGGCATATCCGATTTAGGGGCCGAAATAGATGAGCCCGGTACAGCAGAGGACTGAATAATAGCTTGTGGGACAGCCAACTACCAGACATCGCCCGCCGGCGAGAAGATGCTTCCAAAGAACGTCTGTAGGGACTCGCGGGGGTGGGAGGAGAACCCCGGAGCCGATATCTCCGCGCGCGACAAGCGGCTGTTCGGGAAAATCACCGGAATGAAGCCCCTCCAAGGTGGTTGAGAGAGAGAGAGAGGCGAATACCGACGGGAGGGACCGAGGAATTTCTGGAGGGACTGATCTATTCTGAGGACAATAGATCGTGAGGCGAAATGCTCGAGAGGGTAGCCCCCCCCATACCTTCGCCGGGGGCTAGCCCAGCCCCTGTCCAGCCACGAAAACGGATTGGAGACTGCCCCCGCGAGACGACGAAGAAGACGAAGTCGGAGGAGCAGGTGCGACGATCGATTTCCCCTTCAGGGACGAGGGCAGAACACTGCTCCATCCTGCGGAACGGGGAGGGCGAGCGCTGAGGCGGAGGACCAGCCGGTGCGAGCGAGGTCGCCGGAGCTCGGGGAGAGAGAGGAGGAGGACAGCGCGAAGTGACCCGCACCCATCGCTTCGGGACTCAATCGCCTGGGACGCCACGCCAAGCTCAATCGCGTTAAGGACACGAGATTCCACGCATTAGCGCCCTTTGTAAACTTTTTCGATTCCGTTCTCTTCTCCTCTTTACAATGGGACCGCGCGGCCTTCATATAACCAAGCCACCGGGAAAAGACAAAAAGAAAAGAAGGCGACTCCGTCGCAACAAAGCAAGGCGACGCACGGACGACCTGCGCACGGACATCCCGGCGAGGTCCTAACGGACAAAAAGAGAAGAACCCCGGAATTAACAAAAAGGAAATCGTAAAAGACAACCCGCAGATGGGCCGGCCAAAACAAAACCAAACCGACGGCCCAAAATTCCCTAAGAGTTTTCATGATCAAACCAGATGGCCCCCAACTGTCGAGGCCGGCGCTTGTAAATTTCCCTAAAGTATTCAAATTTATCCTGAAGTCTGGTGTCCCCACCAATAAGTCTAGTTTGGAGGTTGCTCCGGTTGAGCCCAGAATGCCTTCTTCCGCTGTGGGGGAAACTCCCTGGATTCACTTTGTGGAGAAGGTCACCCTTGCTTCGGAGGGGGCAACGGCTTGAATCTGTTCTATCAAGATGCTGTTGCTGCGGGTCAGGGTTCAGGATTCAGCCACCGGAGGTGTGGCTGCTGCTACGAAAAGGACCATATGACAAAGGATTGTAGGGACGGTCTGCGTTGTAGGCAATTCTGGGGGTGGGCCACTGCGAACGCTTCTGTCAAACGTCGATTCCACAGAGCTCTGCTTCTAAGGGTCTCATGGGTCTGGCTCGTTCGCAAACCACCTCCCCATTCACTTCTTCCATGACTAAGGTTATGAAGAACAAAAGAAGCTGGCTGGAAGGTCGCTGGTTGGTGGCATTATCCGGGGACACAGAGCAGGCAGAGAGGAGGGCACTGTTGGAGACGTTCTTATGCCTTAACTGACCAGGGTCTCACTCATGGTGGGTGTTACCATTGGAAACGGGACAATTCATCATAAGAAACAATTTCTTGCCTGGTTGGTTGAACGCTGCTGCCAGAAATTGTTTCTCTATTTCGGATGGAGTGGGAGGGGTTGTCTCTATTGATGTGCGCCCCTGGAAGGAATCCTTGGCATTGGGTGCTATTCTGCAAGGTCTGTAGGAGGCTAGAATTAAAGTTAGTGGGATTCCAACCTTTGCTTGGTCTGAATCCTTCTTAGCCTTAGCTTTCAAACCATTCGGATGCCTCATTTCAGTGGATGGGAGGAAACTTTGGTGGCTGGGCTGTTGTGACCTTGAAGTCTTACTAGAGAGCAATTTTACATTCAACGA
The DNA here is from genome assembly GCA_036172225.1 of Cryptocoryne crispatula var. balansae. Taxonomy (NCBI): domain Eukaryota; kingdom Viridiplantae; phylum Streptophyta; class Magnoliopsida; order Alismatales; family Araceae; genus Cryptocoryne; species Cryptocoryne crispatula. The sequence continues at coordinate 18,344,739 of CM069921.1, forward strand.
ACGAGTCTTTTTTCTTGGTTGATCGAAGGAGCTCACTTCATGGTGAGTCTGGATCAGATTCTTCTGGAGGAGGAGGTCTGCAGTTTTAGGAAGGAGCAGCTAGCGGAGGGGATGGAAGCCTGGTGCTCTTCTACTTTGTGCGTGAATCTAGTTCACAGTTTGAATCAGCATGATTTCTGCACGATTTAAGGCAAGTTCAGGAGAGTCCACCATAATTGGAGAAACTTGGATCTTGTTTCATTAAATCAAATCTTGGAAGGCCGGGTTGCCTATGGGTCGCCTGACCCGGCCGGTTTCCGAGCCGACCGGCCCGGCCCCGACCTGACCAAGGTGATTCCGTGGCAGCCCAATGTGGGGTTGCGCGGTCCGGCCGGGGGTCAGGCAACCTGGTTGGCAGGGTTGCCCGACCCGGTTCAACCAGGTTGCTATGTTTTTTATAACTTAGATTTTTTAGATTTTTTTCGGGGGGGGGGGGTGATTGCCTTCCTGATACCTCCCACAAGTGGCACTGCCCCCTTGACCCCTTCGACTTGATCGCGCATGTTGATCCATGACTACTCTGCGTCCCATTTATTAATAGTATAACATTATTCTACTATCCTTTATAATATTACATATGGTTAAAATTTGTGATTATAAATATATGATACATAATTAAAATTTATAAAATTATGTATTAATCATTTTTACTCTCTCACTTGAGATTAACTCTTTCCCAACATATACTAATACAACATAATCACAAAAAATTCATATTTACTTATATTTATAGATAAACAGTCATATTTAATTATAACATAAAATATAATTTATATAAATTTTTATGCATACGTAATTATATAGTATAAAATATATTTTTATATTTTTTCATGTAATTTTTATGTTTTTTTTACAATTTTTGAAGAAAATAAATAAATCCGACCCCGTCCGACCTGGGTCGCGACCTGGTCTGACTAGGTCAGTTTTGGGGCCGACCAACCCCGGGCTGACCCCCGACCTGGCCTTCCTTGAGTCAAATATCTTTTTTTATTGATTATGCATTTTCTGTAGTGTTTATTGATGTATCTTCTTAGATGTCACTCATGATTTTTCATCTTATCTTGATGTAGTTACTATGCAAGCACAAAAGGTTGCTCCCTCAGATTTGCAATGCAAAGACAAATTTCTTGTTCAGAGCACAATTGTTCCATATGGGACCACAGAGGAAGATCTTAGCCCAAGTCTGGTAGGGAGCTGAATATTATGATTGTTTTCTCAGGTTCAGGTTTTCTTACATTTTACCTATGTGAATCAGTTTTCCAAGGATAATGGAAGGTTCATTGAAGAAATCAAGCTACGGGTTGTACTTGTCAGTCCACCTCATTCTCCCGTATTGCAGCCAATAAATGGATCTTTGAAGCAAGAACCTGCATCCGTAAGCTCTGCTGCAAAAGAAACCCCTGTTATGAGAGAGAGTCCAAATCAAAGGGAACCTCCTCTCATGAGCATTTCTACTGCTTCTCATGAATCGTTAATATCCAAAGAGTGCTCACAAGAAGGGGCAAGTTGCATTGAAAACTTTTATCCATCTCATGTAAGTTTGACATTGCCAGAGTATGACTCTCTCCAGTCTCTTCAGACTACAAAAGCAGCTAGTGTTGAATCAGAGCCTGTTTATTGAAGGACCATTCTAGAGCCATGGATAAAATCTTCTGTACCATATGTCAAATATATCTAACAATTTTTTATATTGTAAAATTGGGAGGATAGTGTCAGAATGTAGCTTGATATGCTGAAAATGTTAAAGGGGATACACTATTATTATACTCTTTTCAGGTAACCAAAGACAACACTGAGGACAGTTTAAGGGCTAATGGTAGTGATTTAGAATCTAAGCTAAGGGAGGACAATCAGGTTTCAGCAACACAACCAGTTGTCTACCATGTATGCTCAAACGTGAATGCTTCTTCTTGTCATAAGCTGGCGTATTAGTCTTTTATCTCCATTGCTGAATATATTGAAAATTTTCTTACTTTTGGCAGGTTCCTGTAGATAACACTGAAAAGTTATCAGCTAAGATTAACCAGTTGGAATTCCAGCTGAAGGAGGTCAGTGAAACTTTTGGTACTTCACTTCTTTGTTATTTTCCTTGTCATCACCAGTTTTCTCATACCCATATTGTCACTTGCTATTTCTTCTGGAATTTGTGTCATACAACAGTTGTTATTAGAGAGAGTGAGTTTTCTCTCGCACAGAACTGAAGATTGTTTTGTCAGCAGGAGAGGAGTAAATAACAATAGAAACAATCTTCTTTTCCAGTCGCCTACAAGAAATGAGACAAGAAATGAGTGAAACACAAACTACTTCAATGTCTTTTGGGGAAATTTCTGTTATGTAACGTCCGATTCTATGGATATCTGCATTATCACTAGGGATGCCAACCAGTTGTTCTTGGACTGGCCCTTCCCAAGCCCAGCTTGGCCTGGATAAGTGAAATCCAGACCCAGGCCAGGTAGAAAGTCCGGCAGGTTTTCACCTGTAAAAACAGGTTTTTAGTCCTATGGTTTGTCAGGCAATGTGCAGCCTATCAGTCTCCTGCAATGTAGGTGCTGTATCTTTTGCCAATTGTAATGTGATGTCTCTTGTTTTGAAGACTGTTTTTGAGCTATAAAAATGGTCCCATGGTTCGTGGAATCAGCAGATTCTTAGCCAGTCTGATAGATTCAGGTCCTATGACATGTGGATTCGGGTCTAAGTCCTGACTCCCGACTGGCCCTCACCCTTCCTCCCGAGCTACCCTACGCCCGACGCTCCCCCTGCCTCCCGAGAAGATGCTGCTGGAGAGGCCCGCCACAGCTGGAGAATGCCGTCATCACTGGAAACTGCCACTGGGAAACATAGTTTTTGGGCATTTTTGGAGAATACCGCACCCTGATCTCACCGGAACATGTCTTAGAAGCTGGCGGAGAATATGAACTTATAGGGTCCTGCAGGCTCAATATGTAGGGGATGGGAAATTTATAAGTTGCGGATCTGCAAATTCCTCAGTTAATGGGTCCTGCTACCTGGATGTTGTGGAACCTCTACATATCTGGTCTAGGGGACTCGATACGGGTAGGGAAGAAGCAGAGGGGGCAGTGGTGGCCATCCATCAAGGATGCATCCCTTTATATATTTTCTAAATTGTCTGTCTGATTACAATCGATGGTCAATCAACTGGGATACATTACACCACATTTTTTATGAATAGGCTTAAAAGCCAAATTCCATTAATACTAAAAGAAGTGCAAACAATTTATAGTAAAGAAGAAAAAATGAGGAAGAAAACACTCAACTATTAAGATGGTAGAGGAGCATCAAAATTACAAAAAGAAAGCTCCAATATTTTACTACCACACAAGCAGGTTCACCTAAGTCATGCTGAATCACCTGGAAATATTTGGATGAGTTGGGTGGCAAGGAGATCAGGACTACATATCTAAGTGAAGTCGATGGCTGGTTTAGACCTTAGTATGCAGACATGTTTTCTTAGAAACTAAGGTGGCGTTTGATAACACTGAGATCTAACATCTGATATCTGAGATTCACTTCTTACATCTGATTATGTTACATATATATCTGACATCTTAATTATTAAGATTGTTTGATAAAATTGAAAGTTATATCTGAATTTGAATATATTAAAATTATTTAATGACTCGGTGTTATCAAATGCCACCTAAGATGAAAAATTATTTAATGATCACAAACTAATATTTAAATATGAAATTAAATATATTAAATATTATTTGATAATCATGAAATAATATTTAAATATATAATTAATTATTAAAATTATTTTATAATAAAAATAACATTTAAATATAAATTTATTGAGTAAACGTTATTTGATAATCATAAAATAGAATTTAAATTTAAACTTATTAAGTATTATTTAATAATTAAAAAAATAATATTTGAACATTCCATTTTTAAAATTTGACATCTCTTTTCAAATAATTATGATGTGTTGTTTATGCTTCTTGAATTTTTTGTATCAAACATATCTGTAATATAAAAAATATGTATATTTATCATTCGGAATATAACAGTAAACACACCAAATAAATAAAATGTATATAATAAAAAATATTTATGCCTATCATGTGAAATACAATTAATAAAATTACTTTTTTAAATAAATATTGAGACATTTAATGGAGCATTAAACATGCAACCATATCTTGTTTACGTACAGCCAGTCATTGATGCCAAGGAGGCCGGGGACAACATCGTTGCCCGTTCAGCGCTAAGTGCTATGAGCTCACTTAGCGATTCAGACCTCAACCGTCTGATTTATTCACATTCAGATCTTAGAAAGGATGAAAAATCAAACGGTCTGAAGAATTCAAAGTCTGACCGAGTCAGACTTCAGACATTTTTAAGCTCAAACAAACGGGGCCTAACACTAGAATCTTTAGTCTAATTATAATACTTCTGATGCATATAGATTATGCGGAAGGAAACATCTGAACCTACACTTTGAATATAGTGGAAAAAGTTAGTTGATATACATGCGTTTTCTACCAAATGCTATCATGGTATCAAGTACATGAAAAAATGGGTGATATCATAGCTTAAAGACAAGTCGAAAGCTACAGAAATGTTATATTGGGTCTATGTATCGAACTCAGATGCTACAATTTTTAATTTCTCGGATGGATGAACTGTTCTCCCTGCTAAAATATGACATTGTGCATTTCCATGACTCTAGACATGAATTTAAGTTTCTTTTTGTTTTGAAGAATTTATGACTACGGAGAGAATGCTACCAAGGCCAAGCTTTTTAGGATCGATCACCATGTGGAGATATTAATCAATATGTTTTCATGTCATTTACGTTTCTTTGGAAGGTGGCAAAGCCATGATTTCTATTAAAGCAAAACGAAGTACAAAATAAGGGAAAAGAACAAAACAATCACCATTCCTTTGTCTCAACTACTGAGGTGATATTTGAGGGAGGGTATTACATAAAAAAGGAGTAAAAATAAAAAACTTGTTCTTGAAAGTTGCCTCCTTCAACCAAAGCCTAGTAAGCGCAATGGACCAATCTCTCACCTAGTCATACAATAAATAATAAGCCTTGGTGCTCGTAAAAGTGTTCAAATATCTGCCTATTCTTCTCTTTCCAAATGGCTCAGCGCATTGCAGGTAAAACATGATTCCAAAGCTTGGTACCTGAATGCCAAGGGTTCACATTAGCCCAACCAAAAAGTAAATAGAGTACATTAGCCAGTTTTGACCACTGTATCTTCCAATCCAAGAACAAAACTTTCCGAAGAGACTTAATAATGTCATATTTGATGAAGAGATGATCAATAGTTTCTTCTTTTGTGCCGCAGAAAGCACATGTTGTAGATAATTTTAGTTTCTGATTGGGAGTTGTTGCCTGCAAATCTTCCAAAGGAATAGTTTGATTCTGGTAGGTAACAAAGACTTCCAAACTAACTTGTACATGGGAACAATCACTCCCCCATATGAAATTTTGAATAAAGCAAACTTGACTGTAAACATTTTTTTTGGCAAGGCAACCAAATTAGTTCATCCTTGTTAATAAGACACTTACGATTCTCAAGTATCCTCAGCAAATTAGAAAGCTCACCAATCTCTTCCTTGAGAATTCTATGGTACGAAAGACACCAATTTGCATTATCATTCCATTTGTTGTGTACCGTGGCTTGAGGGTCTCGTCATAAGCTGAAAAGGCTAAGAAACATGGAAGCCAAATGAGTATGTCTAGTTCACTTATCCTTCCAAGCAGAGATCCTCTTACCATTACCTACATTAATGATGCAAGAGGAATTGAAAAACTCCCAAGTACTAATGATGCCATGCTAGATCTTAGACAACTTACCTGTCTCTGAAATCTCTTATCTACTCATCATTTGTCTTTTCCCCATGATTGGATATCACATTCTTGGCCCACAGAGCGCGACTTTCAAAATCAACTTCCATAGCCACTTAGACGGGAGCTTTGTTGATATTATCTTAAGGACCACAGACATTACACAAATACTAGATTTTGCCATTCCCAATATTCTTGATTTTAAGGACCTATAGACTTTTATCTTTAAGAATCTCCTGTCAGAAATTTGCTATTATCTTATAAAATAGTCAGCTCTCCACTTCTCCCATCAGTGGGCACCCAAGAGATGCCCGCCCACCCTTACATTTACAACCAAGCTATTGTTGCCAAAATCAGTCTTGGTCTCCCAAAGAAGAATGAAGTCCGGATTGTGTAGAATAACTATCTTATGTAATTCTTTGATTTATCCCTCCCAACTATTACTGGACAATTTCAACTGATAACCTTGATCATGGATAAATAATAGTTCTCTTCCTCTCTTTATTCTTCTTTCTACCCTCCAATAAAATTTCGATTCTTTGGAACCCGCTCTGTTGATTGCCTTTCTTATCCTCAGGGATCCCTATGCTGCCTACGTGATCTTGTCCAAGATTGTTGAAGATGTGTCGGATGTCTTTTTCTTTGCCTATGGCTGTAATGTCATCGTCCGAAATGTACCACAATTCTTTAGATTTATCTGCCCATTTAGGTTGAGACATGTCCTTGCTAACAAGGGGCACAATGGCAAGCTGATATTGCTCTGTTGAATCATCCGAGGCTCTTGCAAACCTTATCAGAATTGACTGAAAATGGGACCATGTCCTTTGATTTGCACTCAGACGGAGGTGGGTTACCATTTGGTGCCTTGTTGCAGACAAATTAAGGATGAAGGTCACCAGAAGGGGTTGGAGAGCACAGATTCAAGAGACTTCCAGGACAGGGGTTTAGCTGGCATCCTGATCCCTTGACTCTGCTCACCCGATCTCCGTGAGCACCATCTCGGCACTCGCAAGACAACACAGAATGTCAGTTGAAGGTGATGACCCGCCCTATCATTTAGGGTTCATATAAAAGAACCAGGTTCCTGCGATGATACACTTTGATTGTATAATGTGTTTTTTTTTCGGGTATACTGGTGTAGTTGTGTCCTTGCGTACAAATACTTGTCCGAAGCACTAAAAACAACACATACTTTGCATAAGTACATACAGGCGTATATCATTTTTTTTTCTCGTCCTAAAATTAGAATCCACCCGCTTGAGATGTGATCTCAACTCTCTCCATTTAAAACTCATCTTGGGTCTGCTTCGTGTGTACATTAAGCGTGAATTCCCATCACCCAAGATGAGTCCACCCAAGGTGAATATGGGTGGATCCTGTCTGAATACGCTTCAGTCAAAGGCTTTATTTTTCTGAAACACTTTTTTTGTTGGTGTTTTAGCTTAACCATTTTGATCCTTATTTTTATTTTTTTTATATACCGTCTGTGTAGTTTTCTAAACGCTCTCAATACCAGTTTCTTGGTGCATCTATTGGTTCCAAGGTAAGCCAGGTCTTGGTTCAGGACCATGTCGGTCTAGCCCCAACCTGACCTGGGTCCAACTGGACCCAATTCAGATCCAAAATAAAAAAAGAGAAAATTTAAAAAATAGACAATATTATATTAAATAAATTGTATTCATTTCTATTCAAGATTTACATTTTGGTGTTGTTTTGCATAACTTGTACTCTTCCCAGGATATTAGAAGATGTCAGCTAGCCAACCTTCTCTTTGCATAATCTCAAGTTTTTCATCACCGTTGTGATGACAATTTGTTTGTCTTAGACGGGTTGATTACCAGATCCATGGGATCTACCCATGTGTCATTGTTGTGAGATCATGAATCTCTTGTTTAAGATGATTGGTGGATCCTTGTCCACTTCTAGTACCTTGACCCATGTATTAGCCGGTAAGCAGATATGTCTTTGCCCGCAAAAGACTTGCGGCTAGCCTTTGTGGCACGAATCATTTTGTCTTTTTAAAAGAAGTATTAAAGATGAAGAAAATTTGACATTGATGTATTTAATTAAGAATTAAAGTAAACATACTACCATCAAAACATTCTGGTAACTAAGTAATCCCATCCACCGGGCGCTCTTGTCTAGTGCCATATATATGGACTTCACAACTAAAAGGTATAGACTCCACAATTAGATGGTTGTGAAACCTTTTCTCAGACGGTATCCTTGTGCCATGCATTTGCTCCCCATACTTGTTCAATAGACCATAAGTATGAAATTATGCACTTGCTAGGGACTATGGTGGAGTTTGTGTGAATGGGACAATATTGCCTTTTATGCCAGTGAGACGATGTTTTAGCCGAAAAATTTCACTGTACATAATTTTCTCACAATACTTGCATTTTACTTTTCTTATGAATCCGGGTGCAAACGAGCCGAGTCGAGCCGACTAGTATGATGTTCAAGCTCGATTTGTTTATTTTACGCGAGTTTGAGTTTTAACAAGTATGATGAACTCTTGTTCAAGTTTGGTATGTTTATTAATCGAGCCGAGTCGAGCTCGAACTCAAGTAGTAGTTGGACTAAAATTCAATTCATATTTAAACTTAAGTTATATACAAACTCGTTTATAAAACTCAAAATCAATCAAAAATCATTTGTGAAACTCTAGATTTGGCTCATTTATGGAACTCAATCTAAGTTTAAACTCAAAATTCGAATTATTTTATATATTTAAGGGGTGTAAACGGTTCGGTTCGGTTCGGTTTGGGCGTTTTTTCCCCAAACCGAAACCGAACCGATAAGGGGAACCGAACCGAACCGAACCGAACCGGTTCAGTGAAGCCTGAACCGATTGTGGTTCGGTTCGGTTCGGTTCGGTTCATCGGTTTAATGTATATTTAAATAAATAAAAATAAACATAAAATAAAATATACATTATAATAATTATTTAATATTAATATGAAGACTAATACTTTATTTATAATATATAATTATATATTTATACTAATTAGCTTAAATTTATATTAATATATATTTAAAATTGATATAATATATATTTAGATGTAATATAATATGTAAATAGAGTGTGTCAAACTTTGCCAAATCGGGTCAACCGGTTTACCGGTTCAGTTCGGTTTAGGGAGATGCCGAACCGAACCAAACCGATAAAAATTTATCGGTTCGGTTCGGTTCAAGAAACCGAATGGATAACCTGTCAAACCGAACCGAACCGATCGGTTCGGTTCGGTTCCGTTTACCGGTTTACCGGTTTTACTTGAACACCCCTAACAATATATAACTATTAATACTCTTAATTTAATTTAAAAAATAAATATACAATAAAATATTTAATCATGGTACTCGCGAGGTTATCGAGCTGAGTAGGAGTCTGTTCAAGTTTGGCTCGTTTAATGACTTAAACTTTATTTTTTATTCAAGCTTGTTCATTTAACATAATAAATGAGTCGAATCGAGTTTTTATCAAGCCGAGTTTCGAGCTACTTGTCGAGTGTATTGGTTTGTTTGCACCCCTACTTTTGAACCTTGAAAAAATTAACAAGAAAAACTAACACTTCACAACTGGGTTAAGCAAAAAAGTATGCTTAGAGAGCCTTATAGTGCTATGAGAATGTAATAATTTGGGACAACTGTAGAGGAAGAAAGATTGTCGAGAATACTAGAGAGAGAGAGAATTTGAGTGAGGATGAGATAGGAGAGGTGTGGGGAGTGGGAAGGTCCCTTGGGGGCGCTTGGAGTGCCCCCAATGGCTAGCCTCGGGTTAGCTGCTGGGTGACCCAATTGTGTGACCCACCCTACCCAGCTGGTAGGAGCCTTTGGTTTGGGCCTGCGTGGTTGAAATCGAGATGGTTGGCCGAAATTCCAAGTGCTTCACTGTCATGGTTGCATGCAAAATTTCTGCTCGAAGTTCTTGGCGTAGTTTTGCATCCATTCTACCATGTTGGAAATTTCAACCTTTGTATTCATGATTGCAGTATCCATATGATCATGGAAATTGGGAATGACGTAGATGTTTTAAGTAATTGCATGTGCTAGGACTGTTTTTGTATTTCATTTTGATGTTTCAATTCAATTATGCTGGAAAGAAGCACACAAAAGTTTCTTATTTCTATAATCTCTTATTCCTGTGATAAGTTATTATTTAATCATTTCCTTTGTGCTTATTGTAAATGTTTCAAGTTTCAACCATATTTTTTAGGCCGAGCAGATAATTTCAGTATTCATCGTTCCTTTTGTGCTTAGAGTAAATGTCACAACATTATTTTTCAGGCTGAGCGGATAATTTCAGAACTAAGGGTTGAGAAGGCATTGACTACTCAGGAGAGGGATAAATTGCTGCACGAAGCGGTAAAGAATGAAACTTTATTGGCAACATATGACCTTAGCGGCTAGACTTCGTTTTTTTTTTTCTTCTCCCAGACGGAGTAACTAACCTGAGATATTAATTTTTCTTCCTAGTGTTCTGCATTTTGCTGCAATCTTTTCCAAAGAGCCTCAGATTTTAGGCTAATAACTTCAAAGATACAGCTGGCTTATGGTGAAGAAATCTGTGATTGTAGTAGGTAACCCGTGCCATGTACAAAGAAAATCAATATCTTTAATCATGAATCATATTCTTAAACGTGTTCCATTGCCTGCCCCACCTCAAAAAGCATGTGTTCATATCATTTGTTATATTTATTCTAATTGTAAGTTTAATCATGATTTATCTGCTTAATGTTGTTTTACACATAAAATCGTGCTTTTGCTATTAAATACTCCTTGACTGCTATCAAGGCAACGAGGCTGGTCCACTCGGCTCGACTGCCACACATTTGTGACAAGGTTGATGATGATGTAGATTAGCAATAAAAGCTGGCTAAATATATGTAGTGATTTGGTATTTGCGTGACCGGTGTTCATTTATGTATAGTAGTGCTCGGTAATTCTATCTTCAGGATCTTTTTCTTATGCTTCTTATATAGTCTAAGCCTCTAAGGTTCTCACTTCCCAGATGCTGCTGAAAGGGAAGCGTGTAACAAGAGTTCAAGTGGGTTTCCCCTTGCTGTTCGTCTGCTTCGTTGGGCTCGTTGGCGTTGCAGTTGGCTATTTGTTCGGCTCATGATCCATTGGCTAAGGTTCTTGTGGTACAGAGCCGATGCCCATGTCGACATGACATCCCCGCGGAGAAAGTGCTGTTCTGTGCTCACTCAGAGATTCGCCTCATCCTATGTCAAAACGTTCATTTCCGCTGCTAGGACTACAGAAGCTATTCTGGCGGTCTTCTTTCTTCTTTTTACTTTTTTGAACGCTATACCGCATGCGACTGCTGGTTATACTCTCCATGAATGTAAAGACTAAGGAGACATACTTATTCCCGTGTATAGATAGGTAAATCTTTCGTCAACTTATCCTTAACTTACTATATATGCTGTTTTAGTCGAGGCAGAAGGTCTTTCACCTTGAAATCCGCTTTATTCTCACTGGAAATTCAAATCTCAAACTAATTCGTGCAGTTCAATTAGAGAGGGGTGTAAATAGAATTTAATGTTCCGATTTGATTCGGATAAAAATTAACGAGTTTAAATTTTAGTTTTTACATTTTATAAGTTATTGGACTTAAAATCAGATATTTTAGTAATTTATCGGGATCAAAATCCAAATTTGTTTATTTAATTTTTAATTTTGACAATAAATAAATAAATATAAATGAAGTAAAGTTAAATAAAATATAAAATGTAGCATATAAAATGATGTAATTAAAGTTATAAAGAAATTATATCAAAATTTAATAATTATACGTGAATTATTATTTTAATTTTGAATAAAAATTAATATTTAATATGTATTTTTAAAATTATTGAATTTGATTCTGATTTTGATAACGAAATCAAACTTGGATCAAAATATGAACATAATAATTCTGAAATTATTAGAATTAGAATTGAAACTTTTTAATTCTTATTGACATCGAAATATAGTTTTGTTATTGAATCTGATCTGTTTACGGCCGTTCAATAAAAGCGGTATAACACCCATATGGGCTACGAAGTCCAACCGGATACGGAGGATGGATTTGAATATCTGCTAGTTTTACAAACATTATAATATCTTTGTCATGTGTGAGGTGAGAGTTCAATATTTTTCTTTCTAGTCATAGCCAAATGAAGTTTAATAGGCTGTTTAGTTGCACAATAAATTTGAATATATTTTTATATAAAAATTTTATAGTACACGAAAATTTAAACCAGACAAAACATACAATTGTTACGTTTAGAGATGTGACGACAACAAATAAAATAAAATAAAGACCATGTATAACTAAAAAAAAGATGGGAATCACACAAAAAAAGATAGCTTCACATTTTTTGTCTAAGAAAAGTTATCTTATAAAATATAAAATTGTAATATTTGTAAAACACTCTCTTTAACAAGTTTTGTAATAAAGATTTAACTTATCATACAACCAAACACCCCCATGAAAATGATATAGGACTGAGTCAAATAATATTTGGGCCCTACAATAAATGCAAATTAAAGAACAAAGAGTTCGTAAGATAGAGTCCAAACATTTACACAAAGTATATCTGCACAAATATTCCAAGGTGGCATTTGATTTGGATCATGCCATCTTTTAAACGCTAGTCTTAGATTTCATATCATTCAATAAATTATCGAATTTTTGAATTTTTTACACGGTTGATAAATGTCAAAATGTGTCAGTATACCGCTTAATTATATGAATAATTACTTAATTTTAAGTGATTTTATATAATTTTTACGAGTAAACGGAGGACATCAGAACGCTGCGGTGGCCCAAAAACAAAAACCTTCAAAAACAAAATAAAAAAATAATAGCTTTTTTAATTTTTAAATTAAATAAAAAATAATTTATTTTATCCTTCCGCAATTTGGTCGGCATTCCCCCACGGCTCCCTTCTAGTTCTCGCCGTGATGGCGCAAACTCCAGCTCCACGGCCATGGCGTCCCAGGGAAGAAGTCTCTCTCTCACTCCTCCTAGGCCAGAACCCCCGCTTAGGTCTCCCCCAGCTCAAGCAGGTGCAGGCACAACTCTTCCGGCGATGTTTACACCATGACAATGTCCTCGTCACCAAGCTCGTCTCCCTTTGCTCTACCTCCGGTTCCATGGACTACGCTGGCCGCCTCTTCCGCTCCCTCCCTCTCCCGGACCTCGTCCTGTGCAATGCAATGCTTAAGGGCTACACCGTCAACTCCGCTCATGAGACCGCCCTTTTCTTCTACGTCGAAGAGGTCCTGAGCGGTGGCCTCTCTCCCGACCACTACACGTTCCCTTACGTCCTGAAGGCGTGCGCGGCCCTCTGCGAACCCAAATTGGGGGCGCAGGTCCACGGAAGCGTGGCGAAGAGGCCGGACGCGTGCTATGATATTTTCGTGCTCAATTCCCTCTTGGACATGTACTTGAAATGTGGCGTCGATGAACTCGTACGCAGGGTTTTCCGTGGAATCATCGAACCCAACGCAACTACTTGGAATATTATGTTATCTGGTTTGCTGAACTCGGGCGATCTGTTTGCTGCCCGGGGATTGTTCGATTCAATACCGCACAGAGACGTGGTTTCATGGAACATTTTATTGAGTGCACATGCGAAGGCCGGGGAAATGGAAGTTGCACAGAAACTGTTTAACGAAATGCCTGAAAGGAATTTAGTTTCTTGGAATGCACTGATTTCTGGGTACTGTCAGAACGGTTTTGTCGAGAAGGCAATTTCTGTTTTCTCTGAGATGTTATCCTCTGGCGTTCAACCCGATGCCACCACAATGTTGAGTGTGCTTTCTGGTTCGGTTGCAGTAGTAGGCCTGGAAGATGATTTGATGAATGAAGTTGTTAGGTTTGCAATGTCAATGAACTCTGTTTCTGTTTCTACTGCTTTGTTGAACTTCTATGCCAAGATTGGGAAAGTAGAGAAGGCGAGGGAAATCTTTAATGGAATCCCCGAGAAGGATCTTGTCACATGGAATGCAATGATCTCTGCATATGCTCAGAACCAGCGACCAGCTGAGGCATTTGATCTGTTCAAAATGATGCAGGGGAAGGATTGCAGTGTTAAGGTGGATGGGGTCACTATGGTTAGTCTCGTAGATGCCTGCTCTCAGATGGGTGCTTTGGGTTTGGGTGAATGGATCCACAATTACGTCAAGATGAATGGTATAAAATTGGATGTTTTTCTGGGAACTGCTCTCATAGACATGTATGCAAAATGCGGAGACTTGAGACTATCCCAAAAGCTGTTTGCATCAATATACCAAAAGGATTTGCCATTGTGGAACGCAATGATCAATGGTATGGCTTTACATGGACAGGGAAGGGAGGCTCTGGAAATTTTTGGGCTGATGAAGAGAAATGGGCTAGCTCCCAACGAGATAACTTTCATAGGTTTGCTAAGTGCTTGTAGCCATAGCGGCCTGGTGAATGAAGGCTTAGAGCTGTTTGATTTAATGAAGCAACACCATGGCATTGCTCCTCAGATTGAGCACTATGGATGTGTAGTTGATCTACTTGGTCGTGCAGGGCAGTTAGACAAAGCCTATGAACTTATTAGAAGCATGCCAATTAAACCTGATTCAGTTATCTGGAGCACGCTGCTTGCTGCTTGTACGTTCAATCAAAACATCGAGCTAGCTGAAGAAGCAGCTAGACAGCTGGTGGAACTGGATCCTGAGCATGATGGAAACTATGTGCTGCTGTCAAATGTTTATGCATCAGCAGGCAAATGGGGAGATGTTGAGAAGGTTCGGGCACACATGAGAGTGAACCAAATTCACAAGACACCAGGTTGCAGTGCCATTGAAATGGGTGGTGTAGTTCATCGATTCAGGGCTGGGGATAGACGACACCCTAGATCGGAGGAGATATATGAAGAGTGGGACAAACTTGTGAATCAGCTTAAGCCAATGGGCTACGAGCCAGATACCGGGGTGTTGCTCAAGAAGGTGGATGAGGAAGACAAGGAGGAAGCTCTCTATCGCCATAGTGAGAAGCTGGCACTGTCATTTGCTCTTATTAGCTCCACGGATGGATCTCCAATCAGGATAGTGAAGAACCTGAGGATTTGTGCTGATTGTCACCAGGCCATGGAGCTTGTTTCCAAGTTGAAAGGAAGAGATATAATTATACGAGATAGGAAAAGATTCCACCATTTCAGGGATGGGAGCTGCTCTTGCGGAGGTTATTGGTAAGAGGGAAGTTGGGCATTTTGGAGTTCCACGACCTGCTGCACGTATGATTCTGAAGAGTGCACGAAGTGAAAATTACCAGGCTGGATGACTCGTGTACACAAAAAAATAAGGCATCTCCGCAGACTGTAATATCATTATGTTTGGAGTGAAAATCTATTATATTTGTCTTATATTAATATTTAAATATAATAAAAGTAACAATGTATGATTATATGTTTTTTAGATTTGAATAGACAAATAAACTTATAATTTATCAAATATCATAATCAATTGTAAATGCTTTTGAATTTACATTAAATTTTAAGTGTAGTATTTTATCATTCTAGATAAACTAAAACTTAAAGTTTATTTAAATATATTATAATGTTCAATCTTTAATGAGAAGAAAGCTCTAGAGGGCAAAAGAAGATAATTTACCTAGTTTTTAATGGGAGTCTCTCAAACCGGATCAAACGGTTGGAATCGATTTAACTTTAAAAAGTATAAATAATTTTGTATTATTGACATAATTAATAAAATATAATAATATTATTTTAATAATTTAAGATTTTATTTTTTAAGTTTATTTCAATCTGATCAAAATACAAAATGTCTATTTGCCATTTCAGAGATTTAAAATACACAATCTGGATTTTAGCTATCTTAAATTGGTGATAAAAATCTGACGACATGACCGGCGACAGCTTGTGATTTCCAGTGCAATTACGTGATATTTCGTAGCACTGTTGACCAAAGTTTTTTTATGTTTGTATAAAAAATATTTACCAGCTGCAACTAACACTTTTTAAATATTTGTGTGTGTTTCCAAGCAGCTGATATTTTGGAATAAGTAGCTTTTATAACTTTTAATTTTAATACCACAAAAAAAACTTATGGTGCTGCATATTTCCAAACGGATTTTTACCTCCAAAACGATTTGATCTCCAAGACGACTAAATATTTCTGCCTAATGCCTCCCATTCTCTGTTTACCTCAATACACCCCCGCTGAAATTTATAACTTCATCTTACAAACTATCAGTTTATTTAAACACTTTTTTGATACTAAATATAAATTTTAGTCAACGATTAGTGAAAATACTTATTATTTTTATTTTATAGTACTGTATAAATATTTTAATAAAACATTACATAATTATATTATTATTTATATATAATATATATACAGAATTTATTATTATTTGATAACCGCGTCAGGGTGATCTGTATTCTGTCCGAAGCTGTACGTCGTGGCCCGGAAACTGTGCGCGTCTGACGTGTCCAGTCCACCGTCAGCCTATAGAAGGCGCCATGTCATCTACGCAAGAAAGCCTCCTCTTACCTTCCTCTCCTGTCTCCGTCTTCCCCCCCATCGTCGTCCTCTTCTCTCTTCTCCCTCGCCGGGAGAAGGGAAAAGCAGGTGCGGTCGACCGGAGAGGCGGAGGGGTGCACCGTTCCGGGGCCTTGGTGGCGGCGGCCCTTCGATTTCACCGACTTGTGATTGTGCTCCATCGCGCCTCCTCGCCTCCGGTCTCTGCGGATCTGCCAGTCCGTATCCGTCTCGTCATGACCAATGTGAACGTTGTGGAGCTCTTCCGAAACTGTTGGAAGTAAGGGTTTCATTTTTATTCTCTTTCTTGGTTGTTTGTTTCCTGGTTGCGTATTCTTTGAATTCTGTTAACCAGACAGTCGTGCCTACTGATATTGAAGCAGGAATTAGGGTCCCGGAAAGTCGAACCTGTCTTATTTTAGAGGTGTACTATACTACTATAGCCACTTTTAGTGTCTGAATTTGATTGGTGTTTCGGGCATGGCTTTGGTCCGTTCGCACGTCATTTCCCCCATCTGAATCACTTGACGGAACCACTAACTTGTATGGTTCTCTCTCTAGTCTTGCCACGTGCGCTACCTGTAACAATTCCAATACGCTATGCACTCATGTAAACTGTAAAGGTCTCCATTCATCATCTTTTTCAAATCGGTTTTGGTAAAATTTGATATTCTCCTGTTGTATACCCTTCTATCCCTCAAAACATCTTGCCACCAATTCTAGTCACAAAAAGGTTGTTTGTCACGACCCGGATTTTTAACAGGCACAGCGGAAGATAATCCGGCGACGTAACGGGAATGGATATCGGTCTGGAACCAAATAAGACTAAAATTACATTCCAATTAAATAATTCCATACTTTACAACATATTAACACCATAAACAAACATCTATCTAAACAAATTAAATACCGACATTGAATGAGAAATCCACTAGCTCCTCGAATTCCACAATACCACTACGCTTTTGCTGCGCTAAACCTGCACTCCTGAAAATATTAACAACGGAAGGGGTGAGTCACAACAGACCCAGTAGGACTTACACCCGAACTACCCCACTATAATAATGATTCTAGTGGTATGATAGAATAATAAGCCTAAAAATCAGATTTAATACATAGGGTGTAAACTAATCATATATCTTTAATTAATTGATTACAAAATCAATCAACTACCCCATATGATGACTAGATTCTAAATGCATTAGACCAACATAACCTACACCTTAAACCACTCTAGGTATGCCCAAAACACATAAACCTGACATGAAACCAATGACACATCTATAACACTACCATCTATGCCAATCCACACAACTAGACACCTGTCTAAGTAAATATTATGCTCCATCTGATAAATGTAGTCACATCTTAAAACTAGCACCAGATTTACCATATAGTAGGAAGTAACATATAGTAACTAAATCCCATAGTACCCCATAGGCAGGGGAGTACTTAGGATAAACCGCGGTATCTGGGATCGAAGGATGCTCCAGATTGTTCTAATTCATCCGTCGCCCACGGGACCGAACCATAGTCCGGTGAAGTATATTTCCATCACAATGTACCACCGCACTAACCACATTCCACACCATGCAAGCATTTAATTAACTCGGAGACAAGAAACGGGAACATTTAATTGGCAATCAAACATGAAATACATAGATGAACACCCATGGTTCTATGCACCACATATTTGCATACCATACCACAATCTATCACAAACTGATGCATATAAATAAGATCATGCAATATACAACCTAACCATGACAATTACATGCTTAAACAGAACTACTTATCACATAAAAGAAACAAATAAATTCTAACAACATTAGCGTAAACCTTACATCGGCTTTTTTAACAAATCGGGGTGTATGTATTTAAGGTTCACCGCGATGCAAACAATGCTAAACTAGCTAAATTAGACATATACAGCCTATCCTGATGTCTAACATACATGGATATTCAAATTAATCTAAACATGCATGGATTAAACAAATTAATCTAAGTCTATCTAAATATGCAAATAATAAAAAACAGCCCATTATTTCTAACCTATCAATCATGATGATCTAAACATAATTTTTACGATTTAAATAAATATATATAGTGCTAAGGATAGCCGAGACGCCTACCTTGACGGCAACGGAGAACGGCGCACGGAATTCCAAGGAGATTGAATTTGGCGACGAGACTGCCGCAGTTGCGTCGGCGTCGAAAAACTGAGTCAGGTAGGTGTCCTTAAAATCTGTGGTTAGTAGAGAAATCATGATCTATGGAGTTGAATAGAAGTTGATAGGAGAGAGAGCGATAGGAGAGAGGTTGTATCACCGCGCTGGAGAGAGAAGAGGGGCGCACGGCGGCGGGCGAGCGGTGCAGACGGGCGCACGCGGAGGTGCAGGCGGGCGCACGGCGGAGGGCCGCGCGGCGCGGGTGGTGGGCGGCGCGCGTCTCGCGCGAGGGCCGAGGCGGTCAACGGGCGGCGGGCGAGGCGTCGCGGAACTAAAATGTTTTTTTATTTAAAAATACAGGGTATTACATTGTTGGTTCTTTGTCATATTCTCCACAGAATGGAGGAAGTGTGTTATCTTTCTCTTTCACCCATCTTTCCTTGACTCTTTCCATCTTATCTCTTCCTTACAAGACTCTGAATGGTATCCTGAGATAGCTTGCCGCCAATATGCCAGTTTTGTTTAAGTAAGCACAGTTTTCTTGTATATTTTCTAATTGAAATCTTAAATCTATGTTGTAAAACAAGTTCTGACCTTTGGCAGCATTGTTTTTTCTGTAGCTATGGTTTCACCCCTTCATGTGGCTAACTTAGTCATCCTCTTAAAGTATCTACAGCAAAAAGATTCATTTGAGTTGATACAATGCTGTACAATAATGATATACTACCAGTAAAAAATTTGGCAAATGTTATTGCCTGAATTGTGAGGTATCTACCTTGCCACTTAGAGTTATATATAAATTGATATGCTGCCAAATCGGGGCTGATATATCTAAAATATATTTTTAAAATTTGTTAAGCTTTAATATGTTGAAGTCAGAAGGTTATGATTTAGGAAGAGATATACTGGCAGGCTGTAGATACTGTTTAATGGTTCCTGCTTTTATTCATCCCTCTCCCTTCAGATATGTACCCAATATCATACCCTCTAGCAGACTTGGGTAAGTCATTTGATTCAGAGAGGTTGGACTAAGAGCACCCCTTTACTTCATAAGGGGTCTAAATTGGTGGTACTTTCTTTTTAGTCAGTGCTTATCGTGGGTGGGGCCCTGGACCCGGCAAATAGTTGTCTAGTTTCCATTTTAGTTAAGCATGTACATAGTTGCCTAGTTTCCATTTTGGTTAAACATGTTGTGGACTGTGACTTGTATTGTTTGATATTTGCCTTTACAATACAGATTATTCGTTTTGATGGTCTATACATGTGGTTAGGGGCAGATGAAATGACAGCCATTGTGAGACTCTTGGGGACTGGAAATCATCCTGAAATTACTGCAGGTACCTTATCATGCTTAGAAATTATATCAAAATTTTTAGTGTATATATTTAAAATAAATGGTAGTACATCATTAAATGCTTCAAATTTTTTAATTTAGCTTTCCTTAACTTGAGAGCTTTTTTTTCATTATGTCCATTTTTTCATTGAAATTTATTGTGGATTCATTGATTATAAAGTAAAGAAATAATTACATACAAAGAGGGACAATGAAGAGAACACAAAATAAGAGTCCTAGATTACTACAAAATAGATAATAATCTAGAAGAGACCCTGTATGAGCAAACACCCAGTCCCTAACAAAGAAACCCAAGTTGTGAGCAAACATCCAGTCCTTGACAAAGAAACTCAAGTTGCGATGTATCAATACCAGATTGTCATAAGTTTATTAAAAAAAATCTTCTGCTAAGAGCACTCCAAATTGCCCATAACATAGCTGCCACTGTTGTTGACCATAGAGTTGGAGTCTCTTTCCATAGATAATAGATTTATACTTTTCCACTGAGATAACATTGCAGATAAATTCTAAAAATCTGTCCAGATGACATTCCAACTCTTGAAAAGTGTGCTTCATAATGAATTTGTAATGCCACACCTCAAGAAGAGGTGATCCTCAAAGTACTCGCAAAAAATACACCTCGAGGATTGCATAGAGAAAATGCTTCGGATCAATACCTTGGTAGGCACCTTGTTTCTGCATAATTTCCAAAGAAAAACTCTGATTCTGAGATGAAATGCAAAATCCTATGCAGCTTCCATCGAAGAACCTTTTATGCCACTGATTCATTTTTTGACAAGCTGATTTCACTAAGAATAATTAATTCTTTGAAGGGATCCATGAAAGTCTGCCTCCTGTGTTGCACAACAACCGTGGCTACCGATGACATCCATCAGTTGCGTGAATTGAACAATTTTTCCATCTTTTAGATTCCTTATGAAGTGAAGGCTTCAACCCACCTCCTGATCTCATGCAAAATAGATATTTGCATCTCTATTGGAAGTGATTATGAAAATAACAGAAAATCTAGTTGCCAACTTCTTGTGACCTAACCATTGATCTTTCTAAAGAGAGTTTTCTTTCCATCACCAATGGCAGTAACTGCTGTAAGTCCTGAAGAACTCCAGTTGTGCAAGATTTCTTTCTAGATGCTGGAAACTCTGGCTCTATCACTGAGTTATCTGATCTTCCCATTATTGTTCCCAACTCCATACTTGGAACATTCTAGCTTGCCCTACTGCAAGGATCGAGAATGATTGAGCTTCTATAGCCACTTGGTAAGAAGAGCGTTATTCAAGAATGATTGACCTGCCCAAGAAGTTTATAGGTCCAATCATCAGACAATCCAATAAGTTCTCAGTGATACATGGTCAGCAGTCCTGAAAAATTAAACAAAGGGGAAAAGGTATATATGTTTTGACACATACTGATTGTCTGGGTTCTCTTTTGTACCTACTATAGGTAAAAGCGGTGGCCTAGCTGTTACGTGGGATGAGAATGTTTGTGGCCTAGCTGTTACGTGGGATGAGAATGTTTACTTGGCAGTGGATATCTTAAAAGGTAGACATATGCACGTTCTCAAATTCTATTCAGGTGAGAATAAGATTTAGTTTTTATGCAATGTGTATGGTCCTATGAGTAAGGTTGATAAACCCACTTTCTTCTCTGGTCTGAGAGAGGTGGTCTACAACTATATTGATGAAGCCTGGTGTATTTGTGATGTTTTTAAAGCAGTTCTTAAGAATGGGAAAAGGTTAGGACATAGTAGTTGGACCCACAAAATGACACTATTCAGTGATTGGGTCAACGAGTGTGGTCTTATTAAAATATCTGATTTTGGTATTGGTTTCAGTTGGTTGAACGTTAGATCCAAGTCCAAATTGGACATTTTTTGTCTTTACTACTTTCGCTACGTTGGTTCAGGATTTTGGTGTTCTTGAAGGTTCCCAATTATCCATGGTGTTTTTTCATCACTTCGCCGTAGGCAATCGAAACAAGCAACACAACAATAAATTCCGTTTCTTGTTGGCATGGTGCAGAGAACCAAGGCTTCTTGAATTGATTAAAGAGTGGTGGAATCATGGAATGAGCAGAAGATGTCGTCATCCTCAGCAACATGGTCTTTTGTATGTAAACTGAAATGTTCAAAACGTGTTTGAAGAAATGGGAGAAGGTTTCTTTCAAGGCATTAACAAGATCTAGTGAGGATTGGATATAAAAAATTGACCACTTTGAATGCTTGAATGACAAAGGTTTGATCAACGATAATCATGAAGAGTGGGTTTTTATGAAGAGGGCTTACAAAGAATGACGCTACAGAGGAGAAATCAAATGGAAGCAATGATTGAAAGAGACATGGCTTAAGGCGGGAGATAAAAACACCATGTTCTTTCATGCATAAGCTTCTTTGAGGAAGAAGAGAAATACCTTGCACAACTTGAAAGTTAATGGCCTTGTGGGTAATGGGGCTGACCAGATAGATAAGCATGCTAGATAGTTTTATAAAAACCTTTTTAGTGATGATCGCAGTTGGAGTCCTGTACTGAACCTTATCTCACCGGAGGTCCTTGCTGCTGAGGAATCCTAGTTACTAATTAGTGATATATTTGAGCAGGAAATACTTGATGCTATCAAGTCTATGCACCCTTCAAAGCTCTGGGTTTGGATTGGTTTTCTGTTGGTTTCTTCCTTTACTACTACGATATTATTAAAGTTGATTTTATGGCCTTCATTGAATTCAAGGTAAATCGTGGGTGCATCAAACTTGTAAACTCGACTACCTTAGTCCTTCTGCCGAACGAGGAGCATGTTGAGAATATAAAGGATATGAGACCAATCGGCCTTCTTGACTGTAGTTACAAAATCGTTATCAAAGTCTTTGCATGCAGACTCAGTAAATACATTGACCAGTTGACCAATTCTTCTTAGTTTGCTTTTATTCAAGATAAATTTATTTTTGATAATCATATGGTAGCTCATGAATATCCACATGATCAAGGGCTTAGATGGTCTTTTTTAAATGCAACGGGTTTTAGAGACATAAATTTAATATATCAAATGTTGTGGTAGCACAGCTAAGTTCTTAGTCGACAATTTGGCATTAATGGTAGAAGTTATGGTTTCTTCATGTCCTCGCGAGGGCTCAGAAAGATATTTGGTTGAAAATTAATAAAAAAGAAATGTGAACTCATTAACATCAGGGAAGAACAACAAAACCAATTGCATGAGATTTTTGATATGCCCTAGACATCACTACCTATTAAATACCTAGTTTTACCAGTCAGATAGGTGGACTAAAAGCTGGGTCTGATAGTGTGTTGTACAACAGATGGAAGAAAAATGACAAGGTTGGAAAAGTAGAAGATGGGTGTTATCCAAAACTGCGTTATAAAGTATCCCATTGTATTTCTTTTCAATCCTCGAAATCTCTAAGGAGATTTGCACCAAGTTGGAGAGCATTAGGGCAAGATTCTTCTGGCACGGCAACAACAAGAGGAAATGTGATGCATGACGGGAAAGAAGGTGCCGCCATGCCCGTGCGCGTCGGTGGGCCTGGGAAGGCTGTGTCGAGCTGATGGGGTGCTGAACCAGACTGAACCAAGCTGAACCGGTCCAAAAGGTGCTGAACCGACCCCGGACAGCGCTTAACCGCGTCAAACCGGGGTTAAAACCGCTGAACCGGGGTTAAAACCCGCTGAACCGGGCCCACAAGTGCTGAACCGGTCCAAAATGGCCCTGAACTGGCCTTGGAACAGCTGAACCGGGGTCAAACAGGCCTGAACCGGGTCAAAACCCACTGAACCGGCCCTGAACCGGCCTCTGGATGGGTGAACCAGGCCTGAACCGGCCTCTGGAGCGTCGAACCGGCCTTGAACCGGCGGTCTGGACGTGAACCGTGGCCAAACCGGCTCTGGCGGGTCGAACCGGCGGGTGAGCGGGCCGCGTGACCGTGCGACTAATCCCTCGGGGGGGGGGTCATGGCGTGCCGCCGGGAGCCCGCTCGAGGAGAGAGAGAGGGCGAGTGGCCGCGGGGCTCGTGGCGGCTCCTCGGCTCCCCCGAGGGTTGAAGAGGGAGCGGGGACCCTCGCCTCGCTCGTGATGGGGGTCCGGCGGTCGCGACGGCCTCGACGGCCTCGACGGCGGCGGGAACGGAGGGGGGGACCTCGGCAGCGGCGGCCGGAGGCTCCTACGGCGCCCTCTATTCCTTCTCTTCTCTCCTCCTTCGTCGCCGTCGGCTAGGTTCGCCGGAATGGGGGAAGATTGGGGTGTCTTCGACAATCGACGGAAGCGGGGTTGGGGAATCAGGGCTCGCGGCATCTCAATAGGAGGGAAGGGGGGTGCGGGAGGCTTCGTAAGAGGGCAATGGACTAGCGGGAGAGGCTTGTGGGGGAGAAAGGGGCCGCACAGCGCGGGAGGGTGGTTTGGGGTCTCGCGGTGCGGACGGGACCGAATGGGGGGTTTCTGTCGCAGGGGCGGTTCCAGCAGGGGAAGAGGTGGGGAAGGTCCGGATGGCCTAGGGCAGCGTTGACGGAGGTGTCAACGTAAATATGAAAACAGAACAGGATAGGGGAAGAAGAGGCACCGGACCTAGTTCCGGAGGTGAGGAGGAACACCAAAAAGGGGTGGGGAGAACCGGGAGCACCCGGAGGTGAGGGAACGACGCCGACGTCGGAGGGAGAAAGGGGGAAATGGGAGGAGCTTCTCTCCTTGTTTCAAACATCCATCTTTCTATATCTCTCATTCACTAGGTTTGAGCTCTTTAAATAGAGCTGGACATTACAAGATTGACCTCTAAAAATCCTAATTACATATATGTCCTCTAAAGGACTATAATAAAAAGAAGGACTCAAAGGACTCTAAATATTCAAATAAAATACATAAAAATAAAATTCTAACACTACGAAATAAAAGAAATAACTACGTCGTTTCCTAAGGACTCGGAAGATGCTATCTCCGAACAAACGAACGATCCGGTCCGTACCGGTCCCCATCAAAATGTTTACACCATATCAAATGGGATCTCATCTACAGGATAGAAGAAGGCTATTAATGTAGCTCTCTTATCCAAATGGATTTTGAAAGTGAATGTTACCATAAATGTTCTTTGGGTCAAAATTGTATATTCAAAATATGACTCGGGGAACAACTATTCGTGATCAGAGTCTTCAGGGACGGAGGTAGAATTTCCAGTTTCTTGAAAGATATTCTTCATAATTGGGATCTTCTTAATTGTCTTTTGTTATTGAAGTGAAGCCCTTCTTTTGGGAGGGCCATTGGATTAGACATGCTTCTCCAGCTATCATGTACTCTTTACATTATGTCGCAGTCCTTATGGATTGATATGTCATTATTGGGACGCTACAAATAATTGGTGTTTATCATTTATGAGGAACATTAAGGATGAGGAAATTTGTGATCTCACTTTTTTGTTGGAATTTCTTGAGGACCATAGGTATGTTGAGGATATAGAATATAGATTGGTTTGATTACCCTATAAGAAATTGATCTTCTCATTGGCAATATGGAGGTTACGTGGTACAAGGTAGGCTGGGCTCCCTTGCTCCCATTCAAAATAAAGTTTTTTCTATGGAAGATTGGTAAGCAGAGGCATCTGACTAGATGTCATCTCCAACTTTGGTCTCTACATCTTGTGTTTTTACCGTGGTTGTAAGGTTGAAACTCTAGCTCAACAATGACTGGGTTTCGGGTTAGTACCAGGTCAGTCCGGCTCAAATAGGACCCAGATAGACTTGGTCAAAAAATTAAAATTTAAATGCTAAAAATGTAGAAAATGCCAAAAAAGGAAAAATTTGCTATTTTTAAAAAATAAGGAATATTACTAGAAAAAAATATTCATTTCTATTTAGATCTTACATTGTTACCCTTTTGCATAATTTATATAGTCTCCCCGTGACATTTAAGATGAATATGTAATGTTAAAAATGTATATGTGATGCTTGCACTAGTCACTGTCTCGTATAATTATCCTAAGGTAGATCTCAATGATCCACCATAATTATCATACGTGGGGTGTATTGAAATGTTTGATTGAGGATTTATATGTAGGTTGGGTCATCTCATAATCCTCTTGGTGATATGTTGAAAATCAAGATTTTAAGATGAATCAACTCCATAAGACTAGTTGTAGTATTAGCTGCTGCCTTGTTGTGTGTGTTGATCTTGACCACTGTGTGACTGTGCATTATGATTTGTGTCTTGCATCGCATGTGTGTACCATTCTTTGCTAGTGAACTTCGTTGTTGTAAGGTATATCTTTGGATTGTTGACTTCCTTATATCAGTAGTGGTTTCTTCCGCTTTCAATACTTCATCGTTGTTACTCTCTGAAGTCGAATTATGTGATGTCTAGTATTGAATTTGGATGTTCGTTTCTTCATTTGCGATGTTCAATAAATCAGATATGACCTGTTTACCTTTACCCTTTGATTCTTACTTTGGTAAGAAGATTATCCGGTATTTTGTCTTTTTGTCACCGAAGAGGGAATATGGAATTCCTTGACTAGAGGCATGTCGTTGCGTTCTCCTTGTGCCAATTCTCGATCTTTTAGGTTGAACTCAAGTTCATCTAATCCTTCTTAATCGTTCACCCATGCTTGAAACATATTTTGCTTGTTAAGGATCAACTCCAAATTGTTATTGTTGTCTTGTATCATCACTGTTTCACTTCGCCTTCCATACGTTTTCTCTCTCCACCTCTTTTCCTTCTAGTTCTCCATTATCTTCTTCAAGTTCTTCGCGTCAACTTCTGTTGTAATGACAATACACCAACTGCTCCACTCTTTTTGATGCTAACTTATTTTTCTGTTTTGTATGAATTAAACTAAATGTTGACTAATTCCTTTCATATCTTGAAGTCGATATCATTTGGCTTAGGACTCTTATTGCAATGTTTGTCAAGTTCTCATATCATGGTGTCTTATTGTGGCACTCAACTACATGATATCATTATATTTTATAAGATAATTGAAATAAATTAATCATCTACGGATGGTAGGTACCATGACCGTAGTTATCTGAGGTGCTCGCCTCAACCTCCTAGTGAGGCGTTGATAAAATGTCTCGCCTCACGCCGAAATGTCTCGCCCGCCCAAGTCAAACAAATTTAGTCAAACATGATCTATTTCTTAACTTAATTATGATATTTGTCTTCTTTTGTTATTGATTTCTACTCATTAAGTTATTATGCTATGTTATGCTTGATTTGTTCTTTGCTCTTGTTAGTTGTTATGATGTTATATTTATTATTAACCTTCTTTTGTTGTTATAACATTATTTATTAATGACTGCGATATATAGTTATTAAAATGATGCATTTATTCCAATATTATAAGTATTTTTTAGATTTATTTCAACTATTTATATTAGAAATATGTATTATTTAAATTAAAATAATTTAATAATATAAAATGCCTCGGGCACCTGAGGCGAGGCGCTAGATCCCTCGCCTCAGGCACCTCACGTCTCGGGTAGCATAGACCACGACTTAAGAGCATAATTGCTCGTTGTACTATTGATATCCCAAAATAGAATGTTCTGATTCTATAATTATCATAGTTATTAGAGGCGCTCGCCTCAACCGCCCAGGCGGTTGAGGTTGTTGAGGCGCTGGCAAAACGCCTCGCCTCGCCTCAAAACGCCTCGCCCGCTCAAGTCAAACAAATCTGGTCAAACATGATCCGTTTCTTAATTTAATTATAATATTTGTCTTCTTTTCTTGTTGATTTCTACTCTCATTAAGTTGTTATGTTATGTTATGCTTGATTTGTACTCTACTCTTGTTAGTTGTTATGATGTTATCTTTGTTATTGACCTTTTTTATTGTTATACCATTATTTATAAATGGCTACAATATATAGTTATTAAAATGATGCATGTATTTCAATATTAAAGGTATTTTTTTGGATTTATTTCAACTATTTATATTAGATATATGTATATTTTAAATTAAAATAATTAAATATTTTAAAACGCCTCAGGTGCCTGAGGCGCTCACCCCAAGTGCCTGAGGTGAGGCACTAGGTCCCTCGCCTCAGACGCCTCACGCCTCAGATAACTATGATAATTATGCATTTTGTTGCATGTTATAATTGATTCATCATCATCCCTGGCCATTCTACTGATGACCTGTTTCGCATTATTTAAAAACTCATTAATTGGCTTGAATATCGGAGTACAACAATATCTAGGATTAAAAAGTGACATGACAAGTGGCAACAATATCTATGTTAGTATTCATAGAGAATATAACGATATAAACATGATACAATGTTCGTTCCCACTCAAGTATGACATGGATGATGCAACGTTTGTTCCCACCGATAGTTGATAATATCTCCTAACTTATTGAAGTCTAACATCCTCTTTGCAATTTCATTTTATTACGATAACCCATTTCATCCTTCACCACTAATGGTTGCACTACATGACACATTTTTTTTATCACTCACCAGACATCTCCACTCCCTAAGATCTCATTAATCTTCTTTTTCTTCTTTTCCATAGAAGAATCCCTAACAATCATCTAACTAGCTAATTTCGGTGAAAATATTATTTGGGTAAGGGGACATCTTTATTACATTAAACTCTAAGAAAATGTAATGAGAAGCAAACTAGGTTGTCTCGGGACATAGTAGCTCTCGACCCTTCGTATGTGTCTCATTAAGTTGAGGTTGAAATTATGGTTGTATATGAAAGGTGACACATTTTAATTACCTAGTCAATTTGAAGATCTTTTCGTATATCCTTTAGTATCAAATCTAGTGAGTGCGGAGCATGGTGTCTAATATAAATGTAGTCTCTTGACTATCAACAAATCTTTAGTTACTTTATATGTAGCTACATTGTCTATTACTATTTGGACAACTTGATCTTCTTTTCTCTCTTCGATAATATCGTTGATTAATTCAAAGAGGTATTTCACATTCTTTACTTGTCGAAATACGTCCACGAACTTCTAAAAGACGATTTTGGTTTGATAATACATTACAAAGTTGATCATTATTTTTTTAGTCATACCTATTAAGGACATATATAAGTTCTAAATTTAGAAGTTTAAAAAGGTAAGTAGATAATAAGTTAGAAAATTAGAAGTTAGTGATATGTCAATCTGTCCGTCATCAACGTGCATCTTCCTTCTTGTCAAATATGTTCAAATGAGCGGGTGTGTTGCTTGATATCTTTCATCTTCATTGGTAGAGTATAGTATTGCATATTTCTTACGAAGTCGGTCTGGGTACTTCTCTACTCACTTCGGCTGTAGAATTGATCATGGACTCATAATATGACAACTTTGCGATGTTCGTCAGTATGTTACTATGGAGGAACCAACTTGATGTTGTCCACTCAATCTTTTCCTTGCATATTCACAAATTTTTTATTATTGTTGTGATGATAATTTATTTTTGTTGTGGGCGTGTGATGGCTGGATCCACGAAACCTACTGTTGGGTCGTCATCTTACATGGAATTGTAGATCTCCTCCACTTCTTCCCGGTTGTTCGATTCTCTTCCATTTCCGCATCTACTCCCACTTTTGAATCATGGCCTATTAATCAGCTGGTACGTCGATACATATCTTTGTCCGTAAATGACCTATGGCTTGCATCCTTTTTCCCTCAATTTATATGTTTGTAATAGATTAATTATTTAACTCGTATATGCATTGCTATGATTTTGTAGACATTGATGGCAACGTACCGTAATCGAAACATTCTTTTTGAGAAATTTTTAGGCGCTCCTCTCTTGTCATGTAAATGTGAACTGAACACCTTGCATGTTTAGAAATTTTTTTTGGACGGGCTCTTTATGTTGTTTTGAAAGTTACTTTACTTTTTGTTATGCTTGTAAATGCATATAGAATCGAGCACTTATCTCTAGTGGAGTTCTTGTGCAAGGTGTAACGTTGTCTTTCATCTCGGCAGTGTGACGTTTCAATCGAAAAGTCCTCTGCACATCACCTTTTCACAATAGTTACATTGAAATTTCCTCTCTACTATAGATATAATATTGCAATGTAATCAAGTCGCATCATTCCAGGTCACGTTGGATGTTTGAGTCTCATGGCTTAGAAGACATTGTAGAATCTAAAAGTTAAAAAAGATAACACTTACAATAGTAACACAATTAAATGAAAATTTATCTCTATGAATTTTTGAAATGAATAAAAAATTAAATTATTTAGAATTGCTTTTGAGAGAGAAAATACACTATTTAGACACTTAAGAGAGAATGATCTTAAAAATAAGAAGAGAGTTGTGAGGGAGTAGGGAGGAGTGGGGGGCTTTAGAAAAAAAGATTGTAGGATTGGATTGGTCCTACGATTGATCAATGTTGATTCGATCGGAATTGATTCTCAGGGAGGATTCTAGATCTAGAATCGGTTTGGGGAGGGAATTTTTTATTTCGAAAAAAATTCAAAAAAACATGATAAATTTTAAAAATATGAGAGCACCTATAAAAAATTTAAATTTTTTTGGAAATAACATGTAACTTGTGTTCATGCGACTATTACTCTCTTTGAGACATTATGACATGTTGATATGAAACAACACCAATATTTATTCTAATAAATATAAAAAATTCTACAATTCATATGAAAAAATAATACCTTTTCATCACTACTATCTACGGTATTGGACCTCATAGCCTCATTTTCATAGTTTTCTTGAATACTCCACTGAGATTGGTCAGTTATGATTGGCTTGTACCCATATAAAAATAATGACTTGGCCATCTGACTAAAATCATAGTGTCTGCTAGAGGTTGAGGTGAGGATGGATAACGTGACTCGAAGTCTGAAGTAGATTTTGGATAATGTGACACTACGTGCTCATCAAAAAAATTCATTTGATTCCGACGCTGGCTTCTTTCACTTGAATGTTGATAGTGACCTAGATCATTTAGCCTTGTTGCATTTGTATGTGCGTTGTTGGATTTGGAATGACCTTCTCCTCTTCCTCGTCCACGTCCACTTGAACCACCTTGATTTTGTTGTTTTGTAGGTAGAATTAACTCTTCCTCATCACATCATCCAAGGAGGGTGCCTAAGTATTGTTTATGAGATTGTGTGAACCTCTTTTTTTCACGCGTCTGTTCTTTTGAAAGAAAGACATTTGTCGCTATCCCGGACCTTTTTAGGAAAATAGGTGATATCTAAAAATATTAGGTAGTTCAGTGATAGTTTAAAAGTAATAGAACCGAGGTTCGGGTTCTTTGAAAATTTCATTTTTTGATCCTTCTTCGCCGGATGGTGCGAGTATCCGGCGTTAGCTTACATCGAGCAATAGCTCGAACGCCTTTGATTAACTGTCGCGACAACCTGTTTTTGGAGATATGCACATCCACAAAAAGTAAAGAACTCAAAAGGGCAGCGGCCTTTTGGGTCCGATGAGATGCAACCCGATTTGTTCGGGTTTGTTTTATTTGTTTGTTGGTTGATTTTTGGGTCGACTTGAAAGTCAGTTTTGAGTTTTGGGGTTTGAGTCACTTTGTTTGATTGATTTGATTTTTTTGTTTGTTTGTTTTTTTTGATTTGGTTTGATTTTGATTGTGTTTGACCAGTTTGGGTTGTTTCTGAACCTATTTTGGTTTTGATTTCGATGTGCTTAAAGTGTTTTAAGCAGTTTTGGTATTTGTTGTTTGGTTGGTTTATTGAATTTTCACATTCTGGATTTTTTGTTTTAGCTTGATTTTGATCCATTTTTTTGGGTGTTTAAAAATGGTGCTTATTTGATTTCTTTGGGGTTAAGCATTTGATTGTTCATTTAAGTGAAGTTTGGTGGATTTTAAGTGAATTTTCAGATTGCTGAAATCAGATTTTGAAGTTGGTTAGAATCTGTTTTGGTAGATTACTTAAATCTGATTTTTTTATGTTGACAGATTTAATTGAAATCTGATTTTTTGTTTTGGCAGATTTTGTTTGAAATCTGATTTGTTCCAAAACCGGTTCAATCTTGTTGAAGATTGGTTGTTTGTTGAACCGGAATAAGTTGAATTTGAATTTCAGATTTCTTTTTAATTCTGATTCTTTTGTTTTGACTTTCAGATTTGATTTTTTGTTTTAGTTTTCTATTTGAATTCCCAGAATGGGTTTGAAATGATTTTATTTTGGTTTGGCGGTTGTTGAAACTGAAAAAAAAAAAAAGTGGGCCGCGCGGCTATCGCGCACGGCATGCGCGCGTGTGCGCAGAATGCACGTTGCCCACCCGGATCAACCCGGGCACCCCCGGTCAAGCCGGGGGAAGATTTATAAAAATAAAAAGGGGGGCGCGCCACTCGGATGGGCCGGGCCTGCGGGCCTGCGGGCCTCGCGCGCGCAAGCGCGGCAGCGCCAGCCACGCGGGCTCCGTGCGCGCATGCGCGGCCGCAGGCGCCTCCCCAGGTCAACCGGGTCTGCCCGGTCAAACAGAGCATAAAAAGAAAAAAAAGGGGGGAAAGGACGGGGTCAGCCGGCCTCCCCATGATCTCCACGACCAAAGAAGTGGCCCACTCCTTAGATATGGTCACCTACGGGTGATTTTACCCTCAGTTTGACCGCCGGTCAAATAGAAACTTGTAAAAAGCGAGAAAAGGAGGTTAAACTCACCCCCGAATCGGGTCACCCCCCACTATTGCGAAAATGGACTTAGTGGGGTGGTTTTTTGTGACCAAAATACCTCTCCAAAATCTTCTATAAATACCCCCACATGGCCATACGTGGGAGGGGTTGGAGAGTGTTGGAAAGAGATTGTATTTGTGGAAAAAAGAAATTTTAGAGGAGAGAGAAGCTCTGATCTTCAAAGTGAATCTCAATTTCTCCAAAAGGAAGGAAGGGTTTTGCCCAACTTCCAAAGAAAATTCCAACCGCCTCGAATCGGCTTTTGGCCATTCGAGAAGGGAGTAAGGGTTTCGCCCGACCTCCAAAGTCCAATCGATCCTGATCTTATCTCGTTTTGCGAGAGGGATCGAGTAGCTTGTATTTAAAAATGCGAACTTAAGCTACCCGGGATCAAATAGAAAACCCAAATCAGTAAAGCCGAAATGCCGGTCAAACCGAACGGGAATTCTAAAAGAAAACCCAAGTCGGTAAAACCGAAATGCCGGTCAAACCGAACGGAAATTCAAATAGAAAATCCAAATTGGTCAAACCGAAATGCCGGTCAAACCGAACGGGAATTCAAAGTGAAAACCCAAGTCGGTCAAACCGAAATGTTGGTCAAACCGAACGGGAATTCAAAGTGAAAACCCAAATCGGTAAAGCCGAAATGCCAGTCAAACCGAACGGGAATTCAAAGTGAAAACCCAAGTCGGTAAAGCCGGAATGCCGGTCAAACCGAACGGGACATCAAGATGAAAACCCAAATCGGTAAAACCGAAATACCGGTCAAACCGAATGGGAAATTAAGATCAAAACCCAAATCGGTAAAGTCGAAATGTCGGTCAAACCGAACGGGAAATCAAGGTGAAAACCCAAGTCGGTAAAATCGAAATGTTGGTCAAACCGAACGGGAATTCAAGGCCGAAACCCAGATCGGTAAAGCCGAAATGTCGACAAACTTGAACAAGCTCCAGAAATGCCGCATATCAAATGCAATCAAGCCATTCTTGGATATATGAAGACAATCTGGTTCTGTAAGGCCGAAATGTCGGAAAAGCCAAAACCCAGATTGGTAAAGCCGAAATATCAGCAAAATCGAAGAAGCTCCAGAAATGCTGCATATCAAATGCAATCAAGTCATTCTTGGATATACTAAGAAAATTTGGTTCAGTGAAATTGAAATACCGGCAAAGCCGAAACCCAAATCGATAAAGCCGAAGTGCTGGCCAAATCGAACAAACTTTGACATGTGTTGAGGAATAAAGGCTCGAATGCCCCCTCATTTATTGTACTTCCATGTACTCAAATCGACATGAAATAAATTCAAGTTCGATTGACCCGATGTGTCATCCAAGGATGACATCTAATCCCCATGGACTTTGAGAGGTGGATAAAAATTAAATAAGTCATTGTAATAGTAATTTCTAAACTTGATCAAATAATCAAATTTGATTAAATAAAAAATGACTTACTTATTAACAAAAATGCCATCACAATCAAATTAAATTCGTGTCACAAAATCATGCATAAAAATGACTACAAATGGTTATAAAACATGCTAAGTTTGAATCCGACTTAACCATGAAAAATTAAATCAACCTAAATGGATAATGCTACTTAATTAAATAAGTATGCATAACAAAATTCAAATCAAATAAATGATCAAAACGTTAGTAAAATGTTAACATAATCCAACCAAAATTATGTCATTAAATAATGCATAAAAAATGTCAACCAATGACTACAAAAATAAGTTATGTTGGATTAAAATCAACCATGAGAAATTAAAGTGATCAATATTATTAAGAACAAATCTTAATAATAATAAGAAATTCACTTAAATCAAGCAAAAAATACTAACAAACACAAAAATGGAAATTAATTCCTACAAACAAATAAAAAAAAGAGATCAACTCAAAATTGTCTAAGTCAACAAATGACCAAAGACATAAACAAAACAAATCAAATAAAATCTTGAATAAAAAAAAGAAATTCAATGAACCCAAACTGAAAAGTTTGAATTAAGTTCAACCAAATTCCATCTCATAAGGCCATGGGGATGTCTTCCAGCGTTGTGTTTATGTGGATGAATGACTTCCAATCAATATGTTGTTGTGACGGTCAATCAAGGGTGTTCGAATGTTCGCTCGATGTAATTAACACCAGAATATCGTAAGTCCGGTGGAGAGAGGTCAAATTTTATTTTCAAAGAACTTATAAAACCTCATAAATTAAGTTGTGGCTCAGATCATCTAAGTGGTGGGTGATACCTATGTCGACACTTAGCAAATCTGCGAAACCATCGGTGTTCCTATAAAATAATACCATATCAAATTAGCTAATACTCATATGAATACCACATATTTTCGTAGTAGTCAATGTCAGCCTAAAGCCAAAAGAATTTTCCAAAAAAAGGGAATTTTGATGAGAGGAAATTCGAGGTTCCAACAGTGTTTGCATCGCCTCCGACCCATCGGGCCACTTTGAATGCCCGGTTTCATACATCAATGTAAACATCAAAGTTTCATTGATCGGAAGTTGGAGTACATGGAATAGAATGTGTGGTAATCCTTCCCCCAACTTAGGTTCTTCAGCCGTTTAGAAAAATTTCGGCATTACAACGGCATGCCGGCATGTTTTCTAACTTGGCAAAGTTTACCCGTCCAACAAGGCTAGTCGGTGACTTAGCCAAAATTGGGAGAAGGATCGACGGCTACGGGAGCTTGCCCGCGCCCTCGTTCGGATTGGCGGCTACGGGAACATGCCTGTGCCCTCGTCCAAGGTGGAGTTTCTTAATTTAAGTATTGCTTTCGCGTTCTGATTTTTATTTATTTATTTATTTTTTAAGGCCACTCCGGGCCGGTCTATGTTCCATTGGCGTTCAAAGCCGGGCTTCAATTTGTAGGGCTCGGGATGCCCATCTTGGTCTTCTTGGGCTGGATGGGCCTGCTGGGCTTGTGTTTGCGCCTCCAATGTCTTGATGGTAGGGTAGGGGGGCGCCCGGACGAACGATCGGCCCCGTCACACGGGTTTCGAAAGGGTTGGGGACGTCCACCACTACCCACCATTGCTGAAAATTGGCAGATTCTGCTCCCTGGTTGAGTGCTGCGGTGCTGCCCACTTCTGGAGCTTCTTGAGCCGGATGGGCCTGTTGGACTGGTGCTTGTGCCTCCAATGTCTTGATGGTAGGGTAGGGGGGCCGCCCGGACGAACGATCGGCCCCGTTGCACGGGTTCCGAAAGGGTCCGGGACGTCCACCACCACCCACCATTGCTGAAAATTGGTAGATTCTGCTCCCTGGTTGAGTGCCACGGTGCTGCCCACTTCTGGAGCTTCTTGGATTGGTCCCTCTTCTTGGGAAAAGCCACAAGGGGGCTGCTGGAAGGGACCTCGAGTTTGCTTCTTTTATTTGATTGAACAGGACCTGTTAGAGGTCTGTCCGGCTATGCCACAAGGGGGCTATTTGGGACCTGTTTTGAGGTCTGGTTTGGGCTCTGTTATTGGGCCGAATTGGGCTCTATTATTGGGCCGAACAGGGCTCTGATTGATGGACCGGGCAAGGGCCAGCAGATGGGCCGAACAGGGGCTGTTTATGGGCCTGTTTAAAGGTAATTTGGTGGGCCAGGCCAGTGCCAAAGATGGAATGGGAATGGCCAGTTTAGGGGAGCTGCGCAAGGGGATGAGCAGGTCCTGTTTGGAGCATTTTTGGGCCGAACATGGGCGGTTTAGATGGTCCGAACAGGGGCTGATGGGGACCATTTTTGGGCCATGGGTTGCCGATGACGATGAAAGCCGGTTTAGGCTATGAGAGGGGTTGAGAAGAGAACTTAGAAGAGGAGGAAGGGGTGCCCTTAAAGGGCTACATAGTTAATATGTGTATGCCCCTACCTTTTATTCTCCTTCTCTTCTTCTTCTTTCCTTCTTCTTTGGCCGCTGGCAGGTATGCACGTGGGCAGGAGGAGAGCAGCAGCAGCTCTGTTCTTGTTCTCTTCTTCTTTCCTTCTTCTTTGGCCACTGGCAGGTATGCACGTGGGTAGGAGGAGAGCAGCAGCTCTCTTCTTCTTCTTCTCTTGGCTGCTGGCAGGTGCAGACGTACAGCAGCAGGCAGAGGGGCAGTAGCCGGTGCAGCAGCCTGTCGGCGTCCTTCAGCCTCTCTTTTTCTCTTGGGCGCCCTCCTCTTTTTATAGGAGATGGGGGGATGTGAAGAGCCAGCTGCTGGTGTACGTAGGATGCTTTCCCCATGCTCCTTTATTGACTAAACTCCTTGGATTCCCACATATTTTAAATGCTTGACCAGTCCTTTGATTTCCCCCATGTTGACCTGCCCTTTGGGTTTCCCCATGCCATTTATTGGTCAAAGATGAGGTGGCAGCTGAGGTGGACTGAGTGGTGGGACCCGCTGAGGTGGAGGCTGAGCTGGACAGGTCGGCTGGGCCTGAATTGGGCCTACTTTCTTCCTCCCATGGGCTGTACGTAGGTGGGCCATGAGAGGGTTGAGAAAAGATTTTTTTTTAAATAAGAAAGTGGGCTGGGCCAGCTGTGGATTGTGCCTACGGGCCAGTTTATGGCCTATTTTGGCTCAATTAAGGATTGGGCCTGCTGAAACTTGGTCCGATCATGCCATTCCCCCTTTTTTGCTGTTTTTTTTTTTGTAAAAAGTTGACGCCAACAGAGATTTACAGGTCTGTGCCTAGCAACTAGTTTTCTTCTCTTCTCTGCTTCTTCTTCCTACTTTCCCTGTCCAGTGCTGCATTGCTATACATTTTTCAATAATTTGAATCTTCTAAATTTATCTTTCTTGTGTGTGCTCTTTTAAACAGTAGAAGGATTTTGAACTGTGACAGGAGGCTTTGGAGCTGTGGTGTGAGGTGGATCATGTTGGATTGAAGTTGTATAAGGAACTTTTGAGTATCTCATTATTCTTACATTTGTTCATTATCATCCTCATCAAATACACTGCCAAGCTCTCCTTTGGCCCATGCTTGATCATTGGGGTCAAACTTAGGAGTTGGTTTGACATCCTTATCATGCATTCATGCTAATAGTGGATGTTTTTTTGGAATATGCATCCGAGTCAACATCTTCTTGGACAACCTGCAAATCTTACAAATTGGTTTTTGAATTTCTTTGTCAGTTCTTAATGTTTTTGATTCTTAGACGCATGTTATAGTGACAAAATACTATTTTGTGCTATCTCTCACTTTTCAGCTTATTTCTTTTTTGTGTGTATTAGGCAAAATGTTCTAGTTCTTCTCACATGGTTAAAAACTTGTGCTTTGATTCAAAATTCTTAAGTGAATTCCATCCGTTTTGTTGAAATTTGAGTCCATTACTCAGTTGTAAAAAAATACGAAGTATAGTAAGTGTGTAATCTCAGCACAAAAATTATTAGCATAATCTAAATATAAGTAAACATATCAGGAGAAACTTTGTCATGAGTATCGTAGATCTGGATCTCTGTAGACTCTAATACAATGCTTATACAATGTCATTGGAAATACGACATGAATTAGAATTTAATTTATGGATGACATTCAAAACTCAATTTCAACTTTTATCTTGTCCTGCAGAGTCCTAGCTAAATGTTGCGTCACTGTTATCGTGCCTCGTATAACCTGAGTCATTGGATACTTACCTGCTATATTGTATCTTTGAGTTCAAAAAATATCCTAGCAAAAAAAGAAGACAACCATTAATGACATTTTACACATTAATCACAATGAAATGTATGAAATGTAACACAGAATAAATACGTGCAACATAGATATCGTGATGAAGTATCTTATTCCATCTGTTATTTATTATCTTTTACCATTTCTTGTAGCTATTTGGATGTTTCTTTTTGATTTTCATTTTGGTTTTGTCCATTGCATCATATAAGTATCCCATTTGGTTTTTGTCATTTGAATTTACTAATCTTCGCACATATACTAGGAGTTCTATTACTGACGAGTAATATTATACTCTTTCCCACCACCTCTTGTCATTGATAATGTGTTCCTTTGCCAATATATCAAACAAGTCTATTTTGCCATGAAGGGAAGTGATGTAATCTATGTATGTTGATGAAAATATGAATCTTTTCAAGTTATGTTGATGTCTCAGCAGGTTTTTTAATGCAAGAAAATGCGTGATAAATCTTGTTGGATCAGGTCGTACTAGATCATGACTATCAGTATGTTCTCTTATGATATGCAAAAGTTTAAGATGCCTATATATAAATGATGTCACCAATTGTACTTGACTCACCAATGTTCTGATAGATGACTCCTTTCCAATGTCCTCCAATATCAAGTTGATGATATGTGCAACACAGGACACTTAAAACAAGTGTAGTGTTGCCTCTATCAGCTTCTTCCCTATAACCTTTTAAAAAGTTTCGTTGTCAGTGACAAACTGAACAATGTTGTCTTCATCTATGTTTTTAACAACATTGTTTATGAGACCAAAAAGTAGTCTACAATCTTGATTTGCCTAGATGCATCAACAAATTTCGAAAATATGGTGCTCTTTGAATGGTAAGAAAGATGCTCATTGATTTTTTTCGTTATTTCTTTTTATCCGTCACACATCACAATGCTATCCCTCTTCTTTTTATATTACTTGGGACTTATCTAGTTACGAGGTCAACTCATTGATCTCATCATCCAACCCACTTTGGTAGATATATTTTAAACTCGTGACTTTTAATTCCGGTTCAACCTGAGTGATAACATCTACCATCATTTGAAAATATGAACTCTTGTCCTCATGTGTATGTATACCATCATCAATCAAGTCAACATAAGTTAATGTTATTAATATTTATTTGATATTTAAATAAGTGAAGTATTGTATATACTTGTATGTAAAAATCATTTATATACGTGTTTCATGGTCTTCTTTACGGTGCCTGTTGAAGTCTTAACTCTTTTGAAGGCTTTCTCGTTATCTCTTTGGCCTTGATCACTTTGCCTATAGATGGAAGTGTCCATCGGCCGAATTGACCAAAGATGCTGAATCGGAATCGGTCATTGGATCGTCTATGTCCGGTCCAATTGTCTAAGAGGATTATTGATCTGAAATAAGTCCAAATTGATAATTTTTTCAATTTAAAAGTAATATGTAGAATACATTTATCACTTTCTTTGAGACAAATTATGACACGTTGATATAAAACATCACCCAATATGGATTTCAATAAATATTGAAAATTGTACCATTCATATAAAAATGATACCTTCCATTTTCACCATGTACGGCCTCGTAATTTTTGTTATCCTGATTTTTTTGAATATTTCATTGAGATTGATCAATCATGATTGGTCCATACCCTATAAGAAAATAGTGTGTCGGCCATCTAACTAAAATTATATACATGGTCAGGTGTTAGAGGTGAGGTGATGATGGATAATATGGCTCAAAGTCTAAAGTAGGTTTTGGAATTTGAATAATGTGCCATTGTGTGCTCATCTAGGAAACACATTTGATTCTAGCATTGACTTTTTCTAGTTGAATATTGTTGTTGACCTAAATCATTTGGCCTTGTTTTACTCGTACGTATGTTGTTGGCACAAATGTTAAGGCGACGAGATGCCCAAGGCGTTGGAGGGTGCGAAATAGCTTAGGCGACTAGGCGGCCGCTTAGGCGATACCTAATTGGTCAAGGTGGTAGGATTATGTGTTTATATATATGTGATTAAGTATATACATAATTACATATATATGTGTATATATGTATATATCTACTATAGATGTGGGTAGAAAAAAAAATTCATACAACTAACAATCATACAAAAATTTTAAAGATTTATAAGAACCAATAAAATTGACATATAATAAGAATACAATTTATATGAAAATTGAGAACACCTTACCAAATGATATGTAGTTGTAATCTTTGAATTTCTTTCTTCGAAAATTTGCAAAATAAAGTTGACAACATAACATATGCAAATACAATATACACAAAAAAACCCACATTATGACATATGGTCACATGACAACAAAAAGATAGAAATACGAAAATACTCAAAACATGAACATCAAGTATATAAGCAAAGTAATCAACTAAAGTGGCTAAAGAAACAAATAACTATTGAAGAGTTTTAATCCAACACCACATCCACTCAAAACATGGTGATATATCAAATCTTAAAACTAAAAATAATATTCTCTAAAGCCAACTCTTGTGCATTAGCATTCTCATTTGTATCTCCACCATCGTCATCATTTGTCTTTTCCGATGGTGCATCTTCATCATTATCATCTACATCATCATCCTCTCCATGTTCTTTATCACTGTCGTTATTTTCATCTCTCGCTGTCATAAATTGATCACTGGATTCTCCAACAATTCTTTGTGCTCTTCTTTTAAAAGCTCCTATGGCATTTTCAACATCTTGCCATGTAAGGTCCATCCATCACACATTATAGTACAATTATAAAGTTTCAATATTTTTCGTACGTGGAATGTAAATCCTTTGTGTGTTTAACTAATTTTTTTATCAAGGGCACCCTCAACATGTGATAACTTGGAGGCGTCACTCCAGACCCAACCCTTGTTACTTGTTCACACGTAACATGAAAACTTCTTAATTTAGTGACATTAAAAAAGATACCTGCTTTACAAACTAAGTGGCCACATTGAGCTCAAATTCTAATTGTTTTCCTTGTTAATTTTACTCCCTAAAGTACCTTGATATTATTTGCTACTTTTTCTTACATCTACAAAATCTTCTGCAGATTATTTTGAAAACATATATATTGGTCCTTTCTTCTTGTTTTTTTCAACAGCTAAATTTTTTACATATTTTTTTTGTTGGAGATGAATTTTTCATTGATACATTTTCAATTTGCTCACCATCTTCACCACCTTCTTGATCGAGACATTCAATCACCAAATCCATACTAGATTTGAACATCTTCTTCTTCTTGTTTTTGTTCAACCATGTTAATATTTCATCAGCTATTTCTTTTGTGATTTTTGGACATTTTTTTTACATCACTAAACCCATCATTCAAATGTTCCTTCTGTCTTTTTATTTCGTCATTTGTAACCAATTTACAAAGTTCACATTTGATTTTATTTTTGTCATTTTCATCTAGCTAATATGCTTACTTTTACTCCAAATTAATAGACTTAATTTTCTTCTTCATCTCTAATTGATTAATTGAACCAAAAGTTGAGTTGGATGTTATTTTCACAACAATCACAATTCACACTATAAATGACAAAACGATATAGGGTACTTAAATCAAACAAATTAGATTTTAAATGACATATCCTCTATACATAGAAGCTAAAAAAATGTTAGACAACATCGACACACCATCAATGCATCGGAGGCATTCAAACATATAGTATCTAGACATTTTAGTATAAAAAATATATAAGAAGAAACTAAGTAACATATAGATGCTAAAAATATGATTGAAGAAACAAAAGTAATAAGTTCGAAATTTATCGATAGACTAGAGATGTTTAAACTTTCAATATCTTCAACTTTTAAGCATACGAGATGTAGAAGAAACTTTAAGTACATTGTAATACATGTTGTAACTTGTAAGGTTAAATTTCAAGGAAAAAAATGAGAAGATATTCATGACAAAATAAAAAAATTGAAAAATCTAAGTGCTTACCTAATGAGGACGCTGGAGACAACACCTAAGAAGATTGCTAGCGTTGATAGGTACTGTGTTGGTGTGTGGTGGCGGTTTCTCTGGCTGAAGGCAGCACCGGCGATGGTGGCATCAACCTGTGCATTGCGGCATCCTCTGGCGTGATGCGGCGAACGGGAAGGAGCAGGCTTCGGGCGGGCATCGGGATGGCGGGTTGGCTTGGCCTCTTCAACTTAAAACAGACTGTCGGTTAAAATTAATGTCGACCAGCTGGTTTGAAAAAAAAAGGGCCCGACTTTGTAGCTGGGTAAGTAAGCGGGCCAAGGCGTACGCCTTGTTTGGGTTGAGCAAGGCACTCAACCTAAGTGTCCTTGGTGGGGCACCTTGGCGGCTGAGGGGTGCTTAGGCGCTCCCTTAGGCGCTCGCTTTGACATCTATGGTTGTTGGATTTTAAATCACCTTCTCCTCCACCTCCACCTCCACCTCCACCTTATCCATCTTGATTTTGCTTTTGTGTTGGTGCAATGAACTCTTCCTTCTCATCTTTTGAGGAGGGTGCTTGGGTATTATTGTCTTTGAGATTCATAGATGTTCGGTTGATAGCTCGTTTCCTGCTCTTGTCCTCTTCCTCTTCTTGTGTACACTGTCTAATACCTCATTGGCACACATTCTTCAAGGATTTGAAATCTCCACATCTTTCTTTCTCTGTGTACTCTTTTGGACAATAGAAGAGCATGGAGTTGTGGCCAGAGACTTTGGAGTTGGCTCTTTAGTTGTGGTGTGAGGTGAGTCCCGTTGGATTGCTGCTATACAAGGAACCTAAGTACCTAATTATTTTTGCATTTGTTCATCTTCATCCTCATCTACTACGCTGTCAAGTTCCTTGGCCCATATTTGATCATTGAGGTCAAACTCTAGGGTTGGAGAGGCATCCTTGTCCTCTATTCATGCTGAAAGTAGATGCTTTTTAGGAAGAGGTATTCCAAGTCAACATCCTCTTGCAATAGGCCTTGACCTCTTGCATTGTGTCTCTGCTTATAAGGATTACCTGCAAATCTTGTAACTTTTTCCTCATAAATTCTTTTATAGTCTTTGATGTTCTTCATTCTTAGTGGCATGTTATAATGGCCAAACACTAGTTTGTCAAATCTCTTACTTTTCAGAATGTTCCGTTTTATTTGTGTATCTGGTTGAAAAGTGCTATAGTTCCTCTCACACTGATGAACTGATACCTTGACTCAATCTTAATACAACCATAGCGGCGAGTAGAGTCCATTCACTTTTGTTGGATATTTTGAATCTACTAGTCAAGAAAAGATAGATAGTAAACTCAGTGTGTAATGACATTAAAAAAATAGTTATAACTTAAATGTTATTGTTGCAACCTAAAATTTTTGAAAAAAAAGAGAAAGAAGAAGAAGAAAAGAAGAAGGAAAAGATGTGATTTAAATGAGCAATGAGAGCACAGTTGGCCCACTCAAACCCCTACCTTCAATTTTCAACCGGAGCTCCACGGTTGGGGGACATTACAAGTTCAATTTATTAAGATGGGTTCAGTTTATAGACCGACTTGTTTTGGGTTTTAAAAGGTGCAATGTGGAATGTGACCCACAAGTGGCCAGAAGCCTGCGTCAAGCAACTGGCCTAGGCTCACAAACCCTGTGTTCCAGGAGAAGTCCTTTTCAAAAAAAAGGAAAAGAAATAAACAGTATACGGAAAGAGATGTGCTCACCTATAACGGGAGTTTTTCTGCGACAGGAGTCCTGACCAATTACAATTCAACAAACCCAATCCCAGTCGGGACATTATAGACGAAAGGGATAAACATAGAAGGGGTAATCAAAGGAAACCCTGGGCATATTATGGTGCTTCGACTCTTAATCGGACTCACATTGCCATCCCGAGTCCCTTCCGGAATCGCAAGACCAGGGGGGCCTATACAAGAAGTGGGTGGTGCGCGTGAGGGCTGGGCGGAAGGTTCCAGGAAGAAAGGTCGGGTGACAGAGAGGGGAAACTGGTTCGAAGGCTGAGAGAGGAAGAAGAGATCGAAGGAGAAGCAGAG
Source organism: Cryptocoryne crispatula var. balansae (assembly GCA_036172225.1). Classification (NCBI taxonomy): domain Eukaryota; kingdom Viridiplantae; phylum Streptophyta; class Magnoliopsida; order Alismatales; family Araceae; genus Cryptocoryne; species Cryptocoryne crispatula. Next base: position 18,388,885 of record CM069921.1, read on the forward strand.
AGAGAGGAGCATTGAGCGGGAGGAGATTGGAGGAGTTACCGAAGCTGCGGAGTGTCTTCTTCTTCTCGCCAACGTTGGAAGAACTGCCGGGCTAAGCTACCTTTCCCGTTGGAAGTGCCAACGTTGCCTTACCTTTTGACAAGAGCAGAGGATTGTGTCGAAGCCTGCCGCCTTCCTCCCGGTTGCGTCGTAAGCCGCCAGATCTTCCTCTGAGAGACGCCATGAGCCTTTGTTTCTCTCGGCTGCACCGCCGTAGCTGCCTCCTCTTCAGTTCGGGAGCACTGTAGCTGTATCCCCCTTTGAGCAGGCCGTCGAAAGGAGTCACCTGGCTCTTTCTGTCGCCGGGCTCCCGCTTCCGCCGTGTCCGGGAAGTGGCCGAAGACGAGGATCGTCGGGATGAACAATGTTGGGGGGAAATAATATCGCCCCAACTTATGTCCACGGTGGAAAAGGGGCGGGGCCCACTGGGAATTGCTCTGTTAAAAAAAAGGGAGCCGACTGGGCGAAGCCAGCCGGCCCCGCGGGAGTGAACCACTGATCCAAATAGTACCCGGCCAACTTGAAGCAGAGCACCCGATGGCCTTCGGTTCAACAATGCTTAAACAAGGCAATAAAAAATAAAAAATGTAAAACAAACAATGAAGTGGAAATTAAATAAAAAAAATATTTATTTAATCAAGAAATCGAGAGTAGTTGGGGGGTCGACTAACCATCCGCCCCTACGCCCTTAAGGTAGACATATAAAGGTCTATAAAAGATCCCAATGTTTTACCATTTTCATTAAGTTATACAAGGCTTGAGCATAATTAGTATGCCGACATGGCGATCATATACAAGTGAAATTATCAAAAAAGTGGGAGATACCCATAAGTCTATCAAGACCTGGTACATGTTACCCATGAATTGACCAATCCATCAAGGGCTCAAAAGACCTGCTTTCTGGTCAAGTTGTAAATCATATCTCATATTGAGAGAACAAGTGAAAAGTTCATGTTCCGTGCATAGATTGATGTTACAAGGAGGAGACAACCACATGGAATTTTTGGAATGCAAGACGACAACAAAAAAAACAACTAACAAACGATTCTAAAATCTGAAACTGAAAAATCTGAAATTGTAAAATCTGAAACTAAAAAAAAACTGAAACTGTAAAATCTAAACCTGCAAAATCTGTAAACATCTGAAATTGTAGGGTCTGAAATCTGTAAAAATAAGAGCATTCTCAAAGAAATCAAACCAAACCCAAATCAGTTCACATAGACCTGAAACCTGTAGGCAATCATCTCAAACCCACGAACAAATCAAATCTCTTATTGGGCAAATTTAAAATCAAATTCAAACTTATTCAAGCTGCAACACAATCCCTCAAGTAAAATCGAATCAGACATAAATCAATCTAGAAACATTTAAATCTGATCAAGCTCAAATTAAAAATCAAATGAACAAACTTCAAAGATTTATTAATTCCTTGATTCAAAGCAAACTTAATACAATAGAAATCAGAATTTCAGTCAAAAATCTGTCAGAAGCTAAAATTATAGCAAGAACCCACAGCTAAAACCACATTCCGATTTGGAGCAAACACATTAATCAGTCTCCTAAATCAAATCCAAAACGGATCCAATTCTGCAAATAAATTTGGACATCTCAAACCCAAATTAAACAAACCAGAAGAGAACCACTTTTAATCTCTAACCTGTTGATGTAACCTCAAAAATCTCTTATTTTAAAGATTTTGTCTTTCGGAAATTCATTTTTCTGTTTGAATTTGAATTAGATTTGATTTGACCTTAGTATTGACTTTGTAAGAAAATAGATGATATTTCATAAAAGTACTAACTAGGGTCAATGATATGTATAAAATTATGATTTGAGATTGTTAGGTTCTTTGAAAATTGATTTTGACCTCTCCCCGTCGGATGGTGCGAAGATCCGACGTTAATTACATCGAGATGCTCGAAAACCCTTGATTAATCGTCATAGCAATCCATAAAAACAGAAGACAATGCATCCACACAATAAACATTCACACATAGGAGAAAACAGCCCCATGAACTTGATGGAATGTAAGCACTTAATTTATTTTAAATTTAATTTGAATTGCATTGATTTAAGTTGAATTGAATTAATTTGAATTTTGATTTATGAATTGCTAATTGATTTAAATTTAATTTGATTTAGGTTGAATTTGAGTTTGTTTGATTTTTTTTAAATTAGATTTATTGGTTGAAGTTTGGATTTGATGTGTGACTTTAATTTGATTTGAATTGAATCTGGGAGAAAGAGTTTGGATTATTAAATTTGTTTGATTATGATTGGCTTGAGTTGAATTTGGTTGGTTTGGTTTCAGTTTGATCTAGATTTAATTGATTTGGGTTGGGTTAATTTGAATTAGAGTTGTTTGTTTAAATTAAATTTGTTCAGTTAAAGTTAACTTGTTTTAAGATCTGATTTAGGAGATTTGCTGGGATTTGGTTTGAGAAATTGGTTTGAATCTTCAAATTTCTAAAACTTTCGGATTGCAGACATGTTTAAGTTTGTAGTTTGTTTGGGAATATTTGACTTGGAATTTGTTGCCTTAAGTACACCCTTTATTCCAGCAGAGCTTAATTTGTATTTTTGTTTTTTTTAATTGACTTGCAGTCCACTATGGTTTGTGTTTGATGGGTGGCTGAATTTTGGTTGAGACTTGTTTTGCCGTGCATTTTTTGATTTGTTCTTTTTTTTTGTTCAGGTGGCTTTTAGTTGTCATGATTTCTGGTTTTGAGATTTGTAATTTGAGCTTCAGATTTAAGAGTTGATTAAAATTTATTATCCTTTGCTTTATTTTTAATCCAAGTTTGAAATGCCCAGATTTCTGTAGACCCCACAGATTGCCAATTTGAAACAAGGGTGCCTTCCGGATTCTGTTCGGAACATGAATTTTTGATTTGGATTTCAGGTTTCAGATTTATGTGATCAGCTTTGGGTTTGGTTTGAGTTGTTTAAAGATACCCTCATTTTGTTGGGATCGGATTATTTAGATTTAGTTTGGTTTGAATTGGATCTTGTTTGATTAAAGTTGATTGGGGCTTGAGGAAACCCTCGCGGCGCATCCCTCGCGGCGGCGTCTTCCTCGCTGCGGCTCCCTCGCGGCGGCGTCTTCCTGGCCGCGGCTCCCTCGCAGTGTCCCCTTCGCCGCGGCAAACCCACGCAGCGGCCCCTCGCCGCGGAAACCCTCGCGGCGCATCCCTCGCGGCGGCATCTTCCTCTTGCGGCTCTCTTGCGGCTCTCTTGCGGCATCCCCTTCATCGTGGCGAACCCACACGGCGACCCCTCGCCGCGGAAACCCATGCGGCGGCCCCTCGTGGCGGCGACAATCACAGTGGCGCTTTCCTCGCGGCGGCGGCGACAATCGCCGCGGCGAACCCAAGCGGGCCCACGCAGCGGCCCCTCGCCGCGGAAACCCTCGTGGTGAAACCCTCGCCGAGGCGAACCCACGCGGCGGTCCCCCGCCGCGAAACCCTCGCGGCGGCGACAACCTCGCGGGCTGCGGTCTCCCTCGCAGCGGTGCTTTCCCCACGGTGGCGACTTCCTCGCGGCGTTGCCCTCGCTGCGATGTATCCACGCGGCTGCCCCCTCACCGCGGTCTCCCTCGAAGGTCCTTTGGCGCCGGCGGACCCTTCGTATTTGTTTATCTGCAGTTTTGAAGTCGGTTTTTCTGGGAGGGAGGTTTTTCCTCCCTCCCACTCTCCCTCTCCATTACTTTGCTTAAACATGAGTTTAAGCTTTTTGTCTCTTTTTGTTGTGCTGGAGTTGTGGAGTTCGGCGTATTTATGTCTCTTTGTTTTATTCGGGTTTCTACTTATGTTTGTCGTCTTAGGGTCTAGTTTTGTTGTATTATCTTTTCTGGTTCTCTTCGTAACCACAGTACTCATTTCGAGACCGATGAACTGGGCGATATCCACACCTATCTGGTGTGATCCTCCGGTCTCGTGGCAGTTATCAAACTCCTCTGATGGAGTCTCTATACCTGCTGTGCGACCTTACGAGCACTTTTACGTGCCGGTCGTTTCGTGGTTATGGTTGAGTCTTCTTGAAAAGATATGTTTGGTACAGCTTTGGTTGTTTCTAGTTTGATCGTGTATTCTACTACTTTGAGTCTATTATAGTTGAGTCGTCCGTGGTTATATTATACTTTTTGTACTCTTTTATATTATCAATGAATTAGGTTGTGGTGTTGTTGTTCGAAAAAAAACAAGAAATTATATGGATTGTGGATTTTGTGATTGCAGCTTCAGTTTGGGCATTATGTGAAGATTTAGATTTCAGATTCTGGGCTTACAGTTTCTCAGATTTACATGTTTGCTTGAATTTCAGATTTTGGAGTTAAGATTCTGCATTTTTTTAAAGACTTTAGACCTCGGAGTCCAGATTCTGCACATTCCCCTTTTTCAGATCTGGAGTTTCCAGATTCTCTTTTGAAACTTTTCAGATTTCAAGTTTGTTTATGGATGTTCTTTCAGACTTACAGATTTTAGATATTTACAAGTTTTACCCACCCTTTCTTCTTTTTTTTTCATATTTGCAGATTTTACAGATTTCAGATTTTTACCACTTTTCAGATCTTCAGATTTTACTTGAACTTTAGATTTTACAGATTTCGGACTGTGTTTTCAGATTTTAAAATCTTTCAGTTTTCATGTCTTATAGCAATTCTACATATGACATATTTAGATTTCAAATCTTAAATTGCGGACTTGTATGTTTTAGGTTCAGATTTTTTATTTTAGCTTCACAGGTTTAATTTTTACAATTTCATATTTTTACAATTTCAGATTTCAAGTTTATTTAATTTCTATTGTCTTGCCTTCCAGAAGTTTCATGTGATCGTCCTCTCCTTGTAGCATAAACATATGCACCGAACATGAACTTTCATTTATTTGATCTCTCAACATAAGACATTATTTACAGTCATGGCCAGAAATCTGGTCCCCCGAGTCCTTGATGAACTTGTCATTCATGGGCGGCATGTACCCGGTCTTGATAGACTTATGGGCACCCCCCACTGTTTTGAGATTGAATACACTCGGCTTTTGATAGCTTGTGGGGACTCATCTCATAATTTATGAACCTCATTAGCTCATAGTTTGGCATATCGGCATGCTGATCATGCACAGCCTTCCCATGGCATAATGGGTAAATAACTCCCTCTTGGGGCATGGCAAGACATTGGGGTCTTTTCAATAGACCTTTGTATGTCTACCTTAAAGGGTCAAGGGGCGTGCTTGAAGCCGGCCCATTGCTTTCCGTATTTATTCTGAAATTCTTTTAAGTTTAGCTAAGACCATGTGGCGGGTTTTTAGCTGGACAGATGCTCATCTCGGTTTGTTGATTAATTAAGTAAATTATTATTTAATTTCTGTTTATTATTTATTTTATTTTATTTTTGAATTATGGGTCAAGAGGTGTGCTTAAAGCCGGCCTATTGCTTTTCCATTTGTTTTGATTCTTTTAAGTTATGCCGAGACCATGAGGCGGGTTTTTAGCCGGCCGGATGCTCGCCTCGGTTTGTTTAATTAATTAGTGTATTTAAATTTAAATTTTATTTGATTATGTGTTTTAAAAAAAAATTATTGTCCACTGGACTTGCTGAACCCCCCCTGTCCGACCGGCTGCTCCTGGTCGACGGGGCATCTTTTTTTTTAAACACCCTTTTTGCAAGTGGGCCCCACAGCAGTTGACCGGCGGGTCAACCTCCTCCCGCGGGTCCTCGTGTGGCCACGACTCTTTTTTTTTCTTTCTCTTTTCCCTTTATTTTTTTTGCTCTTTACAACAGGTGGGCCCCACCGTATCATGCCACGGTGGACATAAGTCGGGGGGAAAAATAATCCCCCCCCGCGACCGTCGTCTTCGCTCAGCCCCGGCTGTGACGGCACCTTCCTTCACCCGCCGCTCGCTCGCGGTGGAAGCAGATGCCAGCAACGACAAGGGGAGGGAGAGGATCTCCTGTCGGCTTGGCCGGGAAAGGTGTAGGCCCTTAACGACGCTGGAGATAGGTGGAGGGAGGAGGAATCGCCCCTTTCGGCTTCAGCAGGAACAGGGGACATCCGTGGCGGCTTCTCCCGAGGACGGCGACGGCCTTGGCGATGCTTCCGGCTCTCCGCAGCCTTTCCCCGACCCTCTCTCTCTTCTCCTCTTTCTCTCCTTTCTTCCTCTTCTCCCCACCGGGTGCCACGGCTCTCCGTTTTATAGGCTGAGAGGCCTCAGCGATCTTGGGAACTCTCAGAGGGAGGTCCGGGTCTGAACCGGAATTGGGAATCCTTTTCTGGATTTGGGAAGACTTTCCGCAACTTGCTAGCCATCGAGGAGTCCTCCTGGGGGTCAATTTCTTCACCGCGGAAGCTCTGCAATATCCGGGATACAGACGGATATACCTCTCGAGCGTGCGGGGCTTCCGAGAAAGCTACCCATCTGGAGAAGTCCGATTGGGGGTAGAGTTTCATTGGGAGCAAATCTCCTTGTCGTAGGAAGTTTCTGTCTCCCATTCCAATTTGGCGAAGGTGCTTGCCTTAATTCCCGTTGGACAGAAGGTCTTCTTCAGCTCCTCTTTGATCAACCGGAATTGCCTGGTTCATCTCCCGCCGGTTCAAACCCACCCGGGTAGAATGGATGACGTTGCCAGCCTTCATGGGCTACGTCTCCGATGGACCCATGGTGGACCCATGGCAAAACAGATACATGGCCCATTAACTATCAAAGAAAGGACTCATAAATTGGCCATTGGGCTGGGCCAAAATTGACACTTTAATAGACCAAAAGAGGGTTGCGACAATGCCATAACATTAGATTCAATTCTAATTTGCACTTGGCTCCCCCCTTTTTTTTGACGTAAGGACTCTTACTTCCATTTTTCATGACAAATTTGTGTGCCAACACCTGTCAAATCAATCAAATCCAATTCAACCCAAATAACATAAGGGATCAAGACATAAGCCTAAAATCTGAGTATATACATCCAAATCAAAAATCTCAAATCAGAAGGGTGCTGAACCTTAATAAAATTAATCAAATTAAATTTCCAAAAATCTTTGGAAACTATCAAAATCTCAAATTTGATCCATGTTTCGAATAAAAAAAATGTGTACTTGAATTAGTTCAAAGATAAAAGTCATAACTCATTAATAAGTCAGAACTCCCAAATTCAATTCAAATTAAAATTCTCACATTCAATTCAACTCACTTCAAATCCAATTAAATTTAAATCAAGTTCAAATAAATCAAATTGAATAATTCATAAACAACTCAATTTAAATCAAATCAAATCAATTCAATTCAAACTAAATGCAAACAAATTAAGTGCTTGCATTCCATCAAGTTCATGGGGCTGTTTTCTCTTATGTGTGAATGTTTATTTTGTAGATGCATGTTCTTTTGCTTCAATGAGTTGTTATGATGGATAATCAACAGTATTCGAGCATTATCGATGAAATTAACGTCGGATCTTCGCACCATCCGACGGGAAGAGGTCAAAATTAATTTTCAATGAACCTAACAACCTCAACCTATAATTTTATGCATATCATGGGCCCTAGTTAGTACTTTTATGGAATACCATCTATTTTCCTAAAAAAGTTAATGCTAAGGTCGAAACTAATTCAAATCCAAATAAAAAATGAATTTTCAAAACTTTTTTAAGAGGGTTAATTTTTGAGGTTACATCAGTTATCAAACATATTAGGAGAAATCTTGTCATATGAATATTGTAGATCAAGATCTCGGTAGACTCTAATTCTATACCTATATAATGTTATTTGAAATATGATATGAATTATAAATTAATTTATTAGTTTCTATAAGTTAATTACTCATATTTAAGTATCAATCTCTCACTTCAATTTCTGTTTCTATTTTGTCCCGCGGAGTCCTAGCTGAACGTTGTATCATTGATAACATGTATAGTAAAACCTCTGAGTCAATTGATATTGTCATATTGTAGCTTTGAGTTCAAAAAATTTTCTGAAAAAAAGAATACAACCATTAATGACATTTTCCAAACATACTGTCAGGAAATGTTTGAAAAATAAAATAAAAACAAATGTCTGCAATATGAATGTCATTGTGGAATATCTTAGCTTATTTGTCATTTATTATTTTCCACCATTTTTTGTAACTCTTTGAATATTTCTCTTTGATTTTCAACTTGACTTTGTCCAATGTATCATATGAATACCTCATCTAATTTTTGTTATTTAAATCCACCAATCTCAGTACATGTACCAAAAGCTCTATCACATGCAACTAATACTTCACTCTTTTTCACCATCTGTTGGCCTCAATAATGTGTTCCATTTTTGTCAATATATTGAACTGATCTAATTTGCTAAGAAGGTTAGCCATGTAACCGATATATGTTAATGAAAATATGAATCTATTCAAGTCATGTCTATGTCTCAACAGACATTTTAATGCAAGAAAATGTGTGACAAATCTTATTTGACTAGGTCACACTAGATACCTTCCATTAGTGTGTTCTCTCGTGATATGTCATTGATACACCAAAAACTTGATAGACGTCTCATTCTTAATGTCTTCCAATATCAAATCAATAGAATGTGCAACAGAGGGCACCCAGAACAAGTGTAGTATGGTATTTAAGTTTCTTCCCTACAACCTTATAAGATGTTTAATTATTAGTGACAAATTGAACAATGTTGTTTTCACCTATTTATTTGACAACATCATTCATGATACCAAATAAATAGTCTGCATTTTTTATTTGACCAATTTCATCAACAATTTAAAAGGAAAGTGTCCTCGGAATAGTTAATGAAGAAATTTATTTTGATCTTTTGGTGATTCTGATCCATCCATTGCATGTTACATTGTGACCTTGCTCTTTTCATATTGTCTGAAACTCATTCATCAACTTGGTCAACTCGTCGACCTCTGAGTCCACCCTCATAGATATATTTCGGAGTTGAGACTTTAAATCTCGGTCTAGCCTTTTCAATAGCATCAATTATTGTCCGAAAATATGGATTCTTTGTAGTATGTGTAGGGTTATTGATGTAACCTCAAAAATTTCTCTTAAGATTTGATTTTGGAAATTCATTTTCCATTTTGGATTAGATTTAGATTTGACCTTAGTATCGACTTCTTAGGAAAATAAATGGTATTTCGTAAAAGTACTAACTAGGGTCACTGATATATATAAAATTGTAATTTGAGGTTGTTAGATTCTTTAAAACTTGATTTTGACCTCTACCCGTCGGATGGTGCGAAGACCTGACGTTAATTATATTGAGATTACTCGAAAACCCTTGATTATCCGTCATAGCAACTCATTGAAGTAGTAGAACATGCATCCACAAAAGAAACATTCACACATAGGAGAAAATAGCCCCGTGAACTTGATGGAAGGCGAGCATTTAATTTATTTTGAATTTAATTTGAATCACATTGACTTAAGTTGAATTGAATTGATTTGAATTTTTGTTTGATTAATTTGAATTTGTTTGAGTTGGATTGGACCGGAATTCAGTTTGAGCTGGATAGATTGATTTGAGTGAAAAGTTGTTCATGGATTGATTTGATTTCAGTTTGTTTTAGATTTTTTTGGTTAAAGGTAATTTGTTTAAGGTTTGATTTAAGAAATTGATTTGGATTGAGTGAAATTGATTGAAATTTGTTCAAGTCAGATTTAGCTTGAAATGAAGTTTGTTTGGTTTAGTTTTGTTTGATTGAAATTAACTTAAGTTCAATTTAAGAGTTGGATTTGAATTGAATTTTGGTTGGTGTTCCCGAATTTTCTTTTAATTTTCCAGATTTTGCAGATTTGCCTGGCTTATGATTCGGAGTTAATTTTATTTTAAGTTCTGATTGGAATTTAATTCAAATATGCTGTTTGGATCAGGATTTGGTTAGGATAAATTTAATCAACTTCAGGTTTGTGACCTTTGTTCGAGTTCCATTATTAAGAATTGGGTTTGGAAAGTTTGGTTTGTTTACAGATTTGGTTCGCTTATGAATTTGTGATTTGCTTGGAATTGTTTGATTTGGGCATTACTTGGCTTGTTGATTGAATTGGACTTGATTAAGGTTAGTTTGAATTTTTAAAGTTTGTTTCATGGACTGAACTTCATCTTTGGATTACTTTGGGTTTGATGTAAGTGGATTGAATTTGTTTGGAAATTTGGTTTGGTTTGATTAGTTTTAGTTAAGTATCTTGTTTTGAGTTTTGATTAAAATCTGGATTAAAGTTTCAATGGAGATTTTGACTTGGGTGTAAATTATTAAGTTGATGGATCATGTTCATTATCTTGAGAATTTGATGAACCCTGAAATGAATTTTCAGATTTTAGGCTTCTGTCTCCACTTCTGCATGAATTGGGTTTTTTTGATTTGCTTGATCGGTGATGACTTGGTTTGATTTGCTTAAGATTGGTCCTTGTCCTATTTATGAGTTTAATTGAAATTCGTGATTTGTTTGAGACTGTTTTAATTGGGAACCCGCTGCCCAGATTCAAGCTTGAAGTTTGAGATTGAATGTGTTTTGAGTGAATTTGTTTTGTATCTTTTGATCTTGAATTTGCTTCCAGATTTAATGAATTTTCAGGCTTCTGCCACATTTTAAATTGTGTGGGTTTTGAGTTTTATTTGACTTGATTAAAGAATTTGGTTTGTGATTTTGAGTTTGGAGTTTAGTTTGCAGATTTTTAAATCTCAGATTTTTATAGGTTCAGATTTCATATCTCAGATTCTACATGTTTCAGATTTTTTTTTCTAAATTTCAGATTGCAGGTTTTGATCTCGGATTTTTCAGTTTCCAGATTTTTTAAATGGCGGTTCTGCATATTATAGATTCAGATTTCAGTTTCTTTTTTGAATTTCAGATTTTGTATGTTTCAGATTTCTTGTTTTGAATGTGAAGTTCAGATTCAGATTTCAGATTGCAGATTTTTAGTTCAGCTCTCCTGCAAATTCTGTACATTCCAAAATTTTCAGATTTGAAATTTCCAGAATCGGCCCCCTTGCAGAATTTTTTACAACTTCGGATCTTCAGATTTACACATTTTCGGTCTCTGACCTCTGATTTCCAGATTTTGCTCCAGACTGCGCATTCCAGATTTTTTGCTGCAGGTTTTTATGGATGACAGTTTATGGACTTTTCAGATTTACAGTTTTCTGGATTTTGTGCACATTTGCAGATTCAAATTTCAGATTTACATACGTTTCAGAGATTTTTTTTATTCTGCACCTGAAAAAAAATTAAGACTCTTCGGTTTGCAGACTTATGAGCTTCAGAGATTTTTTATTGCAGATTCAGACTTCTCCAGATTTTAGATTTGTAGGCTTTATTAGATTTTATTCAAATGACAGATCCTGGACCTGCAAGTGCAGGCTCCGGCCCCTGATTTCGGTTTCCAGATTGTGTTTAATCTTGTTGTCTTGCCTTCCAAAAAAAAAATTTCATGTGGCTGTCCTTTCCTTGTAGCATACATGTGCACCGAAATTCGTGAGTTTTCCACTTGCTTCCTCAATATGAGACATGATTTACAATTTGACCAGAAATTCGCTCCTCGAATCCTTGATGAACTTGTCACTTCATGGGCGGCATGTACTCGGTTTGGATATACTTATGGGCATCCCCCACTGTTTTTTGATGATTTCACTAACATATGACCGGCATGACGGCATATTGATCATGCTATAGCCTTGCTTAGCTTAATGAACATGGTAAGACATTGGGGTCTTTTATAGATCTTTATATGTCTACCTTAAGGATGTAGGGGCGGATGGTTAGTCGACCCCCCAACTAGTCCGAATTTTGATTTCTTTTAAGTTAAGCCGAGACGTAGGGGTGGATGATTAGTCGACCCCCCAACTAGTCCGGTTTGTTGAATTAAATGTAGATTTTTATTTATTTCCACTTGATTGTTTGTTTTAATTTGTTTTTTTTGAAGACCCTATCTGGGCGCAGCTCTATTTAGGCGAAAGGCTCATCGGATCCACTATTTGGACCGACCGGCGCCCTTTGGGCTGGTAGGCCTTCTCTGCGGGACCAATCGGCTTCGCCTGGTCGGCGCCCCTTTTTTTGCATTTTCTTCGTTGGGTGGGCTCTGCCCCTTTTCCACACTGGATGTAGGTTGGGGGGGTATTATTTCCCCCCCGCTACAGTGTCTTCTCGACGCTCCTCCAGCCTCCGACGGCAACGCAAGCCATCTCCGGCACCTCCCGTGCTCGATCGACCGAGTGGCACCGGCAGAAGAAGCAGAGCCTGGCGGTCTTGGGGGAGGAAGCAACCTTCGCTGGCGAGGCGGGAAGGGCCAATAGGCTCGATGGCTTCCACGGCAGCTTGCAGGAGAGGCAACGGCTCGACAGTGTCCGGCGGAAGAAGAAGAACCTCGTGGTTTGGCTAGCCCCGGCAAAAGAAGGCTCCAATCTCTGGTTTCTGCCCCGTCTGTCTCTGTCCCTCTCTCTCTCTGGTTTTCGTCTCTCCCTCTGTCTCTCTCTCCCTCTGGTTTCCGTCTCTCCCTCTGTCTCTCTCTCCGGCCGCACAACGGCTTACGGTCGGTTTCTTATAGGCATCGGGGGAATTCCTTCTCCCGATCGGAAGCTGATTCCGGGTCCAAGAGGGACTCCGAGCTTCCCAAAACCATCGGTCTGCAATTCCGGAAGGATATGGGACTCCTTGGAAATATGGAAAGTCCCCTTCCGCAATACAGAGTCCAGTTCCGAGACGGACTTGGAACAACTCCAAACTACGCGGGATCGACTTGCCTACGGCATCGGACTCCTTCCGCGACGGGGAACCTTCCATAACAGGGCATTTCTGCTCCAAGACGGACTCGGACCGGTCCTGCTCTGGTCACGATAATCCCCCTCCCCTTTTTTCAACTCCATTTTATTCCTTTTCTTTACTACTCCATTTCGGTTTGCTTTTTCTACTGTGCTGGCTTCTCCACCCGATCAGGTCTCCACTACCATTGGGAAGGCATCTTGTGACTTGGCACGCCTACAGTAGCTAACTGGACCAGCAAGGTATTCGGTCTTCTCTTTTCTTCTCCATTTCCTTTTACTATAACTCGATTTAATCCCCCTTGCTACCACGGAATGCCGGCTGACCATTCGATCATATCATTACTGGACAGAACGTCCATAAATTGTAATCCCCTACTGACTTCATGCCACGCTGAATTACTTATCCATGGATTCCTTATATTTTTTCAGAATTTACGGAAACATGTTCAAGCTAAATTTGCCCCTTATTCAAGATTGATATCATGATTTTTTTTTCACGATTTGGGTGTCAACAGTTACCTACGTCAAGTCAAGATAATGTTATTAACACTCACTTCAAATTTTAATTACATAAATAGACATAAATAAGTGAAGTATTATACCTACCTAAAAATCATTTGTATGTGTTTCACTGTCTTCTTTGTAGCTCCCATTGAAGCCTTAACTCTTTTAAAGGCTTATTTGATTCCTCTTTGACCTCGACTACTCTACTTATACATGCAATGCCTATTGGCAGCCGAATTGAATGCATTCAATGGAACTCGCTCTCTCGCCCCCGTTGACACCTAAATTCTGCAATGATTGTGGTTAGTTCTATGATTACCCATTTAGAATAACCCAATCCCAAGTTAACTTTGCATCATGTTTTGTTTGTGAGTTTGATGGACTGTATTTCAATTCTGGAAGAGGCTTGTCTAGCATCAATAAAGTTTGCCGCACACGTTTTTCATGATTATTGGGTTTTTATTATTATTAACCTCCAATTGGGCCTATTTTATTACCAATAAAGGCACACGTAACAACCTATTTCGTACAACCATCTTAGCATTGAACCACTATATACTCTTTACGATCTAGCTACAATAGGGGTGCTTTGGTGATTGTCATCAAGAATCTGCTTCCTATGTGGGGTGAGATTGAGGGATCCTATTATTTTAAAAAGTGTACATTGCGGCTTCATCAAGGGATCAATGTTGAAAAAAATAGAAGTCTTATGCAGTGTAAGAGACTTGCCTCGATTGAAGCCGACTTCCAATTGGACTCCCTGCAACGGCAAGCCGGGTCAAAGGTCTTCCCCGACAACTATTAAAAGGGTGGGGATGGCATCTATAGAAGGTTCTGACGGTTGCGGATTATTCCAAATCTGTTATGGAGGAGGGGTTGCCTTCTTGGTAGCTTGGGGCCTCTTGGCTTATAAAAGGACAAGAAAGAGGAAGCCAGTTGGGAGGAAGAGAGGGAGAAGAGAGGAGTTACCGCAAGAGGGAGAAGAGGGGCCACGAGATCCCTTGCTGCTTGAAATTGATCGAGGTCACCATTGGCCTCCGTTGTTGAAGTTGCTACAGTCCCCCTTTGCATCTTCGTCTTACCGCTATCATCGGGACAGCTAGGAGCTCCATTCACTTCTGTCGTCACCTCCCACAACCACAACTACAATAGCAAGCGTTGCCGCCAGCCCTGTCGAGCCTGAGCACCGCCGGAGACCTCTCTTGTCCCTCTGTCATGGGGGTTCTTCACCTCTCCTGCCGTTGTGGAAGTAGCCGGAAAGCTTCGCCAACCTCTGTTGTTGACGGCCTTGAAGCTGCCTGCTGCCGTTGAGACCCCCAGAGGGTTGCAAGGTCGTTGCCAGAGGCAGGTTCGACCTGCTATCGTCGCATTGCCCTCGAGCTTGCGACCTGCGGAGCCCGGTTGCCCCTCGACCTCACCCGAGCGAGCCAGTCGGGCCGGTCCAAGAAACTCTCTCCCCAACTGGTTCAAGCAGGTGGGGAACACTAGAGAAAAATGTGAAAAAATGGAGGATCGGCCTCTTTTGGATGCAGTCAGACAAAGACCAGCCATGGGCCATAGGCTCAATAAGGCCCAATGATGCCTTAGATAAATTGTGCGCCAAAGGGGATTCAATTGACATTTAAAATCTTTTAAAACAAACCATGAATGGAAATCAAATAAAAGTCTACCAATTTAATTTCACAATCGAGACTAGTTGGGGGTCGGCTAAACATCCGCCCCTATATCTTGGCTTAAGCTAAAAGAAAAATAAAATTCGGATTAGGTGGGGGTAGGGATGTCAAGTGGGTGGGCTTGGGCTGGCCCAACCCAAGCCCAACTTAGTCCATTTGTGAAAAGCCCAAGCCCAACCCAATTTAAATGTAATGGATGAAAATGGACTTAAGCCCAATGGGCAATAAAAGTCCATTTATGGCCCTATGGGCCAAACAACATAAAAAGTAAATTTTATGTTGAAGTTGGCAAAGAGAAATTAGACAAGCTGACCGCTTCCCTTCTGTCCATTGCGAGGCACAGCTAGGGGTGAAAATGAACCAATACACTCAACAAGTAGCTTGAAGCTCAGCTCGATAAAAACTTGACTCGACTCGTTTATTATGTTAAATGAACAAGTTCGAATAAAAAATAAAACTCGATTCATTAAACGAGTCGAGTTTGAATAGACTCCTACTCGGCTCGATAAACTTGCGAGTAGCTCAATTAAATATTCTATTGTATATTTATTTTTAAAAATTAAATTATAAATATTAATAGTTAAATATTGTCACTTAAATATATTAAATAATTCAAAATTTGAGTTTAAACTTAAATCAAGTTTCATAAATGTGATAAATTTAGAGTTTCACAAATAATTTTCCATTGATTTTTAGTTTTATAAATGAATTTGTATATTGCTTAAACTTGAATGTGAATTGAATTTTAGTCTAGTTACTACTCGAGTTCGTGTTCGACTTGGCTCGATTAATAAACGAACCAAGCTTGAACAAGGGTTCAACGTACTCGTTAAAACTCGAGCTCGAACTCGAACTCGAACTCATGTAAAATAAACAAGCCGAGTTTGAACACTGTACTACTTGGCTCGACTCGACTCATTTGCACCTCTAGCCACAACAAAGATTTTAATGTGCATGTCTTCTTTTCATTTTATAATTTTTACTTTTATTGTATGAAAGTAAAAATACAATATATTTAATTAAACTTTTAAGTTACATCCAACGAAAACTATCTTTTAGAATTCAAAATGAATGACTAAAACATCATTTGTTTGTTTGTAAACGATTAACTCGAAGAGGCGTTATCACCGCCAGAAACCAGAGCAGGAATGGCAGCGAACTCCCGATCAGAGTCACCTGATGAGGCGGATCCGGGCGCCTTCGTCAGCCCTTTCCTCCTCATATGAAATGAGGAGCCATTGTGATGACAGCCGAATCGGGACGTAAGAACTGATTAATGATTAGTAGCGAATCGGGACGCAAAAACCGATTAATAGATTTCAAATTTCATGTAATTTTTAGATCGATATTAGGTCCATCTAAATATTTTTTCTAAATTTTGGGATTTTTCTAAGATGTCTAGCCATTTTTCATTATTTTATAGGCATTTTAGAATCATGAATGTGTTTTTTTTTCTAGTTTTAAATTGTTTTCCCATTTTTTTATATTAGCTGCTCGGTCCTATAAATAGGACCTGAGCCCCCTTTGTAAGGACATGATATGTGAGATGAAGATGTTGAAATAAATGGAGATGCCTTTTTTATCCTGGTTCTGCCCCTCTTTCAACCTGAGCGACTTATCCCCTCGGCTGCACTCTCTTTCTCTCGCGACGGTGATTTGGCCGCGTGCTGCTTTTCTTCCTCCCCTCGCGATGGCGAACCCTAGCAGGCTCTTCCTCCCCGATCTTCTCCTTCCGATGGTGATCTTGCCAAGTGCCAGTGAAGAGTTCTCCTCCCCTCGTCCTCCTCTACGGGTTCTTCTTTAGTCCAACTGGTGATTGAATCCTTCTCTGGCCGATTCCGGCGAGCTCTTGTGGTGGTGTTCCATCACTTGACGGCGGCTTCCTCCCTTGGATCAGCTCGATCCCTCTCTTCCGGAAGGTGTTCCCGGCGAGCTCCTATGAGGGGTTCTTCCTTCACTCATCTAGCTCATCCTTCCATACCAGTGTGGTCTTCTTTAGTTCAGTGCCCTAATTGGTGCTCCTTCACTGAGAGCAAGACCTTGAAGTCTCTACTGCTTCAGTGATTATGTCTTGAGGCTGGTATGCTGATGATGAACGGATCTGCGTGGTTCACCTCTTCTGCTTTGGCTGACGGTATATTCATTCTCCTAAGAGGCTAGTGATACCATCATCGACTCCTTGAGTCCCTGATCGGGTGATGCTTCCTCCCTCTCCGAGAAGTCCCGTGGTATGCCTTTTCCTCTTCAAGGCAAGTGTTATTTCCATCCGATTTAGTACCAAGGGTCCCTTCACCTGATAAATTCCTCCCCACGAAGAAATTTCTGCTGGTTTTAGGGCTGTGATTGGCCATGTCTCTTGGGTTTAGAACTGAGGTTCCATTGTGATGGACTGGTTCCCTTCCAGACAGAGCCGATGCATTGCTTCTACTGACCTGATTTCTGGCGGCTTCCTATGGTCTGTTGCTTTGAGATGATCCTGCAGGACTGGTCCACCTCCAGTCTGTGATTATTCTCCTGGATCTGCTATGTCGATCAATTACTAGTTCATATTGAGTTCATTTTGGTATTGGGACTGGTCCTTGCTCCAATTGAGGCTCGAATTACTGTTTCTGTTCACCTTGAGTTCATGATAGTTATGTTTTGTTCCCTGTTTGGATATTGTTCTAATTAAACTTTAGTTCCTTTTGAGAAAATGGAGCCTACAATAGTGGCAACTTCCGGAATTGCCTACATTTTGTGAATGAGAAAATGATGACGAAAACTAGATAAAGAATACCTTGGTAGCTTTAATTAGTTGTCGGTATTGTTAATTGGGAGGACTCCTGAAAGATGATGATACTTCTGTTTTCTCTGATTCCCAACGGCTGGGATGAATTAATTTTCTGAGTCATCTTTCCTTCCAACAGATTGCCCTACTGTTGTCCTTTCCTGCTAATATGGTTATTATTTTCTGAGGACTGTGTGCTAATGAGAATATTTTTTCCTCTGCTGTTGAGGTTATCTTGTTGGTTAAATTGCATAATCTGTTGAATGTCAGCATACTGATATATTGTGCATTTTAAACTGTTAATGCTTAGTTGATAGCATTCTTGTTGGTATTCTACTCTCGGTTTGGTACGGTTTAATTGCTGTTTGGCTTTTTTACCTGCTGGGTTATTATTTGGAATATTTCTGAACTTTGAAGTCATGGTACCCCCGATCCCATTGAAGGCGTATACCCATGCCGATGAGGTCGCAGGCTAGTACGCTTCGGCCTCTTCTCTCTCCCGTTAAACCTCGCCAGGGATTGCCCCGCCGGTGCCGCCTTCATCAAAGGCTACTGTGTTGGCCAAGACGGGAAGCCCGTTGTAGCCAAGAGCGTCTTCTCCTTCTTTGAATGCCGCGCGTGGTGATGTCTCTTGGCGTCACACTGAAATCGGCATCCCATGGAAGTTTGTAAGTGTTTGCCGCCGGTGAAGTTGTGTGCAGAGTGCCGAGGTGAGAACTCTTGGGTTGATGTCTCCGTCTTTGTGCAAATCAAAGAAATGCAGCCGGAGGTGTCCCTGGCAGTGCGGATGGCCGCCGCCGTCGGGAAGTACTACTAAATTGTCGATTGGGAATTCAAAGCCACCGGATCTATCAAAGTCGGGGTAGGCTCCGACTCCACTCCGATCATGATAAGATGGAAAGGGGCTGTTTTTTGATCCGTTCGAGCCTTAAAAATCATATCTTTGTGTGATTTTTGTCACAGCTCGGGCTGACGGGAGTGCTGGTGGTGAAGGGCACGGTGTATACCCACGCCGATGTGGTCGCTGGCAGCGCCCACGGCACCCTATTGGCACTGTATACCGTTGGCATCTACCATGACCATTTCGTCATGTACCACCTTGACGTCGACATCGACGGGACCCGAAATTCCTTTGTGAAGGCGAGATGTGGCGAGTGAGGTCCCCTGAAGGGAGCTCCCTAAGGAAGAGCTACTGGACGGCGGCACGGGAGATGGTGAGGACAGAGGCGGAGGGGGCGGTGCTGGTGGGGGCGGAGGCGGTAGATCTGCTGGTGCTGGTGGTGAACCCGTGGAAGAAGATGAGGGTGGGGAACCCGGTGGGGTACCGGTTGATCCCGTTGGGTGCCACTCGAATGTCGTTGCTCGTCGCCGCTGACTACCCGCAGGTGCGGGCTGACTACTCGAAGAAGCAGGTGCAGGTGACGACATACAACAAATCGGAGAAGCAGGCGGTGGGGCTTGCGGGCTGTTGCAGGTGGCGGGACATGTATACATCCAGTCGTACTTTGGCGCAGTTAAGCGGACAACATCGGACCTGCCGGGGATGCCTGTGACGAGCTTTCTAGCGGGCCATTGGGCCAGTCCACTAATTGATATGAGGTGAAGCTTTTTTTATGTTAAAGCCCTTTTAATATTTAAGAGGGCTTGGGCTTGGCCCATGACAGGCTTTCTGATGGGCCGATGGGTCAGCCCGGATCATTTGCCAAGTCTAGTTGGGGGGTCGGCTAAACACCCGTCCCTCCATTTTAAGGTAGACATATAAAGGTCTATTAAAAAGATTCCAATATCTTACCATGTTCTTTAAGTTATATAAGGCTGAGCATATTTAATATGTCGACATGACGGTCATATGCTAATGAATTTTTCAAAACAGTGGGAAGAATGTCTATATGCCTATCAAAGGTTGGGTATTTTCCATCCCAAATCGATCAAGACATATTCCATCAAGGATTTAATGAGCTTGATTTCATGCCATTCAAGTTGTAAAATCATGTGGGATTGAGCAAAAATCATGAGAATGTTATGTACGGTGCACATTTGAACTTGTGAAGGAACGAATAGCTCCATGGAATTAATGGAATGGCAATATCTAAAAAGAGACATTGTGATGCTAAGACCCATATCAACTTGTTATCGACTTGGGAAGTTTGTAAAGCAATGGATTGATACCCGAAATAAAGGCCCATACATAAATAGAAATTTAAAATCTAGAGATCAAACTTGAAAGATAGATTTAAATTGAAGAGGAAGAAGAAGAGGTCTGGAGTTCAAAATCTAGGGACGAGCCTCTAATTCCTAAACTCAAACCATCACTAATTGATCAATTCAAAGCAAATCTAACAACCTGGGAGCGCCAGAAATGAGAACTTAATCAAATTAAATCCAATCCAAACATCATATTCGAAGCAAAATCACAATCAAAATTTAAAACAAATCATCAACATGACAACTCCAAATAAGAAATGAACAATCAATTTAGAACAAACCCAAGGTCCGCACAGTTTAAGCAAACTGAGGATTTCAATAAAAAAAGATAATATATCTGAAGATTCCAATCCAATTCCAACCAAGTTCTCAAATTCAGAAGGAAAATTAGATAATCAACATATTTTAATTAACCCACTAAACTTCAAAACCCAACTGGATCAGTAAAAAATCAAATTCAAATCTGTTTAAAACAACCCTTAAATCTGAAACTGAAATTACAAATCTCAAAATAGAAACTTGAATTGAATTCATGGCAAATCCAAACCCCATGAAACGAAAATTAAAATATGTCTGTCAATCAACACAATTCAAAAAAGGTAAAAAAAATCTGACAGTTTTCAGAAAGCTGAAAACTCACTAAATTCTCAAAGCAAAATCTTAAATCAGAAAGGTACCAAACCTTAATAAAACTAATCAAATTAAATCTCCAATTTAACTTGAACCAAATCCAAAAATTTCCAGAAACTATCAAAATCTCAAATTTCATCTATAGCTTCAAATAAGAAATGCATTTAAAACAATTTTAAATAATTTCAAAGATATTAAGTCACAACTCATAAACAGATCAATTCCAAAACAAATCAAATTTCCCAAACAAACTCAAATCAATTTTAAATCAAATAAAACTAAATTAAAAAAAACACATTAAGTGTTTGCATTCCATTAGGTTCATAGGGTTGTTGTTTCCATTTTTTGTGGATGTATGTCTTCGATTTCATGGATTGCTATGATGGATAATTATCTGTACTTCGCAAGTATGCTGGGGAGAGGCCAAAATAAATTTTCAAAGAACCTAACAACCTCAATCTATATTTTTATACATACTATTGACCTAGCTAATATTTTTATGGGATATCACCTATGTTTTTGGTAGTCAATGATAAGTCAAAAGTCAAAAAAAAAATGGAAAATGAATTTTCAAAATACCAAAATTTTAATTTTTATAATTTTGAGGTTACATTAGCCCCACTTGAGGTGTAGAGCGAGTGGATAGATCCATATTTGCATGTCTGGCGATAGATCCTCTTGTCCCCCTTTTCCTCTCCTCATCTGAGCTCCTCTATCTCTTCATCATTGGAATTTAAAGAAGACATCTCAATCTATGCGGCCGACTTTCATTTTTTCCTTCTTTATCTCATGAGATTTGTGTCTCGCCACCTGATCAACTCATCATGCAATTTCTATTTTTGCTCAATTCAGTTCTCTTTATGATACTCAATTTGTTAAGTATGACCTCATTTCTTTTTTTAAGCTCTGTTGGTACATTGTCAAATTTTTCGTGTTTCCACCCACCACGGCTGTGTTATTTGAGATGATAAACACATCATTTATCTCCTTCCCGCATCATGTATATTTAAATTTTTTTTTGTTCACATTAATCATATACCTGCGTTGCCATCTAATGTTCTAATGTGCAGAGAAATGTTGCTTCTCGTTCGACATTTTTTCTACAAAAAAATGATCGAATCTAAAAAATATATAGAAGACACTAATTGGACTCCTCTCACTCCCTCTTGGCTCCCCCTAACCCTTTTGGGTGACTGTTTACCGAATGAGAGGATTCCTCCCAGTCCTCCCACCCCTCCTGGCTCTTCCTCACCCCCACCCCTTGTAAGTTGAAATTTACATGCATCCCAAAGAACAGCTGGACCACCACTTCTCCCACATGGGGAAACACAAGAAAGCTCTTATAATCTTCCCTGTTTCAGATCATCTATATTGCCTACTGGAAAATAACAGTATCTAGTTTCTTAGGTGCAACAATAATTTGAAAATATTTGATTTTCTCTCTTCCTACAAACCTTTGCAATTCCAATTGATAACACTGATCTTGTATAGATTTCAATGTCCTTTTTTACCTTTTTTTCTTCTATCCTTAAATATAATATTGTTTTACTCTTTATTGATTACTCTGTCTTACTTATGAACATCCCCTTTGACATGCAAGCTCTTGTATGAGTTTGTTAAAAAGCTCTTTAAATCCTGTTCCCTCTCTAGAAAACTGAGACATACAAGATCTCTTATAGATTTAACAATGTCATCAGAAATGTGTCATAGACCATTGACCTCATCCGCCCGCTTGAACTGATTCTGAACATCCCTTTTGTCTGGTAGAAGAATAGCCAATGGTCTTCCGTCAGCACCGTGCATATCGATTTCTGTCAACTGAATTTGCAGAGCTTTGACAACCTCATCTAGATGCAAGACCACTAGTATTTACTTATCTGAGCCCCCGTCCCCTGTTGGACCACTTCTCTCATCTAAGCATCAACGATCAAGATGGTGACCTCATGTAATAGAACCTCATTGGGGACATCATCTTACCACGATGAAGCCATAAGATCTCAGGCCACTCGAAGAACTCTTGAGCCACCATCCATATCGGGTGAAGAAGCCACGGTTCCACTTTCAACATCATTGGCTTGGTGACGAAGCCCACATTGACAACCTCAGAACTATAGAGAAGTGAGTTTGGGGCCTCCTGCTCCATCTTGAAACCAACCTGGACTGGCTCACCCTCCACCTGCACCTCACCTGACTGATGATCATAAGACATGATGCAAGAGCCTAACCCACCAACTAGCCCCAGTTCTACCTCTGCAGAGCTACTCAGGTTCAACTGCCGCCTAGACTGATAAGTTAATTGAATCCAGTCTCTCCCCAGACAATAAGGGGTACGAGAAACCTGAAAGAAGCATTGTATCACCATCCCCTTTGATCGACAAAGGCAGCAATGCTTTGGGAGAGGGGACATGGTTCCAAAGTCCAAAAGATTCTTCGACTTACTAAAACTGCCATTTCCTCCTTGAAATTCGCTCTTCTGAATCTCTTTGTGGCCAAAAATAGAGTGGTGAATTCCATTCCAAAGGGATTAAGACTTCCTCTTTACCGTTGTAACCATGGGAATTGAAGGATCCTTCTTATCTGTTTCTACTTCGAGGCAAGGCCCAAGCTAATCATGGATTAAGTACCATCTATGACAATCGGAATCAAGAACTTCAAATGGAAGTCCACGTAACTTTCAACAAGGATGACAATGGCTTCTGATCTCAAACACCATAGCAATCTTCTATCTACTAAGATCAATCTGTCAAGAAGAGCAAGCGTCATGGAAAGAAAGGACTCGAACTAGGCAAACACCGTGAGTCCTCTCACTTTTGTCCACATTGATCTAGACCTCCCTGATAATGCAACAAAATTAACATTCTCCTTCCATGGCCGTAGCTGGACAACCTTTGACTCACCATCTATACCTTCAACCAAGAAATTCTTACCATCATCTGGACGTAACTAATCTTTAAAAGAGTTGTTTCTAAGAATGAAATTTTCTAAATCCGACTCATCTATTCACCATGAACATGACTCTGGCCAGTTCATCCATAAGAAATAATCGAGCCACGCCTTCTTCTTCTTGTAGTAGTATGAATCCCCCACTGATACTTGCCTGCACCGTCTCAACCATTTCTTTTTCTCCATTATACTTGATGTCGATCGAAAAAAATATTGCCCCTCTAAACCCCCTCTCCCGTTGGGGATCTTGCACCGGAGGAGAATGAGCCACGTTCTCGACCAGTAGATGATCCCTTTGAAAAGGTTCCGAGCAACCATGCTTTCTATGGCCAACTCCCCCACATTGCCAGTATCTTAGATCATTTTTGCATTCAGACCGGAAGTGATCCCTCTCGTGGCATCTTCCACATGTATATGCCGTCCTTCCTCCGGCAAGCCCATTCACCACAGCGTCGTGAAAAGACTTCCAACAGATCTGGTTCCACTCAACGGCAATTGTCCCGACCCTAGAGGGGGGGTACCTTCGGAACCAGACTTCACACTGTCTGCTCTTGACAGAGGGACTAGCCTTGGTGCGACCTAGACCGGAACCTCTATCGACCTTCGTTGCCTTTGCATTGATGTTGGAGTTGGCCCCATGACTGTCAAGGCGTCAAAGGCACCCTAAGGATTTTTTACTGTTTAGGTGACAATGCATCTGCCTAGGCGATAAGGTTGGATGTGAAGTGGCAAGTCTTCCATCTCAGATTCTAAGTCAATGCAAATGATCATATAAGATATGATATTGAGATTTCTTAGGTTCAAATTCTAGCGCTGATGGGTTCGATAGGGATTGAGATGATTCTAATCTTAGCACATGTAATATTCGAGCATCAAACATTGTCGTTAGACTTTTTATGATATGGAGAAAATAAAAAAATACTTAAAGATAAAAAACCACTGATCGGAAACCATCAACACATCAGTGAAGACATGCTAGTTTGATAACTTCTTAAACATTGAAGCATTAAATTTAGAACTTTAGATTAAGATCAAAACATTTCTACTAGATATTAGAAGGAGAAAGTTGAAGAAAAAAGAAAATACCAGTGGAAGAGAAGAAGATTTACTAGAGGATGAAGGCAATTGGAAGGATGCTCGCCCTTATTGGAGGTCGACAGCAACCAGACAGAGTTGCAAGGACCATTGGCAAACAATGGTGATGAACAGCGGAGACGACAAGCTCTTTTTTTTTGAAACAGCAGCGTGAGGGTTTCTAGTGTCAGGGGGATGGGGCGAGACAACCCATCGGGTTGTTCTCAAGAAATGGGGGGGCTCGACGGTTCTGAGGCAAGAGGGTTTAAATTAAAGCTTAAATCGGTTCACAGGTTCACTAAATTACTAGTTCAGGGACTCGACATTTTGGGGGGCCATGCGACCGGCCAGCAACAAGGTGTATGCCTTGGTCAAGGATCGTGGTCAAGGAGCACGCTTATTGGACAGCCAATAGACATGCACCCAAGGTGGTTCTAGAAAATTGCATTTAAGCCTAGGTGCTGCTTAGGCATACGGCTTGACAATGATGGTTGGCCCCTACGAACCTGCCGGAGTCTTGTCAAGTGGGAATTGGCACCCTTGGATGTTCAAGAATTGTCTGGGTTCTGGAATCAACGGAAGCCTTCCCTCCATTGACGGAATCAGTTTGGCTGGTTAAGTTGTTGCAAGAGTTGTGGATCCTAACCTAACGGGTCATGCAGGGTTTGAGAATCTAAGACTGGTGCAGTCTGTATTGTGGAGGGTCCTCCAGCCGCCTCCAGTTGTCTCTGCCTTTGGCTCCCCCTATGCTGTCCATCTTACCTGTTCTCGCAAGATTCTCACAATCTCGGTGGGATCTTGTCTTTACCAACGTATCCGAGGTGAGGCTGAAAGGTGAGACGATGTTCCTTGATCGAGTTTGACATCAATTGTCATGGGGACAACAGGTTGATATGCATGGAGTGGCAGGTAGGTATGTGTGGGTAGCCTTGATAGTGCACATTGGGCTCAGTGATCAAACATAAGAATAAGACGATGATGGCTGGATAGAGGGGAACAATGACCAGGGCTGGCTCTGGCTGCTCTGCCATGACAGCTTTGTACAAGTCATGTGGGTGGCGGGCGGTGGGAAAAAATTGGGAGACAGGTAGCGGAGTGGACCATGTATCACATGTGACTTTACAATAGTGGCTCCCAGGCAGCTATGCTAAGAGGGGTGATAGGGTGAGATAGGGCCAACCAAGTTGCTGTCTGCCTATATTCTAGAGGGGCACCAATTGGGAAGGCTCAGAATGTGGAATAATACTTGGGGAGATGGGGATCTCATGGTGAGGGCTTCGTGTAGAGATCTTTGTGGGATGGGTTGTTGGCTATGTGATGATGGAGATGAAGCGGGAAGGCGAGGGTGTTAGAGTTTGAGATTCACTAAAGAGAAGGTTGAGATGACTGATCAAGTGAACATGGGTGCGGGTGGAGTTGAAAAGGAGAAGTAAGAAAAGCGCCATACCATTGGTGGTGTTGAGAAATAAGGAGTTTGCAGGTGCAAAAGTGATGGACGTGAGGAACTTTTGATGTTGTGGTTGTAGTCGTCAACAATGGAGTGCCAGTTGCTCGGGGTGCGTTTGAATGCCGGGTTTGCGGCTCACTGGGGAAGTGTAGGGGTGCAAACGAACCAATACACTCGACAAGTAGCTCGAAGCTCGGCTCGATAAAAACTCGACTCGGCTCGTTCATTATGTTAAATGAACAAGTTTGAACACAAAATAAAGCTCGACTCATTAAACGAGCCGAGCTTGAATAGACTCCTGCTCGGCTCGATAAGCTCGCGAGTAGCTCGATTAAATATTATATTATATATTTATTTTTAAAAAATAAATTATGAATATTAATAATTATATATTTTCACTTAAATATATTAAATAATTTAAAATTTGAGTTTAAACTTAGATTGAGTTTCATAAAATGAGCTAAATATAGAGTTTCACAGATAATTTTTCATTGATTTTGAGTTTTATAAACGAGTTTGTATATAGTTTAAGCTTGAATGTGAATTGAATTTTAGTCTAACTATTACTTGAGTTCGAGCTCGACTCGGCTCGATTAGTAAACGAACCAAGCTTGAACAAGGATTCCACATACTCGGTAAAACTCGAGCTCGAACTCGAACTCGTGTAAAATAAACGAGCCGAGTTTGAACACCATACTACTCGGCTCGACTCAGCTCGTTTGCACCCCTAGGGAAGTGCATGACACGGTTGGTGCACTGTTGTTGGTGAACTGGTGTGGCCTCCTAAGGATCGCCAGGATGGGGTCTCACATTCACAGGAGGTTGATGTGACTAGAGAAGCTTTTGTCATGCCGAAAGAGGAAAAAGAGAGAGGAGGGGAACAAATGGCATTGGTTGTTGGGGTGGAGGGAGGAAGAAGAAAGAGAAAAAGATGGGTATGACAAAGGCCTCTTTGGCCGACTAAAGAGGGGAAGGAGAGAGATAACCGGGTCTGGGGTAACCCTCTCAAAAGGTTCTAACTTTCAAAAGTTCTTTCTACTTGTCTTGGGTTACAAGATAGCCTCTCTTAATTGTCAGTAACTTGAACATTTAAACCTTGAATAAAAACTATTTATAGACACGTCCTTTATAAAAATATGACTACTCAAACATCTTAAAAGGATACTTTTCAGTCGATAATAAAACGACTGCGCTTTCATACATGTAGTCTGAATCACCATCTCATCATGTATGCCTCCAGATTTGCCTAGGATTTATAGGGATCACTTTGCATTGAGATGTATGCCTCAGTATCTTAAGGCATCGCCTTTTTAAATATTTGTGCAACACATGGTACACAATAAGATTGGTCGATATGGTTTGTCTACCAAATAGTGAAAGATTTCTATCTAGGTTGGTCAATATGGTTGGTCTACCCAATAGTGAAACATTTCTATCTTTTTGTGGCAAATACATTTCTTAAAGTTAAAGGTAAAGGTTTCTATAATCAACTTTGCACATCTTATGCCTGCTTTTCATTCACATTAAATATGTGCTTATTTTATTGGTTCACTGTCTAGTGTCTACTCATAATGATGTTTACGGTTTGTTTGCCTTCAGTTTTTTTGGGAAAGTGGTTGGTACCTTGGATTCATTAAATTGTTTCCTTTAGTTTGATCAGTCGTTTAGTGATTTGCACCTTTTTAATTGACAGATGAGAAGCTTGCTGCTCAAATCATACATAGGGAGCTCAACGAGGCAGATGAAGCGAATCTACTTGATGAAAAAGGCAAGTTCTCTTATATTAAACACAAGCTCTGGTAGAACAAATCAACTAAAATTTGATAAATTCTAAAGTTTCTCTTTAAGGAATGGTTCAATATCTGCACTTTTTGTTCTTGTCATTTCTCAACTTTATGATTCCATGTGCATACTTTATCTTAGACTGGGTTAATTTTAATGAAGTGTTTTAGATTTTCAAAGTCAAACTCATCTTAGCACCTGTGTTGGCCAGGGTATTTTTGGTTTGGATCAGTTCCATGGGATCAGTGACCTGTGCTGATTTTTGCTGATCTAAGTTGATCCTATGATATCTTTACTGTCTTTTAATGGAGTCTAGTCTATAATATCTAATTTTTTCTTTAAAATTCATTATAAATTTAAAAACCCTGTACAGAGATTAAGGGTATTTTAATAATTCATTGTGTACATGTCAGAATCTAATAAGTTTTGGAAGATGAACATGGTTAAGATTTCTGATCAAGATCATGATTTTTTGTGAAAATTTGAAGTCATTTGGTTAGGAAATGGATTGTGTCAAAGTTACCACCCAAGTTTTTATTAAAAATCGTAGTCTGAATTCTGGTTTTCCAAAATATCTGAAGGGATTGATACAGGATATGGAGGTTACGTTTCAAGTAAAAGGATTAATACTTTTTTAATTGATGAGAATTATAACTCTAGAGGTTGAACGGATAGTTCTGGTAATACAAAAGATGAACAAATGAAAATTAAGAAAACAAATTAAGGTATATACCGAAGGTTGGGAAAGCATGGTTGAATTACTTAGGAAAGTAAATTTGTATGATGGCTCAATCAAGTAAACTTGGGTCATCTGATGATGCTAGTACTTCTATGGTATTTTTTAATAGTTAAAAGTTATGTGATTTGTGTTTTAAAGGGAGCTTTATGTTAATTTTATGAGGATCCATGTTAAAACCATGTAGACGGTCTGAGTCAGGCAGTCAGCACACCCCCTTATTGACCAGGCAGACTGCCTAAGCGGCAAATTGGACTTCTCAAATTTGGGCTGTCATCTGATTGTCTCCTAACAGGAAAAATGCACATCATTGCCAAAATTGGAGAATTAGGTGGTCTTTGAATTTCATAGTCAAACCTGAAAAAATAGATTTCTTTCGGATACATTGTGAGCATGGAATGTGATCCCATTAGAATCTTTCGAGATCTCTTGAAAATCTCTCCCCACACCTTCGAGAAATGAGATCACCAAAATTTCAATACTTATATTAATATCTTCAATTCTTAAATTTTTAACACAAGTTGCTACTTCTACATTCGAAATCTATATTAATGCAAATTGTCCCTAGTGTTACTATTTTCTCTCATTCTATTTTAAATTGTTATTTTAGCTTGATCAAGTTTGTTTCATGTATTAACAACTCTATTATGACGCCTATCGAAAAGACGTATCTAGATATTGCTCTATAATTTTTCACTATGTTTTGTTTCTATAATTTTTCACTATTTTTTTGTAAAGTAACATTTTAAATAGCTCTATATGATTCAATGTCACATCAATATCTCAAGAATACAAAGCAATCTTTGTACGATATCTTTTTTTTTAATTGGTCAAGTTGGAAGCCTAGATCCAACATAAGATCTCAAATTCTTTGATGTGTCTCTTGTGGATAATGCTCACCCTCTTTGTATTTCATTCCAATTTTTATTGTTACCTTGTCTTAGTCTTACTTCTAAATCTCATCTCCTTTTTGAAGTGATTATCATTCTATTTTACGCTCATATGCACACACACATTTAGACTAACATTTCCAAAGTTTCGTATTCCAAGATTTTCTCAAGTCTCTTTGAGATCTCTTCTTTCCATCCCTTCTGAGATAAAGTCGAGATACGAGATTGAAAATCCTTGATTCTGAGCAAGTTTTACACACCAATTTTTTATTTTTTCTACTTGGAGTTTATGATTGTATCCTTTTATTATTTTTAGATGTAAGAAACCTTGGCATTTATGGTCAAGGATAAGAGAAATAATTATTTAGGACTTCTTTGTCATGTTTATTGTTTATAATAAAGTTTAAGTAACAATCTACATATCGTTTGGATGATACAAATAGCTTTTGCCCTGTTTGGTCAGACTATCAACAACGATACTATATCAATTTTGATATTGATATTATTGGTGGTTAGAGTATCAATATCAAAATTGATACAAGTTGACACTTATATTGCATAACATTTATGATTTATTATAAGACATTATATCTTATATTACAAGTTTCAAAATTGATATTATCAACCAAACACCTCTTGATGATTTATATCTAGTTCAATTTCAACATTTATAGTCGTAGAAGTGTCTAATGCTCTTATCAAATAAGGCCTTATATTTCTTTTCTTTTGTCTAAATACAACTCAACTTAACTCAAAACTTAATCCTAAATTAATTGGGGTTGGCTATATAAATTTTCTTTCTCCATTCATGTCAATTTTGATTTAGTTTTTTTTGAGATATTTAGCTCATTCAAGTCATATTGAATTACCCTCATCCATGTTCACTTGGATCTGCCACATCTTTTTTATTTTTAATTATTTTGATATTTTTTGCTTCTTTCTAGATCTTTTTAAGTCTATATTTAATATGTTCAAATCATCTCAATCTCTCTTCTTTCAATCTGTCTACAATTATCGCTACTCTTACATTTTCCTTCATTATGTATTTTATCTAATCTAGTATAACCATACATATCTTAACATTCTCATTTCAGTAACACTTATCTTGGAAGTAAATTTTTTCCTTTATTATCTGATATTTACTAGTATATTACATTGTTGGGTTTATAGTTATACGATAAACTTTTTCTTTCAACTTTAATGGAATCTTACAATCATGTAAAATTTTTGTAACCTTTCTTGTGTTCAGATAAACCATATGAAATCTATTTGTAAAAATATCTATGAAATTGTACATTACCTAGAGGTGAAAGGTGGATGAAACCTCTAGGCAGGCTACTTATCCAAAGTGCATAGGCAGACCACATAGGCATCTAGTTGGTCTTTTCTCAAAACAGTGAATTTGATAGGGGCCCTTTGTTATCGGAGGTGCAAAGTGACCAAGGTGAGAAGGGCCTTGCCTCAGGCACTTGAGGTGTAATATGCGTGAAGGGGCATCAGGGGGAGGCGAGGGGGAGAAGTGATGCGGGACAAACCGGTTAGACCGGTCTAAACCGAACGAAAACGAAGTAAACCGGCGCTAATCGCCGCTAAACGGACCTAATCGAGCCCAAAATAGGCCTAAACCGGCCCGAACCGGTCGAAACGAGGTCCGGGCGGGTCCCAAAACGACTCGGATTGATCCAAACCGGGCCCGAACCGGCCGGTTCGGAGCCGCGAACCGGCTTTCGAACCGGGGTGAACCGGCTTTAAACCCGGCTGGACCGGGTCTGGCGGCCGGTCTGGGCCGCGGACCGGCCGGCCGCGGGACGCGCGAGCCGGCCGCGCTCGCGGGCGAGAGCGGGGGTCGTGGCGCTGTTTGGCTCCTCTCGGGATGGTCGCGTGGCCACGCGAGAACCGCTCCATGTTGGGCTGCGTGGCGGCATCCCAGCCGTCCCGCGAAGTTGTGGGCCACGACAAAACGCGAGCGCGGTGCCCGCCCTCGCGTTCGCTTCGCCGTCCGGGTGCTGCTGTGCGCAGGCGGCGTAGCAGGGGGGCGGGAGCAGGTGCCGTCCAGGTCGCGCGCGCCCGCAGCGGCCATCCGCAGCGGCCGTCGTCTCCGTAGCCTCGCAGGCGGGCGAGGGGAAATGGTGTCCGCGTCGTCTCCGGCAGGTGCGCACGGGACTGGCGATGCAGGGGGGAGCAGGGGGCACACGCCGCCGACGCTTGCGCCATCGTCTTCTTCCTCACCCGACGCGTTCCCGCGGCGGAGCGGAGGACGGCGTCTTCGCGGTGGAGCCGGCACGGCGGCAGCGAGGGGAGGGATCGGGGGATCGCCGGATCCTCTCCTCCGCAGCTCCGTCTTCTCGTCTTCTCCTCTTCTTCTTCGATCTCGCATCGTGCGAGGAGGGGTACGCGAGGACACTGTCCGCCGTGGGAGGAGTCCCGGTGATGGGTGCCGAGTAGAGAGGAAGCGGGAGGCGGAGATCGGGCTGCGGTGGCCGTCGCGAATGAAGAACCGAGAAGGGGAGGGTTGGAAGAGCGGCGCGGAGGCCGGAGGGTGAGGAGGGAGAAAGCGATCGGCCTACCTGGCCGGGCTTGGAAGGTGGAAGGGGGAATGGCCCTCCTGGCCGATCGGGAAGGGAAAGGGACGCCGGCCTCACTGCCGGAGGTGAAGGAGAAGGAGGGCGCTCCATCGCCGGGGTGGGGAAGAAGATGGGGGCCGCAGCCCCCTGCGCGGGAGAGACAACCCGAAGGCTCCAAAAATTGACTGTGTATTGCTTTTTGTGCGTACAGGACCTCCTCATATAGGAGAAGAGTCCGGACGTATTACAAAAAAGACCCAGCTAAAAGGAATATTTACAGACTTGGACTCAACGTAAAAATTAATCTAAAAATGGTTTTTAAGGCTCTTAAAAATGTCCCCATCATTCTCTCCGACCGGGAGAAAACTCGACCTCGAGTTTTTAAACCGGTTCGGACGTACCCAAGACTCGACTCGTGAGAACGAGCCGATTCCGGGCTCTGATACCAAACTGATGCGGGACGGGACCGGGGGTCCCATGATTTCAAATAAACCAGAAAATATCACTCAGCAGATAAAATGCCAAACAGAAAAATAACTAGTAGACTGAAATGAAGCAGCAGGTAACAGACCAGATATGAACAGATTTCCAACAGTAATAAGCTCAGAAATAATAATCCAGATATAACCAGCAATTAAATTGCCAAACAAGAGCAGAAAATCCAGCGATAATTCTGAATTACCAACAGGTATTAAAACTTAACAGACATCAAGCAGTATATGTCCTCAATAAACCCAAATTGCCTTTGAAACTCGGGAGAAATTATGCAACTTAACAAATGAAATAGTCGCGACGGCAATATGGTAATCTTTGAGAGGGACAACTCGAGAAAAACATAGTATAAATCATCATACTAACTCGACCTCGGATATGAATTCATCACGATCGAGTTTATTGATATCGATCCGGGAGTTACGGATCTTACTCCGTCATCTACAATCGGTTCACGATCAAGACCGTACGCTTTTCGAAAACTATAACCAACCGAAATCCAACAAGTTTCAAAGAACATCCATAGGATTAAACAATCCAATAAGGCACCAATTGAGAACCCGATTTTAGCAGACCAATTGATGGTATATAAACAGAACCAACATCGGATTGATAATATAAATGGCCCGAAATCCAGATCCGATAGCATTCTTCGTAGGCGGAAGAGGACCCGTATTTCGAACGGGGTTGACGGATAATTTAACCGTATTGAAGCAACTTGAGAGTAAAACGGCGTCACAAAATAGGTAGTAATGTTCTTTCAAACTACCATCAACTTCCTTGATGACCGAGATCAAGTAGTATCTGTAAGGAACAATATTCCAGCAATATGGATCCGTAGATCCAAAAGAGAATAGGAGGACAACTCACAAGAAGGACTCCGTTCTATCAATATACGATGACAATGGATCAAGAGAGTCTAGCTGTTCCTTAAGTAGGAGATCCCTTCGTCATAGGCCATTGGCCTCGGAGAAACAGAGAATCGTCAACATCTGCGTCGGATAATCAGTAGCAACAACCAACAAGAGGCAACATCGCAGGATCTAAATCCATTAGGAAATAGAAACTTGGCTACCAGTAGTGTCAGTTCAATACTTCGCACAGTAGTACTAGCAGGAGAAACAGGTCTGAGCGGTGAGGGAGGTTCGTCAAAATCCAAATCCGGAAGAATGAGACATAGTCGAACTGTCTTCTAGAAGAAGAAGAAGAAGAAGAAGAAGAAGAAGAAGAAGAAGAGAGGACGAGCTATCCTCAAAGTGTAGTAGACATAGGGAATCTCACAGAGATCGGAGGAATACTCAAATAGAAGTGGAGCTCAAAGCAAACCGATAGATCGAAGAAAGGAAGTCGAACTCTCCCAAAGGCGCCTTCCATTTTCTCCATCGGAAGAAGGAGATCGGGAAGGAGATGAGTGCGTTAGGGTTCGTCGACAGAAGAAGTTCCCGCGAGAAGACCAGCTGTCCGCCGTCGGGAGGAAGACGAAGAACTGTCGCCGAGAGAGAGATCGAGATGCACAGCCAGCCACTGCCGAATGAGAAGGAGAAAACCCCGTGTAGACCAGCCGTCGCTGCCGGGAGGAAGACGCAGACCAGTCGCCGAGAGGAAGTCGCGGGCCAGCCGCTCGCGAGTGAAGACTAGAGAGAGAAAAACCCTTGCGCGGGATAAGTAAATCACAGAGGGGCAAAACCGGGAGAAAACAATCAACGCTATTTCATTTCATTCAATGTATCAAATATCATATCCTGTATCGTATACATGGGCCCCTATTTATAGGGTAAAAATTCAGAAAAAAATCCGAAAATGTTAAGAAATTGAAAAAATGCTCAAACAAATCAACTAAAAAACCTAAAAATTAGGAAAATACCTAAATGGACCCATTATTGACCTAAAAATCAAAATTACATGATATTTGAAAATCAATAATCGTTTCTTGCATCCCAATTCAATTATTAACATGAATCGATTATTGACCCTCGATTTGATTCCCATCATTCTCCCCTGGTTGAGGAAAACTCGTCCTTGAGTTTTGTAATGCCGTATAATAAAGATGGCAACTACAAAACTCAGGAATGATGCCGGTGTAGCTAGGAGAATGCAGAAGAAATACCAGCTGATGTTCACAAACCGACTGCTGAAAAAGACCCAAACTGTATCATATATGCAGCTAGGGTTTAAATCTGGAAGATCTGAAATATGGACCATAGTTGGGATTGTTGTCAACTTGAAAAACTGTTCAACTGGTGGATCAGAAATCCCATTAATCACCAATTCAGAAACTGTCATACTCAGCCATGTTTTAATAGCTGTATCAACCTCCATTTCCGCTATACACTGCTGTTCAGACATGAGGTGGGTAATATACTCAGTCATTTGTTCAGCCAATTCGATTTCCAAGGACTGCTCAGACACGGACTGTTCAGAATTCTGCTCATAGTCAATATCATTGTCATACTCTAACTCATATTCAGCTATGAGTTCATGAGTAGCCTCATAGGTGACAACTTGAATGTCAACAATAACTGGGTCAGTCAAAATTTTCGGTATATAAGACTGAAAATGTTCTGTTTCAGCTGTAGGGGAAACGGTATCTTTGTGTTCAACTTTAGGTGGTTGAAGACAGATTTTCAATGAATATAGACTCTTTCAGATATCTATAATCTTTGGGTCTCAAGCTAAGTGACTGAAAAGTGGAATCAATAATGGCTTGACGTTCAATCAGTCAATCGGAACCCAAAATAATGAAGTGCCCATCCGGGACTACTTCACACCATGCATCCTCAACATACCTAACAGTCCAAGGTCTGGTTCGACCTTTAACCATACGGTCAAACTGAATATAGACCTTTCCATTCTCTTCTATCACATAATCGGGTGCAATTAAATCCAATAAGGATTGTGAGATGCTACAACCCACATACCGGGATAACAATACTATGGCATGAATGTCTACTGGTAATGTAACATCAAAACAGAAATGAGGGTGTCCCGCACATCTTAAGGACCCCGACTTGTCAAAACAGGTCGGCTCTAGCTCTGATACCAAACTGATGCGGGACAAACCGGTTAGACCGGTCTAAACCGAACGAAAACGAAGTAAACCGGCGCTAATCGCCGCTAAACGGACCTAATCGAGCCCAAAATAGGCCTAAACCGGCCCGAACCGGTCGAAACAGGTCCGAACTGGGTCCAAAACGACCTGGATCGATCCAAACCGGACTGAACCGGCCGGTTCAGGCACTGAACCGGCCTGAACCGGGGTGAACCGGCTTTAAACCCGGTTGGACCGGGTCAGGCGGCCGGTCTGGGCCGCAAACCGGCCGGCCGCGCTCGCGGGCGAGAGCGGGGGTCGTGGCGCTGTTTGGCTCCTCTCGGGATGGTCGCGTGGCCACGCGAGAACCGCTCCTTGTTGGGCTGCGTGGCGGCATCCCAGCCGTCCCGCGAAGCTGTGGGCCGCGACAAAACGTGAGCGCGGTGCCCGCCCTCGCGTTCGCTTCGCCGTCCGGGTGCTGCTGTGCGCAGGCGGCGTAGCAGGGGGGGAAGGAGAGAAGACTGACAGCAAGGCGAAGGAGAGAAGCCACAGGTGTTTTCGGGCGAAGAAGAAAGGTTTGCGGGGTCTGAAATCGGGCCTACTGGCCCAATTTTGCCCAATCCGCAGGTTAGAGTGGACTGGACACTTAACAGCGCTGAACCGCCAGTCGGACCAGGGTGGTTGAGCACTTCGATGCCGGTTCACTTTAAGTTAACGGATCCCATATAAATGGGCCCGATGTATCAACCTTATCCTCCTGATAATGGCTGGAAAGCATCCCTCTGGTGACTTGCAGACAGAGCACAGTTGCAGCAGCGAACAGGTGGAGTTGCCTAGGCACTTTGGTCCAGAGCAAGGCATTGTATGCCCACCTTCCCTTGCCTTGTCGCCTAGGCAACCGAGGCAATTGCCTCTGATAACATAGGCTTAATTATAAGTATCTCCTAGCCAGATGGTAGTTTGAAGGGATAGGTGGCAACATGACGAGAAGCTGCTGTGAGATAGCAGCTAGAAAGGGAAAGTGGTACTAAAATGACCATGCAACAGCTTAAGTAAATGCTGGCTGAAGAGGACAGGTGGCTGGACATTCCCAAGTGTCAATAAGGATGAAGATGAGAATTTTTTTTCCAAGGGGGGATGAAGGCGTGGTTCAACCTCCTTCTGCTGCTAGAGGAGCTGGATGTCCACGGGATGTTGCTACATTAAGGAAAAATCTGCAGAGGGAGTTAAGTCTCTGGATGATCTCCTTAAGTGTTCCTGGCACGAAGAACTTTTGGGAGCTTAGAGGAGTGCTTAATGATGGCTAGTGGCCAATAGCTGCTTCCAATCAGAGGTAGGATGTATTTGTTTTCCCCAGAGTTTTGCATGGTTTACTGCTGCAGTAGAGATTTGTATGCTCCCATTCTACTACTATCTCGGTGGTAGAGTGCCCCCTGTTATGTTCTCTTCCATTATTTACTTCTTCATTTCTATGTAAATGCTAAGTGCAATTTTTTTTATAAATAATACAGAAATTTGGTCTTCTGATCATTCATAGAAATGAAGAGATTTTGATCTCCTTGTCACCTCAAATTCCTAAAAGAAGGTTTTTCAGTGTGTTTGTAAAGTTGACCTAAGATTTGATGAATTTGCACGTCTAGAGTGACTAAGTGAGAACAAACCCTTTTCTCTAAACTGGTACGAACTTTTAGACAGTCCTTACATGATTTGATTGCATGAATTTGCATGTTAGGTTATAATTCTTTCTTTTCATTGGTGTCTTCACAAATGTTTTTCTACACATGTTGTTCTAACTATCCACAAATCTTGATGATGTTTGGGCATCATTTGGCTTGGTTAGGAAGCTGTTTACCATACTGGTAATTTGTAGGAAAGCTCAGACTATCAAGAAGATTGCACATATTTATGCAACTTAGTTTTGGTCTAGCTTAAGGATGTCAATGATCTTGATTCTCTACAGAAGTGGTTCATAACCTTCTAACTTTGGTACTTCTGAGTTTCCATTGCCTTAGGACCTAGAGTCTTGGACTGCTAGGTTACCATAGTTTTTAACGCAACTTAGGTGACCAAGGGGCCTTTGTCCACTTGAGCAACAAGGCATCCACTTAAGCAGTAGGAGTAATATGGCCATATGATCAAAAACTTCTAATATGATCAAAATTCCTAAGCTATCTATAATATATAAATACATTGATATTTTACACAAAAAATTGAATATGCTAAAACTAATCTTATATGTGATAACTTGTGAGAATGAAATTTATATGTACATAACAGCAACGTGAAAATGGCTTATCAAATATTTTGAACTTCATTGAAAAAAATTGCAAAATACTTATCCACAACATGCAATATGTAGACAATATTTTATAATAAAATATTGTAAATCACCACGAGAAAAAGAGTGCAACTAGTACATATAGAAAATAAGTCCAACATGTAGACTTAATAAATTCAAGTAGAACAAAAGAATAGCAAGTACAAATAGACTCAAAAACCAAATAAATCACATAAGCTACTAGTCCATCAACGACAAGTGAGTATAAGTTTCTAAAATTTAAAACCAAACATAGACTTATGCACAAAGAATGCGAATTGATTGAATTCCATCTGCTACCTGCCCTTGGCTTGGGACTAGGTTAGGTTCGTTAACCATTGTTGTAGCTCACCGCATGAACTATATACCTCCTTATCTATTCACATACTCCGCTCCGCCATGGTCAGTTTCAAGCCTAGATGAGAACATGGATTGTAGAATCAGTCGATCCGATCCGGGATCGACCAGTTTTTGGATCGGATCGGTACCCACCAATCCGATTCCTCACCGAATTACCAATCTAGCCGGGACTCCCGGTTGGATCGTTCGGAATCGACTGGATTGGTCGATCCCGGATTGATCCACCTGGATCTATCCGGGAATTGGTCGATCCGGACCGATTCCCCGAAAACCTGGAAGTTTCGAAATCGATCCGATTCCGAAATCGATTCCGGACCTTTTTAAGGGCCGATCTCCCCCAAATTGGGGGAGATCGGACCGATCCAGTGTCTGCCTCCCCCCTTCAAAGCTCCTCCCCCGCCCTTGGGAGATCTAGGGCTCCCACACCCGGCTATCCTCCTGGACAAGGGCCGATCCACCATTTTGGGGCCGATCCAGGTTTGCCAGTAGGTAAGGGGGGGGGACTCCGATCCCCCCTTCCCACTCCCCCTTTCCCTCTTCGGCACCCCTGCATGGGGCTCCCACCCTGCCGGACTCCTCCCCCTCCCCCCCAACGGGGGTTGTATTGCACCCCTGAAGGGGTGCTAATCACCCCTTAAGGGGTGATGAACAGTCACCCCCCCTCAACGGGGGGGGGGGGGAGTGGGTTTAATTCCCTATTGGGGGGATTATTCCAATCCCCCCCAATGGAGGTTGAATAGTCACCCCCGAAGGGATGACAATTCAGAAAATACCCCCACTCGGCAGGGGGTGGGTTTAATTCCCCATTGGGGGGGGATAATCCCTCACAATGGGGGTTGAATTGCACCCCCGAAGGGGTGCTAATCACCCCTTCGAGGGTGAAGGGGTGACTATTCAGAAAATACCCCCCCCTCGGCAGGGGATGGGTTTAATTCCCCATTGGGGGGGACCCAATGGGGGTTGAATTGCACCCCCGAAGGGGTGCTAATCACCCTTTCGGGGTGACTGTTCATCACCCCCTCAATAGGGGGTGGGTGGGTTTAATTCCCCATGGGGGGGTGATTGTTCAGACAATACCCCCCTCAGCAGGGGGGTGGGTGTGGGTTTAATTCCCCATTGGGTTAATTTTGTGTATAATTTTATGTGGTGTAGATAACATGTCGGACGAGGAGCATGGCACTGGCACCGCAGAATATCGCGACATTAGATGGCAACATGGCCATCTTCTTGATTTAGAGAAAAAGAGGGTTAGATGTAAGTGGTGTCAGAAAGACATGAATGAAGGTGTGTATCGGCTCAAGCAACATATAGCTGGGACGGGTGGCAATGTAAAGAAGTGCGATAAAGCAAGGAAGGATAACTCGGGGGTCGGCCCCGGGTCGACGACCCGGCCCGACCGGGTCGGTTTTTTATTTTTTTTTGGAAAAAGCAAAAAAAACATGAAAAAAATCAGAAAAAATACCCAAAAATTAGAAAAAAATCAGAAAAAATACCCATTTTTTTAAAAAAAGAGATGATTCAACATGATTCATTCAACATTCGTTCAAACATTACATTAAATTGTTATTCTACATAATGTATGTACTCTGCCCATGACATTGAGGAAGAGTACGACGCATTAAACATATAGACAAACTGATTATACTCTTCAGTGCCTCGTACAATTGTCTTACGATAATTCGAAAATGAACCACCTGATGCCTCTTTGAAGTTCCTTTGGATCTTTCTAAGGATTGAAGATGCTGTCTACATTGGGCTCTTACCTCAGGCGGAGTCCGTGTGCACGGTGCAACATCTCCCTTGATACCGGCAAGATGATGCTTTAACCGGTAAGTTCCACCGTATAGAACTTTGTCGCAATACTTGCATTTTACTTTCCTTTGCTCCATTGACACGACCGTGCAACGGAGCCAAGCTGGGTCATTCCGGGTGGAGCGGGAAGTCTCACGGCTTGGGGAAGACATGTTAGAAAAATAATCCACAAAATAAATAACACGAAATAAAATTGAGAATGGCAAAGACACCGCTTTGACAGTGTCAAAAATAACGCTTTAAGAGTGTGAACGACACTAGGTGGAGCGGAAACTATCCGAGCGAGGGGTGAAAACTGAGTGGAGGGACGAGCCGTTGACCGGTGATGACTGAAAGAGTGATCAGTGAGGAGGGGGGAGATCGAAAAAGTGATCAGTAGGAGAGGAAGACCGAAAGAGTATAAAACCAGGTCCGGGGAGGAGGTGAGGTGAGGAATTGGAGTGAGTAGAACCCTCCCCCTTGGGGCAAGGGGGGGGAATTGGTAAATGGGTAGGGTGAGTGGGGGGGAAAGTCCCCCCCACTAACTCTCTTAAGTGGGGGGGAAAAGCCCCCCCCCACTAAGCCCCCCACTAAGCATTTAGTGGGGGGGGGGGCGGCGGCCAAAAGCACCGCGCGACCCGGTCGGCCGGGTCGCGCGACCCCCTGCCGGGCCGGCTTGGAGTCGGCCCAGCAGGGTCGATTCTGGGCCGGTCGGCCCGAAATCCGGCCGGGTCGGGCGACCCGGGCGACCGGGTCGGGCGACCCGGGCGACCGGGTCGCCGACCTGGCATTCCATGCGATAAAGTACCGGCTGAGCTTAGGGAGGAGATGTGGGGTTATTTAACTGGAAGAGCATCATAGAAGGAGGTGAGAATAGGTCAGAGACGAGCTACAGGACGAGTTGCTAGGTCGGAGAGACACTGAACTTATGGCCAGAAAGAGTAAGAAAGGGAAAGGACCAACATATGAAAGAGTCCAAGTTGATTCTATATCTTTAGAAGATGAAGTGGAGGCTCAACTCAGGAGAGCTATACATGAGAGTAAGGCTCAAGCCCGTGAGGATGACGAAAGAAGACGAGGAGTAGGAGGTTCGGCTCCTCCTCCTGTTGCTAGATGTTCTGATGTGGGGGCCGGCACATGCCCTGTTCAAGAATCTGAATTCCGTTGGACATCTTCTGTTCGGCCAACGGGAGACACTGCCATGTATAGGGAGAGTGGCAGAGGCCAAAGGGGTATAAAACAAGCATTTAAAGGAGTGAAGGCCTTGACTGGGGCTGTGAAAAAAGCCCTAAAGCATATAGTGAAGTTCTTTCTACATGCTGGTAAAGATTTGATAAGAAGTTGATGGTCTTTAAATGATGGTCTATTAACAATGATGTCTTCTTCTCTTGTTTTTGTTTAT
The DNA here is from genome assembly GCA_036172225.1 of Cryptocoryne crispatula var. balansae. NCBI lineage: Eukaryota > Viridiplantae > Streptophyta > Magnoliopsida > Alismatales > Araceae > Cryptocoryne > Cryptocoryne crispatula. The sequence goes on from CM069921.1 coordinate 18,430,273, forward strand.
GTAGGTGTCCTGGCGCATGCAACCATGAGTCCTTATTTTTAGACTATGGTCGATGGCATTGTTGAGGTTGGACTGGGGTTGAAAGCTCCCACATCAAAGTACATATATAAGACAGGCTTGGATGAGGAGGTCGATGGGTTGACCTCATGAATAGATGGATTCAAAACTATCTGGAAGGAGAGGAGATGCATTATGATGTGTGATGGGTGGACTGGAATCACAAGGAAACTTCATTGTGTATTGTTCTAAGGGTGCCGTATTCCTGAGGTCTATTGATGCATCAGGTCAGGTGAAGAATGTGGACTACTTATTTGGTTTAATGAATAGTGTGGTGGATGAGATGGGGGAAGTCAACATTGTGCAGTTTGTCACAGACAACGAGTCATCATATAAGGCTGCAGGGAAGAAGCTTATGGAGGCTCGACCACACTTGTTTTGGGTGCCCTGTGTGGCATATTCCATTGATTTGATATTGGAAGACATTGATAGGGATCCTAATGTCAAGTCCTTGGTCAACCATGGACAACTGATCACCTCTTTTATCTATGACCATCCACGACTTTTACATATCATGAGGCAGCCCATCGATGGTCATGATTTGATCAGACCGGGTCCCACCAGATTTGCCACCCACTTTATTGCTTTAGGGAGTCTTTACAGGTACAAGGCTTGTTTGAAAAGGTTCATTCTCTCCACTGCTTATCAGGACTACATGGATACATACATGAGCTCCTTAGATCAATATGAGGTACTGCTAAAGATGAAGCAGCTGATAAAGGACAACAGGTGGTGGAAGAAGGTGCAATGTTACTTGTCTGTCATATAGCTTTTGGTACAAGTACTTAGGTTGGTGGATTTAAATGATAAAAATCATATGGGTACATGTATGACGCTATGGATAAAGCTAAATTAAAGATTAAAGAGAAGCATCCCAAGGGTTATCAAAAGTGGTGGAAAGTGATAGACAACAAATCGGATAAAACACTACACCATGACATTCATGCTACATGTATACTTTAGTAATGTAATTTGTTTGTATTACAACTTATATTATGTGTATTACCCCTATTGATTTTATACTAATGGAGTATTAATGCCTTTACAGGGTACTTTCTGAAATCGAGGATACAGTATGGTGGCCAAGTATGCAATAATGGTGAGGTATTATCAGACACACCATATGTAATTAAGCGGCTCTATAAGACCCAGGAAGACAGAACCTGTGCTGAGGTTGAAGTGAGTACTACCTTTAATATCTTTTAAACTTAGAACTTTATCCCAAGCATTGAAGTTTGTTAACTGCTTTATTTTGGATTTTCATATGACTTCATACATGCATAAGATTGGGGTGTACGGAGATCCTGATTTGTAGTACTCACATGATAAAGTCCCTCTTAGTAATTTGCTTACCCGAATTTAAGTCTTTTTGCTTACCCGAATTTTTTAAATAAGTTACTAATGCATGTATTTCTTATCTTCTTTACATCTGAGTGGTGGATTATAGTGACCAACAGGACTGGTTGGAATCCACTCACATCCGTTGCAATTCGGGTGCTAAGTCAGAGCACTTCCTCGTCCTAGTTTGAGAGAAATTAGAGCACCTTCAACCTTATTTACACGAAGAGAAGAAATAGGTTGAAAACCGAAAGATTGGAGAAGCTTGTATACTACCATTACAATATGAGGCTGAGGATCAAGAATATCAAAGATAGGTAGAAGACATCTTAACAAAGATTTGCACAATTTATAGGTGGATTGTACTAAGAAAGAGCCCAAGCTCAAGCTACTCAAGGCTTGTCCCAAGGGGATGTAGACTTGGAATACCTATTCTAAGAAGAACATCCACTTGCAGCATAGGTGGAAGACAAGGACGCTAAGAGAGAGCCAAAGTTCGATCCGAATGATAGATCATGCGCCGAAGGCGAGCTTGACAGCGTCGTTAGTGATGATGAAGACATGCAAGAAGGTCAAGAAACTCAAATTCCGTGCACAGCTCCACTTCCTGATCCACCCCGGGCCCGGGCTATAGCTTCTCCAGAGAGACATCTAGTTCCCGCTACAGCTTTAGCTCGGATTCCAGTTGTGGGTCCATCTACCACCACCACCACCACCAAGAAGAATGGTGGCTTATTCAGGGCTTTAAAGAAAGTTTGCTTACCTTCATAACAAAGTAGTCAGGGAGATCTTACATTGAAGAGAAAGAAGATAAGTATCCAATGGTGACATCATCTCCTTGACACCGAGACCACTCAGCCACCTTCATCAGATGAGAATGGGGAAGAATTTGTCCCACTCACACAACAACAATGTACGAGGGGTGGAGGCGGAGGTGGAGGTGGAGGTGGAGGTGGGGGTGGCAGCATAGGTGGAGACGACGCCTCAGGTGCCTCTACTAGTAGTGCACGCATGAGTGGAGCAACACCCGATGATTTGAGTGACAAAAGACACTTATGTTCAAGTGGAAGGGGCAACAGACATTAGACGAGGATGAATGTTTTCGACGAGTTCGCATCTTTCTATCTAGAGCTTGCTTTAGACACTGAGCCTTGCTCTCCACCATCTTTCCAGCTCCACCTCCGACTGATCATGGAGCTTATGAGTTTAGCGACATGACCCAGTCTTTATTTTCCTATGGATACGGGTCAATTATGACTAACCCAAATCAATGAAGATTTCAAGATAATAAGGAAGACCAGGACATGGATCCAGATCCAGCCTATCCAGGACATTACCATAGTTGGTGGTGATGGCACATGTATTTGTTTATTTATTTAACGCAATGTAATATGAGTGTTATGAACAACATATATTGTACTGTTGTGTGATTGGGTATGATTGATTGTATGATACAAATATTTTTTTTATTTGATGTATGATATATCTCTTTTAACAATGTTAAATGTTCAAGCTGTCTTGAAAGTTGAAATGTCCAAGCCTCCAAGGTTGAATAACGTCTTAATGTTCTTCTTTCCTACATTTTTTTCACATTTTTTCTGATTTCTATGTATTTTTTTCTGAATTTTTGGTGATTTTTTCATATTTTTTCAGTAAGCAAAAAAAAAAATCAATTCAGATCGATTTTGGTTCGGTCTAGCTCCCGACAAATCGGCCTGGATTGGACCGATTTGATCCGATCCAGATCGGATTGGACCCCACCGATCCAGGGTTTGATCCCGATCCCGCAATTCTTGGATGAGAAAGGAGGATGGCTGCGGTAGGTGACAACTAGTATAAAACTATCGTTACATCTCATGATATAGATTCAAATGATATAAATATTGGGGCGTTGCTCTAGTGTGGCGAAAAATATAGCTAGGGTGACGGCGTTCCTGTACAACATAAGTATCTTAATGTCTGTTAAATAAGCGAGGTCTCTCAATCTAGAATGAGTGTGGATTAAAAAAAAAGTCCGTATTGAGGAGTAACATGTAAATTTTAAGACAAATAGACATTATTATAGAAAAAAGTATAAGAAGTAAAAGATTGAAAGAAGAATAATAATAGATACTAAGAATATTGAATCCCTTATATGAAAATTTATGGAACTACGGAACTTGATAGTATGGAGAGAAAGACAATTAATATTGCTTGCATTGAAATGTAATGATGTAGGTAATACACGGTATAAATTACTGTATACAAGAAATGATATAATAAAAATGAGGTAGGTATTCTTGTTGATAAAACATTGAAGAATAAAGAGTAAGAGATAAGATTATTATAATAAAATGATTATAGAAAGAGATAATCAATGTAGTTAGTGAATAAGCTTCACAAATAATTTGTAAATTTCTATGAAGAAGTAACTCAAAATAGATGTGAGTGGAAAAAGAGAATCCATATGACTGAGTAATTTGGAATTAAGGTTTGAGTTGAGTTGAATAGTGCATATGCTTCACAAATTGGATCAAAAAGTGAGATTAAAGAAAGGTTTTGGGAGGATATGGATGATCTTATGTATGGTAGTCTAGGTTGCCAAATTGGTGCCAACAGGTAGTAGTCTGGGTTTCTTTCTTTCTTTTATTCTTCATTTATATTTGTAGGAAACAAAAAAAATGTGGCTTTGCCACCTTAAAAAAAAGAAGACCTGAGATGAGTTGAGTATGCACTTTTGGAATAGAGGTCTTGATAAACTAAGTGAGAGGAAGAGAAAAAGAGGGTTGAGAGAGAAATTCTTAAGTTTAAGTATATATTTATATATTAAAATCTTAAATATATATGATAATATAAGTGATAATAAAAAATTTAATATAATTTTACTACTGTTATAGTTGATGGATTGTCTTGACCACCTTGTTAGGTGCCTTGGATGCCATGGCAGACACCTTTTGGACTCTCAAAAAGTGCCTTGGCCCTAGGCGAGCACCTGGACAGCAATCTGCTGGTGGTAAATGTGAACTGGGAGTATCGAGTGGTGCAGTTGAGGCATATGTGGCTCTTGTTGTAGTCGTTCTTTGGTAGGCTGTTGGCTATGTAATTAACATAGCTCACTTTGAGGAGGCATATTCGAGGTGCAACTGTAAATGTTATGTTACCGTTGGCATCTGTTTTTGCATAAAAAAACAGCAAAAAAAAAAGGTCCGGGTCCATTTCCAGCAGGAGCGACTCCAATTATATCTTGTCCTAGCTGGTCCAGCCCCCAATTGGGTTAAATCAGGCTATTGGAGGGTCCATTGGCACAATTTTCAGCTAGCCCAGCCCAGTTTTGATTTAAATTATTTATTCTCCAGCTCCCTTGAGGCCCACCTGCGCACAGGCCCATTAGGAAAGGGAAAAAGTGGGCCGTGGCCAGCCAAGGCCCAGTCACCCAGGCCAGCTCAGCCAGCCCAGTCACCCAGGCCAGCTCAGCCAGCCCAGTCAGCAGGCCCCACCACCCTGTCCAGCCACATCAGCCACATCAGCCTTGACCCATTAATGACATGGGGAAAACCAAAGGGCAGTCAACATGGGGGAAATCAAAAGACTGGTCAAGCATTTAAAATCTGTGGGAATTCAAGGAGTTTAGTCAATAAAGGAGCATGGGGGAAGCCAACAGCTATCTCCCCGTTCAATACTTTGCTGTCCTTTGAAATCCCCTCAATTCCTATAAAAGCAGGGACGCGCCAAGGCCATTCCCATCAGCTGAAGGATGCCGACAGGCTGCTGGAAGACAGCCCTACTGCGCACCTGCTTCAAGCCCTACCCGCGGCCAGAAGAAGAGAAGGAGAAGAAGAGAAGAAGAAGAAGAAGAGAAGAAGAAGGGGAGGAGATCTTCTTGGCGCCACTTCTCCTTGGTGGAGTATCCACGGCTTCATCCCCCATCTCCATTGCATTCAACATCAAGAAGAACCAGGTGGGTGAAAATATAAGTATACATATGTAGTTCTTATAGACACCTCTCCCACCTCTTCCAAGTTTCTCTTCTCTACCCCTCTCATCGCCTAAACTGGCATTCGTTGACATCGGCAACCCATGGCCTAAGCAAAACTTCTTGCCAACTCTTTTTCGGCCAACCAAAATCTCCCTAAACAGGTCCTGTTCAGCCCCTTGCGCAGCTCCCCTAAATAGGCCACTTTTATCCCATTTTTGGCACCTGCTTGGCCCACCGAAATCACCCTTAAACAAGCTTCTTTCTGACTCATCAAACAGTGATCTTTCCGGCTCCATGAAATCCTTTAAATAGCACCTGTTTTTAGCCCATTGCACACCCCCTCAGTAGGTCGCTTATGTCCTGATTGCCCTTAGTTCGGCCCATCAAGAAGACCCCCACACAGGTCCTTAATAAAATCAATCCCCCCTCCCCCCTGTCGGCCTAACCAAGAGACCCACTTTCTGGTCCTTAAACAGCTATATAGTAGCCCACATTCAGCCTCCCATACAGGCCATTTCGAACCCCCCATTAAACACCTCTTGATCGAACTTCAAAACAGGTGCTATTTTGGTCCGTTTTGAACCCCCAAAACCAGCCATCTTGGCCTATCTTCAGACCTTGAAACAGGCCATCACCAATTACCTGTTTTGGCCACCCAAGACAGGTCCTAATTTGGTCTCGATTGAACCCCAAAAATAAGCCAATTCTGTCTCTTTCTTTTGATCCTTAGGCAGGTCCTGTCCAGCCCATCGGACACTCAAACAGGTCCCATTTTTGGCTTATTATAGCCCTTTGGCAGGCCCTATTTTGTCCCTTTTTTCAGTCCACTACAAGGCCCCACAAACAAGACATATCCAGACATTTAAACAGACCCAAAATTCCCTTGTTCGGACTCCTTTTATTCAGCTTATTTGGGCAACTCCAAACAGTCCTTTTTCAGTTAGCTAAAGAGCCCTTAATCAGGTCCTTTTATGACCAACTCTCTGCCCCTTTGTGGCCACCCTTTTGGTCATCCCTTAGCCCCTTTGCGGCCAAACCAAATAGCCCACAATCAAGTCTTGTTTACCATCTCAAAAAAAGAAGAAGTCCTCTTGACAGTCCCCTTCACCTGGAGCAAAACAAAAGGGCAAAACAGGCACATTGCAGGCTCAACATAAATGAAGAAGACCCGCCACTTTCAGCATTGGCGGGTAGGGGTGATGTCCCAGACCCTTTAGGAATCCGTATAACGGGCTGATTGTTTGTCCGGGCTGGCCCTTACTCTTCCATTAAGATAGTTGAAGGCACAATTGCACCAAAAATCAGCAGGCCTCCCGACCCAAGAAGACCGAAGACCGGCTAGTAACGCCGATGGAACTTGAACCGGCCCAAGTGGCCTTGACCCAAAAAAAACACAAATAAAAATCAGAAATGTGAAAAGCAAAACTAAAATAAGGAGTGAAACACCCTTTCACAGGTACTCCACTGGACAGCTCCCTCGGGTCCATCCCGGGTTGTCGATTCGGACAACGGCGCGGGCCGGTTCCCATAGTTGGCGATCCTTCCCCCAATGTGGCAAGTCAACACTTGCTATCTTTGGATGGGTAAACTTCTCTAAGTTGGAAATGACCGGCATGTTGTTCTAATGTCGAAAATTTCTCAACTTTGTGGAAGAAGATTTACATTGGGGGAAGGAATGTTTACTTTATGCATATCATGACATTGTACCCCAATCAATGAAATGAATGGTATTCAAATGTTGACTCGGCATGCATGAAATCGAGCATCGAATAACAGCTTGATGAGCCGGATGGGATGCAAACCCAAATCAAGTAAAACGAATAATAAACCAACAAAAAAAACGCAACCCATTCAATCTGGAAAATATATAAAAATTAGATTTATAACAATCTGGAAATTCAAACTGAACCCGCTTAATTTAATAAGATTGAAGTCTTAAACCAAGTAATAACCAAAGCAAATCATAAGCAACATGTAAAGCACCAAACTACATTAAAAATCAATCTTAAACAAAACATCAGACTTTAATCAATCTGAAATCAGATTTAAACAATCTGGAAAAATCCATTTAAAAAGCCATTTAATCCCATATAATCAAATCTTTAATCAAGCAAAGATTAAATAATGTCAACGGAAATTAAATAAACAACATTTCAACACTCCAAATATACCAAAACCAACCTGAAAACAGAAAAAATCATATCTGAAACCTTAAAATCAAATCAATCAAGCCAAAGACCATAATGTTTAAGACACTTCAAACTCATCAAATTGAAATCAAAACAACTTTAACCAATCAAACTCAATTTAAATCAAACCAAACAACAAAGTAAAACAAATCAACAAACCAAACCGAAATTAAACCAAACTGAAACTAAACAAAAATCAAATAATTCAACATCAACATAAAAATCGAACTTAAAACTTATCAAGTTGACGCTAAAGCAAATAAAATCAACCCCAAACAATTGGTTGGCATCTCATTGGGCCCTAAAGACTGCTGTCCTTTTGAGTTCATTACTTTTCTATGGATGTGCACACTCTCCTAAACAGGTTGCTACGACGGTTAATCAAGGGCATTCGAGCCGTTGCTCGATGTAAGTTAACGCTGGATATTTCCACCATCTGGAGGAGAGGGGTCAAAAATCAAAATTTCAAAGAACCCGAACCTCGGTTCTAATATCTTTTAAATAACACTGGACTATATAATATTTTTATAGGATATCACCTATTTTGTCAGATAAGTCCGGAACACGCACATTCCCCAAATCATAACACTTTTTTCGAAACGGAAAAAATGAGGTTCACATAGTTACATTAAAAATACTTCTTGATATTCTTTCTAGGGGTGTTAATGGGCCACATTTGTTTTGGCTTTGGTCAAGCCCAGTCCAGCCTTGAGCTAATATTGCTAGTCCAAGCCCAAGCCTGAGTATTACAACCCACATGATTGAATCCTTTGATATTTAATTAAAGGCCCCTGTGGCTCACTTCCCAGCAGCTAGCTCCGTGGAAGATGTATTCTGCAGCTTTGAGGAAGATGTGTTCTGCAGTTTCGAGATCTTCTGGCAGCCCATATCTGTCTTCTTTACAAATTTGCTCAGAACAATTATTTATTCCCTGCACAATAATGAGAATGATGAGTCCTACCATTCTGGTTTGTTGTTTAACATTTTCCTCAAAAATAATGAACCATGTTGACCTCCCACCACCGTCACACACACATACACAAACACAAAATAATTCTTGGCAAATCACGTGGCACCTTCTCCACAAAGTTAACAACATACACCAGGACTAGGAGAGGGAGCAGCTACTAACTTTAATGCTTCCTTTTCTAGGAGGAAATTAGTGTTGGGAGTGTGGTGTTCTAACAAATGCTGGGATGCACATCAGATAATGACAGACTGATTGTAGTCCTCATGGAACCTGATCTTTTTCTGCCCTTTTCCCTCCATTGCTACCTTCTGATACTGCAGCAGGAGGCTTCAAGCAGAAACTATGTCATCTATTTTTTGGATTATTTTGGGTATGCAGTTGAAAGATCTGCATTGGGGTTCTTTACTGAGAGTTTTTTTTTTTTAACTTGGGGGGGGGGCATCTTGGGTGCACTTCTGTGTATATTAATATGTATGTGGAAGAATAAATTTTTAAAAATGCTAAATTTTGGAGGTATAGATTCAAAAATGGATAATTAACCATTAAGGCTTTGGATGCATATCGTCGTTTAGTTTCTTGAGAACTAGAAAAAAAAGTGACATGGCCATCTGTTTGAAGAAGAGTTACTAAACTGTGGGTTTCAAAAGAGATCTCGCATGGTGAGCTACACATCTGGGAAGTCAAGCAGTAGACATAGATGATGGGAAAATTAAAAAAGAACAAAAATATTGAGATTCAGAGTTCTCATTTCTTTGGGACCCGATGGGATATTATCTGGAGAGAGCAGTATAGGTGCTGCCGCCTTGTTGACTTTTTCTAAACAACAAGACATTCTCTTCACAGTCTTCTGAGTCAGATATATGACTGTAACAACCTTTTTTTTTTCTTTTTTGTTATGCACTATCTCGGTATATCCTTGTGTGAGATAGCAAATTTATTCATTCTATGGCTACTTTCTGAGTTAAATTGTGTTCTGAGCAGTAACACATTTTTTCAGATATGCACGTATTTGATTATAGGCCGTTGGTGGATCCCTTGCATTTGGTAAATCTAGGTTTATGATTCAGTATTCTTTTTATTTGACAATTTTTTTTGTATTGACTTATTGTGTCAATTGTATCAGGCCATCTTCTGTATTTACCCTTACAAGTTTGCTTGTGTCCCACAGAAGAGAGCTGTTATTTGTATTTCTAATAATGATAAAATTTTGTCATCATGATTTTATTCATTGTTTTTATTTTCATCTGTGCATCATAAGACATATTGCATTACCTCTTTCTTACTGTGTAATGCTGCAAAACGTGGTATTCAGCTGAAACTATGCTAGTTGAGAAAACTTAAATGCTAAGCATGCCAGGCAACTTAGTTTCTATAATCAGGTGGACCAATATGTGGGCACTCTTCTCTTTCTCCACTCTCTTCTATCCTTCCCCCTTTTTTTGTGGGCACTGGTTCGCATTTGCAAGGGGTGTGGTGGGAATTTCTCAATGCTATTCCTTTTTCCAGAAGGGGTTTCATGCAGATGATTGAAGAAATCACTCAAATCTAGGCAATATCAAATCTCAGTGACACCTCCACCACTCTAATTCCCAAGAAGGATGATACTTCAGATATCAAGGATTACATACCCATCAGCCTACTTAAGTAAAAAGTTTTGAGATCTTTACTAAAGCCATTGCTAAATGTGTGAGGGACCTTATCGACAAGTTTATAGACCATATGAAGTCAGGCTTTACTAAGAGGAGATGTACGTGGCTAATTATAAGCCAGCTTTTGAGTATATACATGATCATGTGAAGAAGGAGAATGATCACACACTTCTCAATATTGATTTTGAGACAGCCTATGATAGACAGATCTGGCAAGTTTGTTTAGGGCTTAGATTGCAGGATTGGAATGGGGACCCGGATCAGTAGGTCATGATCAGGGTCTCGATCCTGACCAATTCTCTAGGAGGAATCCCAATCTCGAATCAGTCCAAATCAAGATTTTTTTTCTTTAAAAAAAATTCATAAAAATAATATTTAATTTTAAAAAACGAAAGGCTTTAAAATGTTAAAAATGTAGATGTGACATCTAACACACTTTCATTTGACTATGACTTTATGAGACATTTTAAGACACATGGATACAAAATAACATCAATATTAATTTTAATAAAAAAGAAAATTATACAATTTATATGCAATAAAAATATTTCTTTCTATCACCGCCATAAACAGAATTGCCCTTCATAGTTTTCATTATTTTGATTCTCCTGAAATGTTCCATTAAAATTGGTCATTTATGATTGGCCCATATCCATATGAAAATAATAACTCCACCTTTTGACTAAAATCATACACAGTATCTAATGCCGGAGTTGAAGGCGTGGGTGAATAACATGACTCAAAGTTTGAAACATGTTTTCGATAATTTATTGCATACTCATCAACAAAACACTTTTGATTCGGACATAAACTTTTCCACTTGAATGTTGTCTGTGACCTCAATCATCAGATCGTACTCCACTTATACGTTAATTGTTGGATCTAGAACCACCTTCTCCTCCTCCATTTCCACCTCTACCTTGGCCTCCTTCTGAAGCACTTACATCTTGCTGTTGTATAGGTAGAATGAACTTTTCTTCATCATGTGAGGAAGGTGTTTTGTTACTATCTGTGAGACTTACAAGTCTTCTCCTATCAAGTAACTTTCGCCTCTTCTCCATGTTTTCTTCTTGTGTGTTGTAACCAACACAACTTTGGTAGGCCTTCAATATTTATTTAAATTCTACAAATTTGTTTTTCTTTGTTAACTCTTTTGGGTAGTAGAAGGACCTTTTGTTGAAGCGGCATGAGAAGTTGGACTTGGAGCTATGGTTGGAGCTAGCTCTGGAGGTGAAGTGGATTTTGGACTGAAACTGTATAAGAAACTTGAGTATTTTTTTTCTTCTTGCATTTGTTTATCCTCACCGACTATACTGTCAAGCTTTCATTCGGCCTATGCACGATCATTATGATCATACTCTTGTGCTGGTTTGGCATCTTTGTTATCCATCCATGTTGAAAGTAGTTGTTCATCTTGGAAGAGGTATTCCTAGTTAACATCTCCCTGGAATAATTCATGACCACCTGCATCATGTCTTTGCTCATAAGGATCGCCTGTAAATCTTACAAATATTTCTTCATAAATTTTGGCTGGTCTCTAACGTTCTTGATTCTTAACCACATATTGTAATGACAAAACACTAGTTCTTTCAATCTCTGATTCTTCAACATGTTTCTTCTTTTTTGTCTACCAGACTAAAAGTGCTTTAGTTTCTCTCATACTATGATGGACTAGTGCTCTGACTCAATACTTTTACTGTAATAGCGACGAGCGGATCACAAAACTTATCGTTGAAATAGTTTCAACTTTATTTTCAACAAATTCTTTAAACAACTTATCTCCTAAATTAACTCTTTGTATGAAATTGTGTATCGACGTTAAAGCAACTACAATTTGTACCTTGTTTTAAAGAATAAGTTGACATGTTATTAAGAATTTGTCATCACTTTTTATGTGTTACAAAACATTGCTTAATAATATTTTTTAATGACAAATGAAGATAATTGAATGATTTTTCTTTTTTTCGAAGACTATGACCATGACGATCTTACAAATCATAACGATAACCATGATATGATTCTAGATACTCAATTGTATTAGTGAAACTTATATCTATCAAGTAGTATTTTGCTACAAAGAATCCATATAGACAGTTAGGTTGTACATATGGATCAAAACCATACATTTATAAATAAAATATTTACTTGTTTGTGGTTTTAAAAATCTAGAATTCAGATCACAAATATAATCTAATAAAATTTGTGTATCATGATATGTTCTTTCGTGTCCCTTAGAAACAAATGTAAATAACATATTAAAGTCACAAATAACTAGAACATTCTGAATGCATTTATCTTTTGGCCACTTATATGTGTCATTTGCTGTGCATTTGGTACAACTGTCTCAATATGAGTTCTATCTATTGCTCTAATATAATTTTTAAAAATTGACATATATTTCTCACTTGTTACAACAAACTAAGGTGCTCCCCCAAAATGAGGTGGAATAATATTCAATTGTGCATACTTTTGCATCACTCTTAATGCATAGTTGAAATGCCGACTATAAGTTTTTTCTGATCATTGAAAATACTCATGCATATCTCAAATGGAATAATTTTTTCCATTAATAATAACAAATAAAGTAATTGCCTCTTCAACAACTATATATCTTGTATCGTGAATAAGATTATGCTTTCTAAATTCTTTATAAAAATAAGCATATACTTGATGTTATATTTTTAACATATCATAAGAACACCCTCGGTAGTTCTCGAACTTAATGAAATTCTCTACATGGAGATATAGACAACTTTTTAAATTGATATATCTCGTCATAAATAATCAAACTTGCTGTAAAAATATTTAATTCATAAAATTCTTCATCTAATCCACTAATGTTACTAACATGATCTGAAATTGTAGAATTAGTACTTGACGTTGAATCACATGAAGTGCTTGAAGTCATTATATATGAAGACATAAAAGTAGCACAATTAAGGACTTCAAAATCATATAGTAAACAAAATCATAGTTATCTAATGATAAAAGAAATACTAAAACATAGACGTTACATTTATTTCGAAATGAAAGACACGATAATCTAACAAATTGTTCTACATTATTTTCTTCTCTCTTCATATGCAATTTCTAGTTATGAAAGTTTATTTTTTGCATTCATTTAAATAAATAGTTAACAATTTTCACTTTTTATAAATCTTGTTAGGGCCCACATATATATGTCCTCCAAGTTCTAAACTTGATAAATCTTCTAACATTTTTTTTACTTTTTAAATATTTGTGTATTGCTTACAATTTCATCTCTTTTCTTTCTTCTTGATTGATCCATTGTCATAAGAGTCTTTATGTGAGATGTCATTCATGTATCCTATAATTTTTTTCTTCTTGTTCCGATGTGGAGAAATATGATTCAATAAATGTCTTCTAGTAAATATGTTGTTTGTTTCTATCTTTGCATTATTTTTATTAACATTCTCATTTTTTACTTTATTTGGTATGTTTAGACTCTGTAGTACATAATGAGGTGTTATTGATGTCATGTGTCAGTTTCTTTTAAATGAATTGCTAGCAAAATGAGAACATTTTATCATGTTCTAATTGTTCCTAGAAATAATTTGGACAATAATTCTTCATGTTCTAAGTCATTTCTTTTAAACATACTAGCAGTGTCTCTGCATATGATAATAGATAAAGTATAAAAGAGAATGATAAGAAATTATATTTGGCTGAAGTAAAGTAAATGACGATATTTACTGAAAGATAATCGCTCTACCTTTTCCTAGTAACTTTCATAGTGTTTGTAACTTCATTCCATATAAGAATAGTGGTATCACTTTTTAATGTTATATAAGATTTATACTAGTGTTTTAACTTATTCTAATGAATTTTCACTTGTTTCTTATCAAAAAAACTGTTCTACAGTGTGATGAACATTTCGTTAGTTTCCGAGTCCCAAATGGTCTTTGTCTTTGGTGTAGTTTTCTTTCTCCATACTATTATGCAATGTTAGAAATATATAATTTACATGACAACTTTAGTTGAAATATATCAGCAAATGACTTGATTTACATTACTAAATTATAAATATAAATGTAGAGTAACATATGTAAAAAAAATACTGTTACTGTAGAGTTCATGAATCCCAGATTAACACCTTGATATATGGAAATAAAATAAAAAGTGAACAAGTCTCAGTGGAAATAAAATAAGAGCAAGACTCTTAAGAACAGAAAACCCCAAGTGTTTCATTATTATGATTTATGAATATCATGTTATTTTTTAATTTAACAAGTGAAATAAAAATTCAAATAATATTTTGAACTCAACTTACACAAATTGATTTTGAACAAGGATCCATTATACTCATTGAAGATTGAAATGGGTTGATCTGGTGTTTAAATTTATCTAGCATAAAAATAACAATTATGATTGAAATCATATATTTCAACAAACTAAGAATTAAACTTCATAAAATATACATCTAAGTTATTGTTGGCACCTAAAATTTTATTTGAAGTATCAACGGATACTTGATATAGCATCAAGATGGAAGAGGGTTTCAAAAAGGAAAAAGAAAAGAGGGAAGAGATCTAATTAAAATCCAGCATATATGCTTGAGGCTAGTCATGCATTAGAGAAAATATACCCCTCCCAGACCAATACATAATCGGATATGATAGGAAGGAAGGTTGTGAGCCCAACCGGATTAGGCACATGGCAGAAATGGAAAAAGAATCTTATGTACACTCTTACCTCCACTGACCTAGAAGAGGTCAGCAAAAGGAAGGGGGGGGGGAGAGAAAAGTTTACAAAGGAACTAAATGAAATATAGCACATACATAGCCAATATGCATTATCAGGCTAGTCAAAAATCAGGCAGAAGTTGGAGGAATCCAGAAAATAGAGGGTTAGAAAATCATGAAGAGAATGAGGCTATATGCCCGGTCAGTTTTGGCAGATATGTGTCCAAGAGAGAGCAGAAGGTTGTGAGCACAAAAGAGGCCCACGATCAGCACCAGCTGCAACATCTGGGCACCATGAGATGAGAGGATGGAAGAAAGAAAAATGAAGCAATAGGGAACAAAAAATACTTAATTCCCTATACCCTACCATCAGTGTATGGATCAAAGAAGGAATCAAGCACATATATCTAAGGCCGGATATGCATAATTAGAGGTGAGTACACAAGGGGGACTCAAAGCCCATCCTGTCCAAGGAGGGACCAGCAACTGACCCCAGAGCAAAAGAAAAGGAGGGGGAAAGAAGGATTGGATCAAGGTCCCAATCGGTGATAGCATATGGGTAAACAAGATTCCTCCAGCTGTATGAGAATGTATGGCATTGACTACCGGTGGAAAGTAGAAGAAAGAAGTTAGAGGTGATGAAGACCTATACAATGCAAGAAAAAGAGAGAGGGAAGAAGGTCGGTAGTGACATAACAGGAGCTGAAGAGCTCCTGTTCAAAAATTCCCCTCCGGAAAAGAAGAGATTGGATGAAAACCCAACCGGTAGTAGCACATGAAGAAGCCGGGTCCTCAATACATTCAGATATATATATGCTTGCAAGACATACATCTAGGAGCTAATAGGCTCCTGTCTAACACAAAAAGGAGAAGGGGGAATTTGATAAAGACCCCGACCAAGGATGATATATGGAGAAGCCGGGCCCCTGCATATAAATCAGGCCGAGAAAACAGGGAAATAAGCATGCTTTTGTCAATAAAAACATCTCAAATACATGCGGCTATATGTATACTTGCAAAAAGGCAGGGCATAGGACAGGTTATAGGCTGTCGACAGAAAATAGAAGAAGAGAGCTAGAATCATAAGCATAGCTATGGTACAAAAAAAAGAGGGGTGATCATGTGCGGCTGATGACAGCCAAACAGAAGTGAAGACCGGGCATAGATGTAGTCAATATTCCCACTCAAAAGAAAAGGAGAAGAAAGAAGAAATGAAGACATGCGTACATAACACCAAAGCTCAAAGAAAATCAAGTGTAGCATCATAATGTCCGGTGGAAGGAGGAGCAAAATCACCATACATACTCACCCCGGGGTGACAAAAATGCTGTACACCTCCTCGGCCTACCACCAAAGAAGGACAAGGGCGCCCAAGGATCTCCAAATAGCAAGGGTCCGGTGACTCCCCTTGGCAGAGGCAGTTTGCTGCAGCACCTATGAAGATAGAAGGGTGCGGAAGGGTGAAGAAGAGGACCAGCTAAATGGGATCTCGCGGGTGGGAGAGTTTGTCTCCAGCTGGAAGACTGAACCAAACAGAACCAGAGAAGGCTCCGCGGGAACAGCAGATTTCATCTTTTCAAAAACAGAAATTAGATAAGGATTAGAGTCATCCAGCAGCCAGGATTGGATATTGAATAGGTCAAATGGATCCTAATGTTCACGGATCCTCAACGGTGCACCAAGATGGCCTTATTGGATCCATAATGAGTTAATATCCAATGGATCCAGCATTATTGGATATCCGATAAATAATCCTTGGACAAGGTCAATTATCGATTGGAATGGCCTTCTCGGATCCTTAACAAGATTAATATCCAATAAGAGGATCAATGGCTAGGATTAAATGGAACATCCATCAATCGGATGAGCCACATACTTAAGATAATCCATCAAATGGAGGGCCAGGATGAAAGGATATGTATTCAAAGGTCAGGATTGGCTATTAGGTAAGTTAAATGGATCCTAATACGTCTGGATCCCCAACGGTACAGCAGGATGAGCTTATTGAATCCTTAGTAGGATAATACCCACTGGATCTAGCCTTATTGGGTATTTGATAAGATAGATTTAATTCCCTTCACGTAGACTGCAAAGCATGGCAACATTTTGATTAACGGACAAGGTAAAACCGACATACAGAGGACTGATTATAGAAGGCACAGATTAAGCCATTGACTGAAGATCAAGGGACATCTAATCAAGGGCTGAGATGTATACTTACTATGCGATGAGCCCATCAAGAGAGCTCATTGGATCAATGGAAAAGATGCGCATAGCTGAGGCCAATCGGTGGTCAAGATCTTTTATATGATCAGGAAATACATGAACATGTAAAAGTAAGGCAGAAATATACCGTATGCCTATCTCCTCCAAGATTTGACTTGGTTAAGCTCCACCTTCCCCATGATCAGGAGAACATGGCTCCACTTGCGGCAGTACATGAGCTGCACGTACCAAGGAACTCACCCGTCCAACACTTGCTTTAAAAGGGGCTATCCCGCGGCTATGAAAAGAGAAGCGGGAGAGGTAGAAAAAAGGGAGATTCTGTCAGAGCCATCTCAGCAGGGAGAGAGAGGGAGATTTCTGTCAAAGCTATCTCAACAGCAAGTAGTCACCGGAGCATCAAGAAGGAGAGACAATTGAAGGGTCTGCGGCCACCTTTTTGCAGGAGATCAAATGCTAAATTTGAAGGCTACAATGTGAGATATTGGGTCAATCACCTCACCCGTCTCTCTCAAAACACCATGCCCATTGACAACTCAATATTCATCACCCCATCTATCCCTCTCAAATACTATGTCCATTAATAGCTCAGTCCCCATGATCCCTTTCCAATATTACCAAGATATCACCTTGTTTGGTCTGGAAATGCCCAGGCAATATTGAAATTTCGCAGGTCCACTTGATTCCCAACTGTAGGCCAGAAATTCATCCTCATGGTCTCCCCTATTTCAATAAGTTATGTCAGGAGGTCAGGTTTATAGAAATCCCTCATCCCCCGGACATCAAGGAAATCAGCCAAGGGGCAGGTCCTTGGGTTGATTTCGTTTGGTCATGATAGTACCAAATTGATGATCATCTTATTGTATATATATAGACCTCACTTCAGATATGATATAAACCATATCCGAGCATACTATTGGGTCCCATAATTGAGCCCATTTTGTTTCCCCGGATACATTTCTGTATCACCAGATATGGAGCCTTTTCTATATACATATATGAACACCATGGACAGGTCTATTCCCTCCCTGACCCTTCTTTCACAGCCTCCCTCGACCTTGAACACCTGAAGGATGACCCTCAGAATTTCACCATTCCGGCAGAATTGCAAGGGTGCTTTGTGTCACCAAGTAAGAGAAGGGTTATACCCGGCCTCTTTGGAACCCACATGATGGACCAAAGATCCCCCGGGTAGCCTTGATAAAGCAGAGAATATGAAGAGAAGATGGCCAGCCGGGCCTTGAAGATCTTATAATTACTGAGCATAAAAGCATGCACAACATGTGGAGGAGCTACCCATTGCCCCATGTCAGCTTGAAGATCAAGGCCGGGAGGGCCTATGAAGAAACTGATGCCTATTCCGGGGCATGATCATAACATGTGTGGGGCATAGCCTTACACACTTATTCTGGACAGAAACTGGAGCCATATGTCCAGTTCTTAATTCATTCCATAATGGAGGGAGCACCTAAGCTCGGCTTATTGAAAGAGCAGGAATTTCATATAAAGAGGAGGTCAACTATGGACCAAACCTCTATGATCATGAGAGACAATTTTCTGTAAAGAAAGTCTATGCCATTCAAGATGAATAAGATGATCACAAGATGATGGAGTTGTGATCATAACATGAATGATACTCAACTGCTCAGTGGCTTGTTATACCCCACTTTGACATAAATGATATGCACATATTGATGTTCATATGATGAGCATTATATATACATACATATTTATAAGAGTTGTATGCACTGGAAATTAAGTTACCAAGAGATTTAATGCTTGAATTTCAGATATATCTCAAACCTGATTTTTCAAGCCAAGGCACCTAAGTGCTGGATCATCCCTTAAAAATGAATAGAGGGAGATTGATCTCATATTTTGGAGGCCGGACATATAAAATACAAGGACAGAACCTGCCATCCTCAAGTGCAGAAGGGCTTTGGATCCGAAAGCCCATGTCTTTAAGGCCCCCAATCAGAATTTGGAAGGGAGTTCATGGACTTAAGCCCGAGGGCACCTCAGGCCTTGGAATTCCAGCCATTCCAAGAAAATTTTATAGGTTTCAGATCCCCCGGGAATCTGATTATCAGGGAATCCGATTATGACTTCATTCATCTATGGTGTGATGGCCTTCATGAGCAGTGACATATGACTTCTTTAGTCATGTATTATTTAGTCTGCCTCCGGGTTTGCTATCTGACCTAGTGGGTTTTGGCCTTAGATTCTATTTGTCCAAGGGGTGAGTAAAGATACCCACTGAAGTGTAATCCCCGGTCATAAATATTGAAATCATAAGATTTCCAATGCCCATTTCAGACATAAGATAATTTTAAACCCAGACATAGTCATGGGCACTTCCAGTCTGATTGAATTAGATTTCATGCAAAGACAATGGGCCAGATCCAAGATGACTCTATACCTGAGGTTAAAGCCTGTTTTACAGCAGCAGGACTTCAAAGGGGATAGTGCTTAAGTATAGCATAACAAGTCACTGTCCGAATCTATCCTATATACACCTGTACATATGAAAGGTGGTCTTAAAAGTTAAATCATCCAGTTGAAGACTACAAGAGAAAGAGATGAATGAATGACCGGAAACCACAAAGAGGAGGGGGAGTCATGGGACTCACCCACAAGACAGACTTCCAAATCTGGAAACCCCCACCCCGGAAGCCTACATCTTGGGGGGTTTAAAGTCTGATTTCTGATCTTGACAACATGAGCCTCCCGGCCATAGGCCACCTGGTTTACAAAAAGAGGGTGTTCAGCTGACCTTAGATCTGAACATAATCAGATCATTGAGGAGGCCAAGATGAGTATTTCATGGTATATATAAAAGTCTTGTATGGTAGGTCTGTGGCCAAATTAGAGTGGTTTAGAATATGGGCGTTGCGGGTTTAAACAAGCCTTATGTCGCCTGATGAAACAGACCTTAAGGCATGGTTTAACATAGGATCATGGCCGGTTTAAGACCCATATCAGGGTTAGATATAGATCTGAATTCAGGTGGGACTTAGGAGTTAGCTGTTCAGTTTCGGGTTGGTATTTATGTCAAGTATGGTCACATAAATCCCAAATCAAACAGGGTCTTCATCCTTGATTATCTAAGATGATAGCCTAGGTTCAGAATTTATACATAAACAGTGCCTAGCTTAAACAAAACTCTGATGAGCCTCTCGGTCATATGAAGAGAAGGTTTCAGATAGCCTTGGATCTGAATATAGTCGGATCATTGAGGGCTTGTGGTAGAGGCTAAGGTAAATATTCCATAGCCTATATAAGGGTCTTGTATGGCAGACTTATAGCCGAGCTCAGGTGGCTCAGGTGACAGATATTTCAGGTTTATACAAGCCTTGTTTTATATGGTATTTTAGGCTTCATCCAAAGTAGATCTAGTGTTTGTCATAAGGCAGATTCCAACGCATGTTTCGGAGTAGATTTTTGACCATTCTAAGGTCAAATACCAGGGTCAGCTATGGGTCAGAAGCCTAGTGGTACTCAGACGCCAAATGTTCAGGTGCAGACTATCCACCTCCAGATTTTAGATGTTTTGATCAAGTATGCAAATATATGAATCCCAAGCTAGCCGGGGTCTTCATCCACGAACATCCAAGATGATAGCCAAAGTTCATAACCCATACATAAGCAATGTATAGCATAAACAGAATTTTCGGTGAGGGAGTATACTCAAGTCTGGATGTTAATAGGAGTTGAAAGTTCTAATCCTGAGAGGTGATTAAGTTCTGGGTTTAGCATATCTAAACTCAGGATTTAGAATATAGAATGATGGTCTCGAGTCTAATATGACAAGACTTGAGGGAAGGGATACACAAGGTATCTTGGGAGCATGTCCATATGTATGCTTTAAAAACTCTAATACCGATATCCTAGACATGCTTAATCCTAGGGGGTATAGCCACAACCATGTTTGATCTGACACCATAAAGATCAGATCTAAGCAAATCTGATTAAATAGATCCAGAAGTTAATAATGACCAGTTACCTAGATCCAGAATGTCTTCATGAGTCCCATGGTTGGTTAGACATGTATCATTTTCTGAAAAATCCTATGACACTTGAGCATGTCTATGATCAGTCTTGGCATTTCTTCACTTGAAACCTGGATATTTTAAATTTCATAATGCATCAAGTCTCAGACCTTAGTCATGGCTATGGGTATCTTAAATCAAACTTTGATATACTCATAGGAAAGAGCTCTTCAATAATGAAAGGACTTAGATCTTGACAACGATAAAGAGCATAGGCCATTTCACTAAGTCAAGATGAAAGGACTTAGGCAAAATTCTGGTCTCATCACTAAGTCTAAGATGATAGACTTTAATGAAGATAATATAAGTTCAATCATAAAATGGTGTGTGGACAGATTTCATCTAGTCCAAGATATTAAGACTTATATGGAATTGACATGGAAGTTTATGACAAAATTCGATCCTAATACGATCGGATCCTAATAGACTTTAATAATCCCGAGTATGGATTCATTAAGGAACATAAACCTTAAAATGTCCAAACTTAAGATGACAAGTTTGCATTCCATTGATTTTATGAGTCATTACTCCCATGTGTATGTGTTTCATGGATGAATGTTTCCTTCTATACGAGTTGCTACGACAGTTAATCAAGGGTGTTCGAGAATCTCGATGTAATTAACATCGGAAATTCGCAACTTCCGATGGAGAGAGGTCCAAAGACAAACTTTATGAACCCTAACCTCGATATACATATTTTATGCATATCACATATTTTGGTTAATATTTTCTATGAAGTATCATATATTTTCATAGAAGCCAAAGATAAGATAATGAAAGTTCATTTCCCAAATAAACGGAAGTCAAAAGAATTTTCAAACCATGCCATATTCGACATATATTTCAATATTTATTTTTATAATATAATAATTCTCTCGAGGTTTCACAGTTATTCAGTAAAATTATTTCTTTGTTGGGCTTTTTATTCTTCAGTACCAATTTGTAACACAAGGAAGCTACTACGATCTTTACATATTTCAATAACTTGCATATAATAAACTTCATATAATATACATGTAAGTTATTAGGTGTTAAAGGAAAAAAAAACACTGCACGACAATGGGTGCGGTGTGTATTCTCCAACTGTTATATACCATATGATGGTGATAGAGAGAAAGAGAAAGCGAGGGTGTAGCTGGGATGATGGAGAAGTCCAGCAACGGCAACAGCACAGCAGCTCCGGCAGCATAGTGAGGAGTCCAGTGATGGCAGCAGTGCAGACGGCGATGGCAGCAATGCAGGTGGCTCTGGCAGCACAACAAGGAGAAGACTGGTGACGGAAGAAGTGCAAGTGGCAATGGCAGCAATGCAGGCAGCTCCAGCAGCATGGCGATGGGAAGTCTGGTGACAGCAGCAGCATGCAGTGGTGATGGCGGCAGCGAGACTTCCAACTTTGGCAACATGTGGAAGAGTTGCCTGCTTTAAAAAGGATGACGCCATCTCAGGAAATCTTTTCGGTTATGGAAGGAGAAATTTTCTTCTTCGGGCTTTGTCTTTCGATGAGAAAAGAGAAGTGGACATTGTTGCGGAACCAAATGAAGCCGTAAAATAGGAAGATATTCGCCAAGAAGTTGAAGTGAAAAAGAAGTTGTTCCAATTGGTTCCCAAACGGACCCTTACTGTCCTGGGTTGTGAATTTAAGGTGTTAATGTTTCAGATTTGTGGATTACTTGATTTGGATTTTGTTTTGGGAGTTAAGTTTAGATTTTGAATGTTTTGAAATTTTAGTTTTGGTATAAAGGCATATATTTTTTGGTCCTTAGGATTTTGTTATGTTTTGGATTTGGTGGTTTTGTATTTAGAACTTTTTTTATTAAAGTTTTCTGTTAATTTTATGGTTTAGTTTCGTCTTGTTTTTCTTTTAGTTTTGGCTTTTAGGATCTGGGGTTTTATGATGTGGTTCTCCATTTTTTTATTTTTCTTGATTTTCAGATTTCCAAACTATCTGAGTTTTCAGATTTTTGATTTCTGACTCCCCAAGTTTCAGAGTTTTCTGAACTTGCAGAATTGTCGGATTTCAGATTTTATACTCTGCGTTTTCCAGACTCCCCAGCCTTCGGTTTTTTCAAGATCTGCAAATTTCTTTGTTTCAAGCACTTTCATGTTTGAGTTTCCAGATTCTCAATACTTATGAATTCTTCTGGGTTCTCAGATTTTTGTATCTTCTAGATTTTCTCAGATCTGCCATATGATCCAAAGCTTTCAAATTTGGTGTTTTCTAGTGTTTTTCAACCTTTCAGATTTTACTGGATTCTGGGATTTTCAGAATTCTGGTGTTTATAGTTTCTAGGTTTATGTTTCTCCGATTTCTCATGTCCTGGCCATTTCCAGATTTTCGAAGGCTCGGGTTTCCCAGATTTTATAGGAATTCTGGGATTTATGGACCTTCATAATTCTCCTTATTTTCAGATTTTCTGTTTTGTACAAAATTCTATATTTCTTGGGTTTCTGGGATTTTCAGACCAGTGAATTTCTGATTTTCTGGTATTCTGAGTTTCTTTTTCAGATTTCTGAATTTTCAGAGTTCTGGCATTCTGAATTTCCTGACTTCATTTTTTTTTTCAGATTCTCTGATTTGTATGTTTACACAATCTTCAGGTTTAGGCCCTAAGAAAATTTCCATGTTCCGATTTGCTGAAACTTTCAGGCTTTATATTCTTAAGGAGCTTCAGACCTCTAAGCTTTGAGGATTTTCTGATCACATTGACTTCCAGCTTTCTGCATTCTGGATTTTCTGGTTTGCTTTATTTTCGGATCCTCTGATTTACAGATTTGCAGAATTCTCAGAATTTCAGATTTCTTGCCTTTTGTGTTTGCATTCCTTCCCTTGGGGCTGTTTGCACAGAAATGGATGTTCTCATTTCTTGAGGGTTTTGATACAAATACTCATGCAGGGGCATGAAAAGCCATAATCCCATTTGATGGTCTTAGGATTGACCATTTTTCACACTTCATCTCATCCCAAATTTATCACCTTTGCATTATCACTACTCTATACCAAGTATTCTGATGCTGGATGCTGGGAACCTGGGACTGTTTCTAAACTCAATCACAGACAACAAATTGACAGTATACTCCGTGTTGATACTCTTGACGTTCTCAAAATTCCAAACTAGAGACTAGTCAAACTAGAAGTGACCTAGAGTATGCAACCCCTGAGTGAGCAGGACTGAGGAAATTCGTTCACAATGAGTATAGGACACTCAATAAACAATGCTGATCTAGTGGTTTGAGATAAGTTCTCTCTAAATTACCCCTACAATGATTTGATTAAATGAAGTAGGCACCTACTCTCACATGCAACACAATAGTCAGACGGATAATAAATGTGCAAAGTGTAACAGAGAGAGAGAGAGAGAGAGAGAGAGAGAGAATCTCCATATTGGGGTGTGGGTGACATTTGTCTGGTTGCCACTACTTTGACCAATTTAATACATGTAAAATATTACAAAGATTTACGTCCACGTCTTGCCGGGTGGTGACATGCTACAACATGTCAAATTCGGTCAGAGAGCAAACAGGTTGACATGCCCATTGATGCCTAGGCAGTGTCCTATGATCTAACGTGTGTCGTGTCACATTTTTACGCGTAACCTAGTAATTTTACTTAAGGAAGGTGGGGTCGGGAGTCGGGACCGGGTCGTTTGGGCCCAAAACCGACCCGGGTCGGTCGGGGTCGCGACCTGGGTCGGGCTGGGGTCGGCCGGGGTCGCCAAAAATAATAAAAAAAAATTAATTTTGGGGTCGGGGTCTTGGGGTCGGGACCGGGTCGGTCGGCCCCAAACGCGACCGGGTCGGGCCCGGGTCGCGACGGGTCGCGACCCGGCGAACCATTTTTACTTGTAGAACAAACATTCAAATCAACTTGAAATCACACGTCTTTTCATAACGCAAACTGACTTGATACAATGTACTTACAATATCGAATCCATGCATCACTTTAAAAAATGAAATGACTTGATTCAAAGTTTAATCACCTCGAATTGCATAAAAGTCTATTGGACCTTGTGTGCTTTAGCTGCCTTTGTGGTGCCACCTTGAAATGGTGTAATCGGCACTTTATACGCTTTATACACCGATCTGCCTCTACTTGATGCCTCTTGAAACAGCAAAGTTGGTGATGTTGGCTCTGGGTCCCTGTCAGGAACAAGGAGGCATCACTGGAGAATGGTGGCCATGGGGTCCAGGCAGTGGCAGGGGAGTTCGGGTTGCCATGCGGCAAGATCGTGGTGGCCAGCCAACCTTGCCGGTGGTGCTACTCGCGTCGTTGGTCTTCACCTACACAAGGAGGACCTTGAGGGTCTGGGGCTGTGGAGGTGGTGCTCCGGAAGGCAGTGGCTTGCTGTTGGCACTCAAAATTTCTATATGAAATATAGGCATATGTAAAATGGGGAATGAAAAATACTTAATTCCCTATGGCCTATCATCGGTATATGAATTAAGAGGGGCCCAAGGACATATACCCAAGACCGGCCCAATATAGCATGTAAAGAAATTGAGCCCCCTACATGTGATAACCTCCTGTTTGAAGGCCATATGGGAAGGTCTTTGGAAGGAAGGGAAGGCCGGAGATAATCTGAAAAGAGGCCATATTGGCTCCTGTTGGAAGGCCTCAGACATGTTCACCTCAACATAGAAAGATGACATGTTAATAGACCTACTCAAGAGGACCCAATCCAGCCTAGGAGGAGGCCAGGTCCTCAAGTATATTCTGTGGACAGATCTCCTACCTAGCCAAGAAAAGGGGGGAGGTCGGGGACAGTCTGCAGAAGCCATATTGGCTCCTATTTGAAGGCTTCCGATATGCACATATATACATCCAGCTAGACATATATTTGATTTGTGATATGAAGACATGCTCCTAGCAAAAATCTGAAGAGAGGAGGGCCGGAAACCACAAAACAGCAACTAAATTGGACAGACCCGACTACAATCACTTAGGTGATATGCTGTCAATAGAGGGCTCATAGCCGGATATATGTATATGAAAAGATAAAGGGGCATGCTTATAGTTGAGCATATGGCAGCCGAGTAGGCCCATCTTAGGGGACCCAATTCAGCAGGGTAAGGAGCCGGGTCCTCATCTTCATATATATACACTTAGGACATATGTCCTGTCTAGTCAAAAAGGAAGGAGAAGAGGAACAATTGATGAAGGCCCCGACCAAGGATGGTGCATGAAAGAGCCGGACCTTGCATATAAATCAGGGAGATGGACATATGGGGACATCCCAACATAGCCAGCCACTCATATGCAAAATGCAAGCATGGTATGAGACAATGAAGGTGCTGCCGACAGGAGATTGAGGTAGGGAAATTAAATTTTCATACATGTCCATCACATAAAGCTGAAAAGGGAAACCAATTAGATGTGCTCACCCGGGAACAGCTAGGAAGAAGTTCACCTCCTCAGACTGACACCAAGAGGAAGAAGGGATCACCTAAGTCCTCCAATCAGCAGGTGCGACAGCTCCCTTGGGTAATGTCCAAGTTGTGGCAGAAAAACTGTTGAGAAGAAGGGTGCGACAGAAGAGGAGAGAGGGCCTGCTTAATAGGAGCTCGCGGATGAAGGAGTTAGACTCCAACAGGGAGTCTAAACAAAAACTGCTTGGAGGAGGATCCGCGGGGAGAAAACAGCTTGGTCAATTCCAAATAAGCCCGGGAGATAAACCAAGGCCATCCGATGGCTAGAATTGGCCAATCAACAATCACATGTCCATAGATCTCCCCGGTCCATTGAAGTGACCCTATCGGATCCTTAATGGGATAATATCCAATGGATCCTAGTTAATGAGATATCCGGTAGATGCCCATAAGCAAGGATGATTACCGGATGATAAATCCTCTTAGATCCTTAATAGGATTAATATCCACTAAGTGATCAAGGGTCTTGATTGATTGGAATAACATGTAATGAAGGACCGGGATTGACCAATTATCAAGATCATTAGAGCATGGATGCTCCCCGGTCCATTGAGATGGCTAATTGGATCCTTAATAGGATTAATGTCCAATAAGAGATCAAGGGCCTTGATTAATTGCAAGGACACATGATCAAGGGTCGGATTAAGGTTTGAACAAGTCAAATAAACCTTAGATCTCTAAGATGGCCAGCGGAGCATCATGATGGATCAACCGGATCCTTAATGAGATTAATATCCAATTAAGGGATGAAGGGCCATGATTGGATGAAGCATCGATTGATCAAGGATGTTCATCAAATGAGGGGCCGGGAGTCAATGAGATATGCCTCATTGGATGCTCCCTCGTGAGAGGGAATATAGGAGGAGGGGGACTGCCACCTGTCCCCCCCATGATCTCCCACTCTCTCCACTCCCTATGGTGCGCACACTACCTTGCATCCCACTCTCCCCCGGGTGAACAACACCCATCCAGTGGCCTATAAAAGGGCCAGCCCCCGCCCATGTTCAGGGGTCGGAGAGGAGATAAGAAGAGAAGGAGAAGCTCTGTAGAAATTCTGTCAAAGAGGTACCCGCGCAGCTCAGAGAAAGGGCAGTGAGTAGAGAGGCTCTGCAGGAGAATCAAGGGCAAGTCTTGAGGGATTTGAGGTAAGATATCATGGCCTTTATCAAAGCCGTCCCTTCCCTTAGATGATGTGACCGTCAGGAGCTCAATCCCCTCAATTGCTCTCCTATATCAGTAGGTTACCCCCCTGCTTAAACCTGCAATTCCTAGATATATACTAGGACCCTACAGACCCCTCCCTTCATCTTCTCGGACATATTTGGGCCTAGTCCCGGGACAGGAGGAAAGCCATATCCAAATACTCAAATTAACCCCATACTTGAGCCTATATTGCTCCGCGGATACACTCCCACCTACCTTTATAGACCTGTTGGACAGACCTGCCATCTCTCCCTCATTTTCCTCATAACAGTCCCCTCCGGCCTGGAAATTATGGAGAAGGTCTCCCAAAGTTCAACTACAGCAACAATACAGTAAGGCAAGTGAAGATGAGGTTATACCCGGCCTATTTGGAACCCACATGATGGACCAAATATTCCCCGGGTAGCCTTAGGCATGGGAAGAAGATGGCCAGCCGGGCCTTGACAAGATCATGATATCCGACCATAGAAATATGCAAGATGTGAAGGATCATCCTCCGATTATAAAATCAGGAGGCCGAGGATGCCAAGGAAATGACTTCATGCTCATAAAGGACATGATTGGAGCCTAATATTGGGCCTAGTTCCATGGACATATCCCGGACAGGACTATAAATATACATGTGGTCCTTTTGGTCCATCTTATAATGGAAAAGACCAATTACGTGGCAGAGATAAATGATTCTTCTTCATATGTACTCCCTAGAGAGATGAGATAGCCTCAATATGATGGGGTTTTGGTTATATCTATATCCTACCATACAAGGATATGTTGTATATTATATGACATGAATAAGAGCATATATGTTGATACTTATATATATGGGTGATCTATGATCATCATGTGCAACCTATGAGGGCCATTATTCATTAAAAGGAGAAGGTTGTTCTCAATTGAAGGCTGGACATAAATACTAGCCTAAACTAGAGTATGAAATCTTAGGCCCAAATAAAGTCGTGAGTGTATCATCAATCTGTTTGGACTAGAGTTCATGAGTAGGAGGACCTTAAGCCCAGTCCAGGGGGTCTGCATAAGTCTGACATTTAAGACTAAGGCCCATCAGAAGGAAGAGAATAGCCAAGTGGTGATAGTGTCCTATCCGGGTCTGTTCTACATACACTTATACATGTGAAAGAAAGGGCAGTCATCTAAGTCTCATAAATAAAATGGATGTTCGGAAGCCACAAGAAGGAGGGAGAGTCATGGGACTCATCCTCAAGACAGGTCTCCCAATTTAGAGACCCCTATCCCGGAGGCCTACATTCTGGAAATTATGGTTATGATTGGTGTTATGATCTTGATAAAATGAGACTCCCAAGTCCCAACTATAAATAACATGGTTTAGCCCCCAGAATTTTTATTCTAATTCTAGTTGGACCGGGGGACATAGGAAGAGGAAATGATGGTTTTCACATATCCAAATCTGATTCCCCCAAAATGGATAAGGTGATCCCGACATGATAAAATTATAATCATATTTAAACATGTCCTGCATCAAATGGCACAAGTGAACATATATGTTGATATGCTGATGATCGATGATCATTATATATGTCTGTATGCAATCTATGAGAATTATGAAGCTAATGGGAGGCTAAATCTGAACATAAGAGTCCATACAGTCCAACAAGGACTGGACTGAAATCTAATCTTCGGATTTCAGGCATATTGTGGACCTGACTTCAGGGCTAAGTCAAGTATCCCATGGCCTACATACAGGTCCTGTATATAGCCGGACTTAGCTATCCCAGTGACATGCATTTCAGGCCTGATTATAGGATTTCAGGATAGGCCTAACGTCTGTCATAAGGCAAACTCCAATGCATCATGGAAGGGTTTTGAGTGAAGGATTGATAGCCGAACTTGGAAGGTATGGATAACAGTTGTTTCGAGCCTATAAAAGCCTTATATTTCAATTGATTTTGATGTTTGGCAAATTTGACCAATCTAAGGTCAAAGTCGGGATCGAGGCCATTGAATTCTGAATTTTGAATTCAATTGTATAAATCCCAAAGAGGGACCTAGTTTTGA
Organism: Cryptocoryne crispatula var. balansae; assembly: GCA_036172225.1. Taxonomy (NCBI): domain Eukaryota; kingdom Viridiplantae; phylum Streptophyta; class Magnoliopsida; order Alismatales; family Araceae; genus Cryptocoryne; species Cryptocoryne crispatula. The sequence continues at coordinate 18,460,064 of CM069921.1, forward strand.
CAAGATCTGGCCGGACCCTAGCCAGGTCCAAGGGATGAGCCAAGGGAAGTTCGGCTGTCAATTGAATATAGATTTTAAGATGGAATCATGACTATCTTATAACCATTTCCCAGGATAGATATGAGTCCAAATCCGTGGGGCATTTAGAAGCTAGTTGCTCGGGAGTATGGTTGATAAAGGTTAAGGTCTAGAGCCCATGGGTAAGCAGGCCAGTCTAAGGAGGACATGAGTTGTAAATTCATAATTCAGAATCCGAAATGATAAATCCTAAGTCGGGGCAGTATGGTGGAATTATGCGTAGTGTATCCGGGGAACATGTATGTCCCCAATAAATCCATCTTCAATTGGGTTGAAATAGAACTTGGAGGGAGAAGGATTGATATCAAATATGTGATGAGCTTGCTTCATAGCATGTCTAGTCCTAGGCCCGGTCTCTTGTATATAAAGACTAGAGGCTTTTAATAGTGAGGACTAATGTAAAATCTGAATCATAGGCCAGATTTTAAATCCGGGACATCAAAAGAAAAACTAATATATCCTTTAGGATTAATATCCTATACATCCCTTTGGCCGAGGTGGGTAGGGGTAAACACATGTAGTGTTTGATCCTATATTTTCTATCGCAACCAAGAACCATCTGAACTAGGCGCATGTGCCATTTTACTAAGTCTAAGATATCAAGACTTAACATTAGGAAATACTCGATTACCTAAGCCTAGGATATCATCGTGAAGCCCCATAGTTAGGTAAGGCATAAGAAAAGACCATGACCCTTGTCTAAATTCAAGCATATGCCAAGTCAAGGAATAGTGACTTAAGCATATTCTATTTTCATCACTAAGTCTAAGATAATAGACTTAAATAGAGATGACACAAGGAGCCTTGACTTATTGAATACTTCCATTTTGTTCAATATACAAGAGCTTAAAATGAAATTGACATAGATTTCGATCTGAATATGCTCAGATCTTGATAGTTCAACCTATGTCTTGATATAAGACACTGAGTTGAGAGACTAATCTCTTGCAAGGCATTGTTGGAATCCTTGCCCATACTCTTAAGCTTAGATACTAAGTTTTTGCATCGTCATTTGACCTCATATGGTCGCTATGCTATCAGATTTGAATATTAAGTCTGTGTTCCATTGGTTTTAAAGGCCATAATCCCTATACACTAATGTTTTGTGGATGAATGTTTTTCTTTCATATACAAGTTGCTACGACAGTTAATCAAGGGTGTTCGAGAATCTCGATGTAATTAACATCGAAAATTCGCAACTTCCGGTGGAGAGAGGTCCAAAGACAAGTTTTATGAACTCGAACCTCGACATACATATTTTATGCATACCACATATTTTGGCTAATATTTTCTATGAAATATCATATATTTTCATAGTAGCCAAAGATAAAATAAGGAAAGTTCATTTTCCAAATAAGCGGGAATCAAAAAATGAATTTTCAAGCCATGCCATACAACACATACAAACATAATTTTTATATTCTTATATATTTTTATATGATTTCATCCTCGAGGTTCCACACTTGCCCAAAGGGAGGGCGGTGTCCGGAAGGTGAAGGGGAACCCTGGGAACTCCCAGTGAGGGGTGAGGAGTCCTAGGGTGGTTGTGGGTTTGGTGGACCTGGATGGCTGCCGTGTGGCATACAGAGGCCCTGGATGGAGTAGCAGATGGTGTGGCTTCATGGCCGGAAAGGAGCTGGGGATGGGTGAGGGGAAAGGGGCTCTTGGGGGTTCTATGAGTATCAGGGTGTGGTTCAAACGACAATGAGGAAGTTGGGAAAGGGAGACAATGAAGCAGGGAAAGGAAAAGAGGAGGGGGGATGGGAGCTCCGAAAGGGATGAAGTAGGGAGAGGGAGAAAAAAGAGAAGGGACTGGGAAGAAGAGGATCTTGGGGTAGGGGGGCGGGGGAGGGGGGTTGAGAAGGGTAAGGAGAGAATAGGCGGTGATGACCAGAAGGAGGAGAATCGCTAGAGAAAGAAAGAGGCAGAGCTGAGAGGGCAATTCAAGTTTTTCTTCAAAATCAACATATGTATGCTTGTGGATGTGTGTCCTTACATAGACTCCACATTATAAAATTTGAAGAAATCCCAGAAAAAGCCAAAAAATTGTAAGTATATCCTAAACTAAATATTTTTAAATATATATTATAAATAGCATCTTCTATCAACTAGTCACCCTGATCCATAGAGTCCATGGTCTGCTTACGGCATCGGCACGCACGATCCGGATTGAAGTGGAGCTGAGCTCGGGTGTCCTCTCCATATTTTGGATCGGTTGACTTGGCCAATTTAAGGAAGGAAACTAATTCGGGACCAGTTCTTTAAAATTTGATGAAAACACAAGAAAAATAATGTGGACCGTTCCCCTGTTGAGGGGCATTTGTTTCCAGCGAAATTGCTGCCTCTTGGTGGTGAAAGGATAGCAGCTGCTGCCTTGCACCTTCCTTGCCCTAATAGGGCAGGGAATGAGGCTCATGTTGGGTCTAAAGACTGTTACACAATTCCCAAGTTGGTGGGTCCCTATTTACTCCTCTTCTGCTTGTCGGCAGTGCAACCCAGGCCAAATCAGGTGTGTTATTTGATCTCTATTTGTCTTAACATGTATTATTCTTCAAAAGAGACATTATAATACAGTTTTTTATTTATTATCTAATTTGACATTTTATATTCATATTTCACCTTTACTTTTTCAATGTTCAAAAAGTACTTGTTTCTCTTTCCTGTATCTTTTTTTTTCTTAAAAAAATGTGTCACCTGCAGGTACATTTCCTTTCAACGATGCTTATGTATTCTGTATTCATATTCGTGTGATGATTTTCAAGTTAATCATACTTGCACATATTTGTTTGCATAGCATTATATGCATGTGAATACTACACGTTCAAAAAATGTTTAGGTGTCAATCTCAATTATTATGAAGACTGCCTTGGAAAGTCTCTGCCATGGTTACCTATTCGATTGTCTTAGCCATCTACACATGTCGTAAGCAGCTTGAAACTTCAACAATCTGTTCTCAGACATCAAGGTGGTTCAACTGCTTTGTAATCCATTTGTTAAAATCAATTCATCTTTTCAGTTTTTCATTAGGTATTTCTTGTCTATATATATTTTGCATTTTGCCTAGGATGACTCATGCTCTCTGCTTATTCTGTATCATAACCTTTATGGCTGAAGGTTTGTTGCAATGCTTGCAAGAAGCCAGTTAAGGCCAGCCAATATGCTGCTCATGCAGGTTTGCATTCTGCAACATTTTGCTTAAAGTGATTTGGTTGTAGCCCTTGATACTGTTATAAATACGTCTACTTGTTTAATTTTGTTTAATCAATTATGTTCTAATTCGTTTTTTTGACATGCATGTAATGAAAATTATTAGAAAAATGCATGGTTTGCCCAAGAAGGTTGGTCATGGTATTGGCTGTGCAAAAAGTCCAAGTGCAAGAATTGATGAGTGACAAACTCCGATTCTGCGATCCTTGTCCATAACCCACCCATAGCCAAAGCAAAAGAGGAAAAGAAGGTCCACAAACTACACTCTAAAAATAGGAAATGAGTTAGAAAAATTCTAAAAATAAGATTAGCATGCATCCACATCGAATAATTACTAATGAACATGAAATGAAGTTAAGTACATATTCAGATGCAAAAACCAATTAATTGATACAACATGAAAATATAAAAAATAGGAATATACATGATATCAATCTAATACCAATATCTATGATATGGATATTGGCCTTTCTTCTCTTCTTGCTGCTGTTGATGTTCCTGAGTTATGCCCAGTCTTGTATATTGTCTGGGACCATATCCATATGAAAATAATGTCGATGCCATGCTATCAAAGTCGTAGGTATCGGACTGCGGGATGACCGGGACGTAGGTAGACTCTGGTGGAGCTAGTGGTAGTGGTGGAGGAATCCACTGCTGTTGAGCCTCGCCAAATGCAGGATATTGTGGCTCTATAAAATGATGTTGTGATGTTTGCTTATCCAGCATGTAATATGGCTTTGGCCGCCGTGAATCAGGTGACTAGGCTGTTGATGGTTGCGTCACTGGTATGCACTACTCGTCATTATCAACTGAGTAGTGAGAAGGAGCCTGCATGCTGTCATCGGGCTCACAGGACGCATGATCTCTAGCTTCTTTCTCTTCACCTCTTCAGCCATCTTTGAAGTTCCACCAGAACCCAAAGATTTTTTTAGCTTTGCAAATCCGCCTATTTTTCGTGCAATCACTTTTGTTTTCGTTTTCGCTGGATTACGAATGGGCTAAGTAGCGGCAGCTGGGGCTGGAGCTGAGACTAAAGCTAGAGGTGGCTGCTCCATAGCTGCTCAGGCAGAAGAAGGCCCTTCCTGAGCTTGAAAAGTAGGTGGAGGTGGAGCTGGAGCTTCCTCCTCGGCTTCAACACCATTCAACTCTTCTTCAGCCCATGTACGGTCATCGGGATCAAACTCAGCTGGATGATCCCTGGCTGCCCTCTCCTCTATCCAGAAGGCAAGTGCATGCTCCTTCTAGAATATCTGAAGCATGTCCACCTCCTTAAGTGGTGGTGTGACAGAGGTATGCCTCTGCTTATATGGACCACCTGTGAACCGTGCAAATCGCTCCTCACTGATCTTCTGTCGATTCTTGATATTCTTGATACGCAGCCTCATATTGTAATGTCAGAAAACCAACTTCTCCAGTCGGTCTGAGGTCAACTTGTTCCTCCTTTTTGTATGTATCAGGTTGAATGTACTCTGGTTCCTCTCACAATGAGAGGAACTAGTGCTCTGGCTGAGTATCCTGATACCGATGGCAGCAAGTGAATTCTATCCACTCTTAGTGTTCATCTGAACCCACTACTCAGCTGTAAAAAAAGAAGATAAACAATCAGTCCATCATCTTCAATAACTTATATGAAAATAAAATAAAATCTTCATCATAAATAAGTATATCAGGTGACACTTTGTTGCATGAATATTTCAGATCAGCATTTGAGTATATGCCGACCCTCATCTTATACTTCTGCATCTAAAAAAATTTAAAAAAATTCATTAGTTGTCTAATAATTAGCTACTCCAAAGTATCGAATAAACTCCAGCTTATTTCTATCTCAGTCTCTATCTTGTCCGGCTGAGATCGGCAGAGACGCTGAATAACAGTTAGTGTACCCTGCATCATCTCGTTGTCGTTCACCACTTGTCCTCCATATTGGATGCGGGGGTTCAAAAAATATCTTGCAAGAATTTAATAGTTAACATTATGAATAAGACAATTATTGACTAAACTTAAAGTAGGGAAGCACAAATATTTTTTGAACCTACTAACCTGCAGTATGGACATCGTGGTGCAAAGTCTTGTCTCATCGGTCATCTATGATCTTCCATCACTTTTTGTAATCTCTGGTATTCTTCTCTTTTATTTTCAATTTTGTCCGATCCATGGCATCATACAACGTGCCCATCTGGTTCCTGTCATCTGAGTCTACTAACCTCAAGACAACTACTAGTGGCTCAATGATTGCCAAGTAATATGCAATCCTCTCCCAAAATCTCTTGTCAGTGATCTGTTTCTCAGACTTGACAAGCATTTTCAACTGATCTTGCTTGTTGTGTAGGTGGTCCACCATATAATTATAATAGTCCTCGAACTGCATGAACCTAACCAATACATGTCTGTGCCGGTGTAGACTTTCCAATGCAATGAAATTCATGGCGAAACGAGTCGGACCAGGCCTAACAAGATCGTGCCATCTTGCGTGTGATCTCGTAATATGTAGTAGACGGGGATGCGAATAAATAAATGACGTGATCATCTGCACCTGCCTGACAAGGGTAGATACACTCTCTTCCTTGCCTATATCCTCCAATATGAGATCAATAGAATGTGCCACACATAGCACCCAGAACATGTGCTGCCCCTTCTCCATCATAGTTGTCAAGGCGACAAGGCGTCCAAGGCGCCCGAAGGGTATTTTACAGCTTAGGCGGCAAAGCGTAAGCCTAGGCGTTAAGGCGAGGTATGAAGGGGAGTGGAGTGTATATGGCATTTTTTGAAACTATCATGACATTAAAATATATAAAAAATGAAATGAAACTTACAAATCTAATCAAATTGTCATACATTCATAACCAAACTTGAATAAGATCAAGAACATAACATGTACAAAAAGATATAAACTTAAGACAATTTAAACCAAATGAACTTACCACATAATGTAAACATTGTTTGAACTTCTTTTTTCTTTAAGAACCCGCATAATAGTGTTCACAATATATTTGCAAAATACAAGCACTAAACATTCCACATTATCACAACATAAGGCACTAACATAGTGAGATATGAAGTAATCAAATTCAAAACATTAAAAATACATAAAAAGACAATACAACTAACATCACCATTTACTAAAAACATAAGTAACATCAAAATAGTACTTAAAACATGAAAGTTGAAAGATAAAACTTAAAAGACAAGAATATTTAAAAGTTACATCACCAACTCAAAGTTTAAAACCGAACACAGCATTTTTTAAAATGTCAACATCAGGTGCATTAGTTTCCTCTTTTTCGTTGTCTTCTTCATGTGTCTCTTGACTCTCCCATGATGCACCTCCATCATCATCATCATCATCATCATGATCATCTATATCATCCTCTGGAAGCTCTTCATCACTATTTTCATCCCTTGATGGCGTATAATGTGATGCACTTGATTGTCCAATTATTCTTTGAGGTCTACCCTCTGAAGCTCTTATATTATCATCCACATCTTTTCATGTGAGATCTTCCCCTTCATGCACTAAATCTTCATCTCTTTGTCATCCATTCATTTCCCCAATCTAGATCTTCAAAACAAATAGGATCATACTTTTGGGGATCTTTTTTTCGTGCTATAAATCTATCACGAAGACGTCGGTTGTACTGCACATATACCAAATCATTCAACCGCTTATGTTCCAAGCGATTCCTCTTCTTAGTATGAAGCTGAAAAAAATGAATATAAAGTTATGAGTTGAAATATAAATCATTTAATGTAGATCATGCTAGTTATATGTATGATGTATCACAATTTTAGAAATCTTACAAATTCAAAAGTGCTCCAATTCCGCTCACAACCCGATGAGCTACAACAAAGGCCTAGAACCTTCAATGTAAAAGGTCTCAACTCAGGTGCTTGTCTGCCATATTGTATCCACCAATCAACTATATTGAGAAAAAGATATTAACCACAAGATGTACAAATAGTGTTAATCAAAAAAATATAATGATACTTGTGCCCTTACTTGGAAGCTTTTTATGATGTGACTTGATAGCGAATGATATGCCAAATGTGTCTTTTGCTTCCATATAAGAGGAAAGTTGTTCATCTATTTTTTCTTGTAAATCAGAATCTCCCACAATTCTCTCCATACAAGTGTAAAAAGCACCTTTAATCTTGGCGGTTGAAGTTGGATCTCTTGCTTTAGCATCAAAGTAAAACTTAGGATTCAGAAAATAGCCGGTTAAATGTAGAGGGCGTTGCATTTGTATCTCCCATCGTCGATCCACAATTTTTAAGATAGGAGTGTATTTTGTTTCCTTTCCCGCAAAGTTTTCAATAATTTTATGCTTTGCACATTCCATTGCAGCATACAAATACCCCATTGCCGGCTCTTCATCCCCATCCACTATCCTTAAAACTTGTAAAACTGGTTGACATGCTCTCAAGATTTCTTCTACTCCATGCCAAAATTTGATTTGAAAAACATTAGACTGCACATTTTTTCCCATGTTTTCTTTGCCCACACACTTCTATGCCAAGCATCGGAAGAAAATAATCTCCTCAATCCCCTTTTTACCACATCAACATTTAGTCTGTCCAATGTGAGAAAAGATGTAGCAAACCGTGTTACCCCGCACCTTACAAGTTCTTTTCCTTTTGTTTCCTTCCTCATGAAATCCAATAAATGTGAATGATTATACATGTAATTAGTTACCTTCTTGGTTTTTGAAATTGTACCTGCATAAACTTTCATCTTTCCGATATCCTCCAACATTAAATCAAGACAATGTGCAGCACAAGATGTCCAATACAAATGTTTTCTTTTTTCTATTAACAATCTCGCAGCTGAAACGTTGTATGATGTGTTGTCAGTCACAATTTGGAGCACATATTGCTCACCAATTTTATCAACAACTTTGTCCAAAAGTTCATAAATAAGTATGACATCTTCTTTACGGTCAGAGACATCTATGGACTCTAGAAAGTAGGTCCCCTCTGGACAATTGACCAAGAAATTAAGTAATTTTCGTTGTCTTCTATCAGACCAACCATCACACATTATGGTACAACCATAAACTTTCCAACATTGCTCATACTCCGAACGCATTGCAATAATCTTTTCCACCGCTTTCTTAAGCAAAGGCACCCTCAAGCTATGATAACTCGGAGGCCTACAACCCGGCCCAACTCGACAGGCAGATTCACACATGACCTCGAAACTTCTCAGCTTTGTAGCATTGAATGAAATGCCGGCTTCATAGAACCAAGTGGCTACATGTTCTTTAAACAATGCTTGCTCTTCTTTCTTCAATTGACTATTCAAAGTGCTTTGATATTTTTTCCAACTTCTTCTTGCATCAACAAAATCCTTAGCCGACATTCTTGTAAGGACATCCATAGGACCCTTATTTTTCTTGCTTTTATCTGGAAGTGAAACTAAATTTGTAGATTTAGTACTCCCACTTCCTTTCTCTGAATGTTGTATGTCACCCTCTTGTGCATCTTCATCACTTTCAGAACATGCAAGAAAGTCATTTGTTCTTGAAGATGACAATTTTCTCTTCTTACTTTTATTCAACCAACTTAACATCTCATCAGCAATTTCCTTGGTAGTTTTTGGACATTTCTTAACATCGCTGAATCCTCCAATCAAATGTTCTTTTTGTCTCTTGATTCCACCATTTGTCACCAAGCCACAAAGTTCACATTGAACTCTATTCTTGTCCTTATCATCCGGCCAAAAAGCATACTTTCAACCCGGATCATTCGACTTCGCTTTCTTTTTTTCAACAACATTCATGTTGACTGATCCTGATCCAGATTCCATCAATCAACCAAAGAAAAAACTCACCGGCTGAAGACATAAAAAAATTATCAATGTAAGACATCCATATTATATAAATCGACATAAACAATTAGATAACAATAGAAATAGAAAAATAAGAATAAAAGTGAAAACAGAATTTTTCGATCTCAAACCGTAGTATAAATGACTTCGGTGGAGATTGAGAGGATTTAAACTCTATTACGTATAATATAACAATCTCCGTACATCACACAATGTCAATGATCTATTTAGAATATATAAATATACTTGAAGAAGCAATAACAAGGGAATCGGAAATTAACGACGCACCGAAGATGTTTAAACATGAAATATTTTACATATTCATACATAGATAATACTTAAGAAGATTTAAGGCATCGTAAGAGATGTTATGACAACAAATCAGTGAGAATAAGTGATAAGAATAACAAAAAAATAAAAAACTAGGTTTTAGAGAGAGTTGGAGGACTGTACGGAGAGCTGAGCGGCTAGGGCTTCTCTTGGAGATGAAAATGCCACGTAGAAGGAAGCCGCGGGGTGGAAGGAGCTGTGAGGACAAGCTGTTGGAGCTTGGAGGGCCGCAGGAAGCCGTCGGGGGCGAAGTGCGTAGGCTTCGGGCTGGGGAACCACGGCGTCGCATCCGCGGGATGCATCTTCGGGCGTCTTCGGGCGAAAGTAGCGGGGCCGAGTGGCCCGGGTTGACTTAAGAGGCCGGTTGGCCTGTTCTGCTTGAACTGGTGGCACTAGTTCAACTGCTGAACCGGCGGCTCTCCAGACCAGGCGTCCGGGCGCTCGCCAAGGCGGCGCCTTGGCCGCTCAAGCGGGCAAGGCGTACGCCTTTTCCAGGGGCCACAAGGCGGGTTGCTAAGGCGGGGTTCAAACAACGCCTTGTCGCCTAAGCGGCGCCTAGGTGCCACTTAGGCGACCGCCTTGATAACTATGTTCTCCATCAACTTTTTTCGAGCCGCTTTATATGAATGTTCGTTGTTAGTGACAACCTGAACTACATTATCCTCCTTAGTCTCCTCCACCAACGCATTCATCAAAGAAAAAATGAAGTCGGCATTTTTAATCTTCTCAGAAGCATCCACCGACTTTAAGAACGTGGTCCCCTCAGAACAATACACCGAGAATTTTATTATACTCTTGGTGATACCTGTCCACCCGTCATACATAATCGTACAACCCCTCTCCTTCCACACCAATTTGAATTCGTCCATCCACTCCCTCAACTCATGCACCTCCTCATCCACCCCAGCGTCGTATATATGCTTGCTGATCGGGGCTTGCAGACCTGGTCTAGCCTCACCCACAGCATCCACCATCATTTAGAAGTAGAGGCTGGTGGCTGAATGTGCTGGGATGCCTATATCAAGTTAAAAAAAAATTTGGATCAGGCAAAAATTAAGCTTAAGTAAATAAAACACACATAAATGTCATTTTAAACATGATACCTGCATGTAAAAATCACTTCACAATGTGGCGAATGATTCTCTTTGCAGCTGTTCATGTTGCCTTCACCCATTTCATAACTTGTTTGATCCCCATCTGCCCAACACTCTGTTTCTTAAATAAATACTCATCACTCGACGTAAACCAAGTACTAACAGAATGGCGGTGTGGCTCCTGTCTCCATCTCTCCGTCTCCCGGTCCTGGGTAGGGCGAGTCGATGCTGATCGGCCAAGAGTTGGGTTAGTTTGACCCTGACCCTCCTGCTCCCCTCCTCTTGTCCTCCTCCGCAGTAGATGCATACTTGCTAGCGTGCCTAACATCTCTAAGCTCGGAGTCTATGGAGTCGTCCTCACTCTCTGGCTCCGGCTCAACTGGTGCCTTCCTCTTGCCTTTCTCTTTCTAGGTAGGCAAATCTCGGTCCCTCCTCCTCTGGAGTAGCTCATCCTGCAACTCCTCCCTCTGCTCAATCCTAATAGCCCGTTGAGAGGCTCTACCTGTTACGTAGCCTCTTATCCCAGGATCGCGGGGTCGGAATCGGAATCGGGATCGGTGGGTACCGATCCGATCCGGATCGGATCGGATCGGACCGATTCCGACCGATCCAATGGAAGACAATCGATCCAGAATCAATAAGCAAAAAAAAAAAAAAAAAAAAACGATCCGATTCCGATCCGATCCGATCCCAGACCGATTCTGGCCGATTCTGGCCGATCCTGGCCGATCCGACTGGAATAGCAAAAAATGAAAAAAAACGATTCGATTCCGATTCTGATTCCGATCCCGACCGATTCGGCCGATCCAATTCCGATTCCGATCCGATTCCGATCCGATCCCGACCGATCCGGCCGATCCCGACCGATTCTGCCGGAACTTTTTTCCGGATCGGTCCTTCAGCCAAGAATCGGATCGGCAATGGCCGATCCGATCCAGGAATCGGCCGATTCCGATCCGGATCGGCCGATTCCGCGATCTATGCTCTCATCTCGTCACTTTTCTTCCTCGGCACCTTATCACATTTTTTTACATTTTCACCTGTTCCGGCAATATGTTGTTGCAGCCGGAACACCCCCCCTGCCCCGTTCATCTTCTTCCCACACCATTTGCATTGCACTTTCTTTCTAACCGGGTGTACCATATGCCCGTGTTCTCAACCCACGTCAGAAGGATGTACTGGTGCTGCATCACCTTGATCGGCCATTGCCTATACCTGCAAAAATTGTAAACAATACATTGAAAATTATTAGGCAACATAAAAATTGCTTTAGGGGCTGTTCGGGAAGCAAACAGTCCGTCAAACACACTATTTGGTATGTTTAAAGGGTTACGCATTTGCCGGAAATGGTCTTAAATCGACGTACGGGGTATCCGGAATTTTTCCCGTACAAAGAACATCCAATTGATGTTCTTACAACTTGAACGGAGTTGTTCGATCAAAAATCACCGAGTTTAACCATGCTTGGAGTCGCCGGAAATGCGTAAAAATAGGCGTACGGGTATCCGAAAATTTTTCCGTACAAAGAACATCCAATTGATTAGTTTAGAACTTAAACGGAGTTGTTCGGTTGGAAATCACCGAATTTAACTACACTTGGAGTTGTCGAAAACGCGTAAGAATGGGTGTACGGGGTTTTCGGCGAAGAAATCTTACCAATAATCTTTCAATGATCTAAGAAGAGGTTGAATCGAGGCCGATCGGAGTTTGAATTTGTGAAATCCCTTGAAGGATTCAGTTGGAATCGTCGGAATCGCTGGAATCGGTGGAATCGCTGCTAGAATCGTGTTGGAATCGGCGCAAAGAGCTAGGATTGAGCTCGGAATCGCTGGAATTTTCGATTTCGAGGGTTGATGGAGCTCGGAATCGCCGAAAGAAGTCGCCGCCGCTACTGGATCACCGGAATCGACCAGCAGCGGTCGATTCCGGCCCTAAGGGCCAGAATCAGTTCGATTCCCGGTCCAACATCGAACCGGACCGGCCAAACCATCTCCGGTGGAATTGGTCGGGATTGATCGATTTCAGATAGAATCCCTGGAATCGGATCGATTCTGACTGATTCCAACTGATCTAGCGGAATTCCTCCTGCAATCGGCCCCTCCGCATAGAATCCACCGATCCGATTCCGGAATCGGCCGATTCCGTTCCGATTCCGGCGATTCTGTAATTAATGTCATGGGAGGAGGAAGACCCAGTCTTTTGTTTTCCAGCATCGCTTTGACAACATATTTGAAATCTTGGAGTCATTGTTGTGTTGGACACTTCCTATTGGAGGAGAACATGAGGAGGACGTGGTCCTGGTTATCGAAGAGAATGCACTGAACCTTCTCCCACTTCCTTCTATTTCTTAGGAGCACCGGATGGAGTTTCCTTCGACTCCAAGATACATGCAAAAATTCTCTCCTTGGACTGTGCGACGGCTGTAGACTTGACCTAGGATCTCTTCAAATGGCGCAACATCCAAGGGTGCTTATTTATCACTAGATCCTATATTCTATGTTTTTTAAATAAATACTTAAATAACAATGATATGGACTATATTTAAGTACCAATTGGACTTGATTTTATGCATCCTCATGTCCCATGCACATAAACACAAATTGTATCAGAACCATAGCAAAATTGATTTAACATTCATTATTATATCTCAACCATTGGATTTTGCGAACATTACATTAATGGTTGATAAATGATTCAACTCATTCTCCAACTGATTCTTCTAGGCCTTTGATATCATCATGGCCTATTCTGATCACTTATTTGATCATTATTTATCATTGAGCCCTTTATTCCAGTGTGCTCCGTAGATTTTTGGAGAAGGCCAAAATTTGATATTTTATGTATATTTGACAGCCTGATCTTGGTCATTTGGTCCCAAAAAGCAAAAAACATTGAATTTTGCTATCCAGGTCTATTTGCTGACATATGTGACCCGATAAACATGTTACGAGTTATTTTTGTCATCTAAGCTCATTTCATGCTGCTTGTGGCCCAGTAAACATTACATATGTTGAACTTGCCATCCGGGTCCATTTTTTGACCTCTTTGGCCTAATAATGCATCTGAGCCCATTTTCTCCCATCTTTGGCTTAATAAATATGAAACACGATAATTTTGGCATCTGGGCCTCTCATTGGTCATATTGGGCCTATTAGGGTTATTGGGCCATATCATTGACAAATCAGGCCCATTAAGGGACTGGCCTCGAGTCAATTCCATTTAATTGCCCTTGGTGCATATTTGTTTGAATATTTCTTCAGTCATAGCTTTTGTCGGTCTATTAAGCATGCATGTGTGTTATTCTTTCCTTTGCTTTACATGCCATAATGCATTAAGAGTGCGATTGGGCATCTAATATGGTCAGATTTCTGAACATGTACCGAGTTTGGAAAGCCTTTGTTGTCTTCAGTTTTCCGCCATGCATTTTTTTATCTATGATTGGTCTGCATAATGCCATCCGATTAGGACCATGTAGTTAGATATGCATCAGGGTTAAGGTTAAAGAGGATATCCTCTTCTCTAACTGATCACGATTCAGATCTGATTTTTCTTATTTCCTTGTGATGGATGGCCATGAGTTAAGACAAAGGGATAAGGGGATCATATTTCTCTTTTATTGAACTACCATGACATGTTTGGGATCATATTAAGCATTTAAAACACAGTGCTAGTCACACTTTCCGACTTGGCAAATCTGATTTCCTTGTATTTGGTTGACATTCTTCATCAATAATGTTCAAGCCTTTTAGCCATGATCTTTTAACCTGCAGTGTAGCCATATTTTGGTATCCATATGGTCATCATGTGAGGAGCAAGTCTCCTAATCCACCTGCATAGGACTCAGTTTATGTGCTAAGCAGTTGTCGACACCTGGAATTTCAAAAAAAAAAATAATAGAGAGCAACGGGAAGAGAAGACGGCAAGGGATGGATTGACCGGCAGACAAAAAGGAAGGAGGGGGAGGCGAACGCAAATAGCAAGACCAAAGGGCACTTTACCACAGCCGACTTGCGGTTGGGTGCGCAGGAAGGGGGTTATCTCCTTGCGGGATCCCCGGAATAGGGGCCAGCCCCTTTGCCAGACACCTACGACAACCCCTTGCACCGACCGGGGGCTCATCCAGGTCCCCACGGACCTCCGAGGGAGCCACATGCCCGGAGACGGCTATAAAAGGAGGGGCGGAGGTCGTCGCGGGGGAGAGAGGCCAGGAGAGTGAAAGAAGAGAGTGGGCGATAGGAAGGGAGATCGAGAGAGAAGAGAGAGAGAGCACCGGAGCCGTCGGAGCTGCTGCCCTTTCTTCTTCTTCCCGCCGGAGCCGTCTCCTTCTTCCAAGCGGAGCCGAAGGACCCGCGGACGCCGCCAGCCGCCGCGGACGCCGTCGTCGCCGGAGGAGGTCTCCCCCTTCCTCCCCCACCGCTGCCGGATCCCTCCTCCGTCCTGTCGTTTGCTTCCTATGCCGTCTGTCGTTGCCGCCGGGTGGTCACCACGAGTCCGCGATGGGGGAGCACTGTAGAAGGGGGGAAATAATATCCGCCCAACTATGGTCCAGCATGGAAAACAGCCGTGGGGCCCTGCCGGTTGAAAAAGAAGAAGAAGAAGGTCGTGGTGGCCCCGCGCGCGTGAGGAGGCGGCCGCGCGTGAGAGCCGCGCGAAGGGGAGGTTGACCCGCGGGTCAACAACGATGTGGGGCCCACCAGGAAAAAGGGGTTGAAAAAAAATAAAATAAAAGGAGGACCGCCGGGCAGGCCAGCAGTCGCGTGGGGAAGGGAATGGGCCCAGGCCCGTTAAGTTGAAGCCGCAGGACTGCGGGAGCTAAAAAAAAGAGGAAGAGGAATTTTAAAAGAAACAATCAAGTGAAATGTAAATAAAAATGCACTAACTAATTAAACAAACCTAGGCGAGCATCCGGTCGGCTAAAAACCCGCCTCATGGTCTCGACTTAACTCAAAAGAATGAAAATAAACGGGAAAGCAATAGGCCGGCTTTTAAGCATGCCTCTTGACCCATAATTTTAAAAATAAAAATAAAAATAAAATAAACAATTAACAGAAATAAGAACAATCTACTTAATTAATCAACAAACCGAGACGAGCATCCGGCCGGCTAAAAAACCCGCCTCATGATCTTGGCTTAACATAAAAGAATGAGAATAATTAGGGAAAGCAATGGGCCGGCTTTAAGCACGCCCCTTGACCCTTTAAGGTAGACATACAAAGGTCTATTTAAAAGACCCCAATGTCTTACCATCTAGCTATATATGAGGCCGTGCATGATCAACATGCCATTAAGCCGATTATATGCTAAAAAAAGAGAGAATTGGAGGAAATACCCATAAGTCTATCTAAGGACCGGGTATATTCCCCCATAAATTGACAAGTTTATCATGTCCAATGAGGATCAAGTTGTAATGACATGGAACCAAGCAACGAGATGGCATGTCCGGTGTATAAGTGATCTTGAGTGGAGGATCAATAACCCAATGAAATTGAGAGGATTGCAAACAAAAAAAAGATAATGATGAAATAAAACAAAATAAAGCAACCTGAACACAAATAAAAGAAAATCTCTTGGGCCATTCCGGGTCTGAAAACACAGAGGGTTGGAGAGCTGAGTTTAATAAAAAAAGGGTGTTGGCAGAATTTCCTAAGGTTAAAATCAAAATCTGAAATACGTAAAAATCTGAAACACATAAAAATCTGGAATATACAAAATCTGAAACCTAAATCCGAAGCTTAAAACCTGCAAGTATTAAAAACAAATCAAATCCGGTCCAATTCATAACACATAGCCTTTAATAATTGAACAGCTCTAAATCATAAAATCTATGTCCAGACCAGAATCTGGAAGGCTGAGATTTACAGAAATCTGAGAATTTAAAAACTTGAAGTTTAATTTGAAGAATCCGAAACCTGTAAAGCCTGCCAAGTTAAAAAAATCTGAAAGTCCAAAATTTTAAAACTGAAGTCTAAAGCATAATCTGAACTCTAAATCTCTGAAATCTGGAAACATCTGAATGTGAAATTGAAGCATGCAGGATCTGAAATGTGTTAATCTGACATCCGAAGATTTAAAATCTTGAAACATGACTCCAAAATCTGAAATCTGCAAAATCTGAGGTTCACATTCAAAACAAAATCTGAGAGTGTGCAGAATTCTGGAGCGGGGTTGATTCAAAATCTGAGGGTTGAGGGTTTAAGGTCTGAAAATTTCTAATTCAAATAAAATCTGCCTGAGTCAAATCAATAAACTTAAATCAAATTTAAAAAAAAACAAACAAAACAAATCGATTCATTTTCCAAGGTAAACTCAAAGCCATATTTCCTGGACAGAAGTCAAATAGACAACAAATTAAAAATCGGAAGCATAACTTGAAATTGAAATCTGCAGCTTCTAATCCAAAAATCTGAACTCCAAGGACTTGAAAATCTGAATGTCATATTCACAGATAAAAGCCTGAAAATCCAAGCAAATCTGTAAGTCTGAGAAATTGTAAATCCCAAAACCCGTAAAGCCCAGAGATCTGAGTCTTCGTATAACTAAATGCCCCAAATCAAAACACTCCCAAATAAATCACAAACTCAATTAAATCCATAAACAGAATTTGAATTAAGTAAAGTGATAATATCAAGCACCAATCCGTTTTAATCAAACAGACTTAACTCAAATTAAACTAAATCTAAAAAATTCAATCTCAACAAAATCCATTTCAAACAAGATTAGGTCAGATTTTAATCAAACAAACCTAATCCAAATTTTAATCAAACAAACATAATCCAAATTCAAATCAAACAAACCTAATCCAAATTCAAATCAAACAAACCAAACAAATTTAATAACCTGCCAGGCATCAATCTAAACCAGAAATTCAACTCCATCCCAAACATGGTCAAATCAATTAAATTAAGTCAAGCTCAAATCAGAAACCTTTAAATTAAGCCCAAGTCAGTCTTAAGCAGACAATCCTAATTCAAATTAAGTTAAGTCAATCAAATGAACTATTAATCTGAACCCTATGAAATCTACATATTAATCAAATTTTAAAAAAGGTTAACTAAACAAGATTAACCTAAGACAAACTGAATTTAAATTAATAAATAATCCATCAACAAATTCAATTCAAGACAATTAAATCCTAAATCAGTTCACATAAATCTGAAAGTTGCATGAAAGAGAATCCATAAACTGTCAAATTCATGAAATTTAAAAATCTACAGATTCAACTGAAATTTAATAAATCAAATGGGTTAAATAAGATAATTTCATCCCAAACAAACCATATTCCTTAAGCTAAGCCCAAATCCCATTCAAAATCAAATAATAAACAAAGCATCAAATTCAATTAAACAAACTCAAACTCAGCAACGAATAACTCACAAATCAATCAAATTCAACTTAAATCAAATTAAATTCAAACCAAATCAAACAAAATTCAAACCAAATTTAAAAACACATTAAGTGCTTGCCTTCCACCAAGTTCATGGGGCTTTCTGTTTCTCCTATTATGTATGTGTATGTTTATTTTTGTGGATGCATCATTCTTCTATCCAATGAGTCGCTATGACGGATAATCAAGGGTATTCGAGTATTCTTGATGTAATTAACATCGGATCTTCGCACCATCCGACGGGGAGAGGTCAAAATAAATTTCAAAGAACCTAACAACCTCAATTTATACGTACCATTGACCCTAGCTAGTACTTTTATGGAATACCATCTATTTTCTTAAGAAGTCAATGCTAAGGTCTAATCAAATCTAATTCAAATGGAAAATGAATTTCCAAAACAAAAGAAATCTTTTTAGATTTTGAGGTTACATCAGCAGTCAAATCATATAGAGCTCTTATGAGACTTAGTATATGTGCTAAGTCTATGGTCAACTGAGTAGGAACCCTCATTTCCATGCTAAACATTAGCATCCATGTATCATTGCTGTTGGTAGCCTACTCATGCATACGGGACATCCCATTCATAGATACTAGTTCATCTTAGGACACGGATCCTTATAAGATCACATATTCTTGATGTATCATTGTTTTTTTTTGTCATACCCAGGCTCCGGTATAACGTATCATTAGGTTAATACATCTCAATATTTATATCATTTGAATCCATATCGTGAGATTTGACTTTGTTTTATGTTGGCTCTCACCTACTGTAACCCTCCTTTTTCATCTGGGTTTGGGACCAGCTATGGCGGAGTTAAACAAAAAAACAAACAAAAAAACAAACAAAAAAAACACTCAAACCCAAATCAAATCAAATCAAACAATCAAAAAATGCTTTGTTTGCATCCCAAATAAGCTCATGGAGCCATTGCTCCTGTATGTTTATTTTTGTGGATGTATGTTTTTTGTTCACAAATTGATATGGTGGTTATATAAGAGTGTTCGAATATTTATTCGATATAATTAACATCGGTACTTTGCAAGTTTGATGGGGAGAGGACAAAATAATTTTTTTTCAAAGAATCCAAAAACTTTAATACATATTTTATATATCATGAATTGGCTAATCCTCCTATGAAATATCACATATTTTCATTAAAGTTAAACAAAATCAAATTCTTTTCCACAAAGGAAAAACTTGAATTTTGGTTTGAATTTTGAGGTTGCATCAATGGTCTTAGTCTCAAAAAGAATTTCAAATGTGATGTTTGATTCTTCTGTTTGTACATTTTTTTAAGGCTACTGTTTGCGCACTGTTAATTTGACGTAACTTTTTTACAACCAGCATTTTTAGATGCTAAAATATGCAAGCTATAAATCATGTTTGTCAAGAAAAGTCATTCTGTTATTATCTAGGTCTTAGAGATGAAGAGCTGTTTTATTTCGTTTTAGATCCCTTGCTTCGTAGCTTGAAGTCAGAGTTACTGTCCTGTGAAGCTTTATTTTTTTTCTCCAGTTTAAATGGTATCTTTGTGTTTGTGATGTTCTGGTTGATGATCATATTGTATTATTTGCAGACCGCTGCAAATTAATAATTTCTTTAGGAGATAAAAGCATGGAGCTTGATCAGGGTAACCATCACAAGAAGTCTCAAGTACAAGGAAGAAAAAAACTGAAAGCAACTCATGGTGGGATCTTTTTTATCATTTCTTGATTCCTTTTTCCATCTTTATTTTAACTATATCATTACCTAACGATTAGTATTCTCGTACTACAATTCAGATATTTTAAACTGCCATTTTGCTTTAGCCTTGCCACTTTTGTTTTTTTAACTTCAATGAGGAGATAGGCATGAGGGTTGATTATCTTAATGATCTTCAATTTTTTTACTTATTTCTTGAAAATTCCGTGAATTATAAAAAATATCTGGTGTCTTGGCAATTGCTTTTGTACCTTCTTAACTCGCAGAAAAGTTGTTCTTGGCTGCACTGGTGTATGTTGGAAAATAATAAGGGGAAAAGAGCAACTCAAATGCTGACAACAAAACCTGTTGATGTTGGAAGCAAAGCTACCAGCGACAATCCTTATGAATAGTAACTCCTAGCTTGATAGGCGGCCCTTTATCTCCATATGGATAGCTTTCTTCGTTAAATATTTCCAGGCCTCGGAGCTATGTAGGGAGCTTTGGTCTCTCTCAATCACTCTGGTGGCATTAACCCAAACTGCAGTGCGAGGTCGACGCTTTCTCATTCCCTTTATCTAGACACAAGAAGTAGAAAAAGCTTGTGAAATAAGTTTTATTTTAAATTGATGGGTAAAACCGTAAAAGGACCTTTTACACCTTTAATTGGCAAATTTAAAAGGTACTGAGTGAAAAAACCTTGATAGAAATTTACCGTGGGGTTTAAAATTTACTTTTTTAAGAGTTTATTGGGATTTAAAAATATTTGATGTTACGAGAATTGAGAATGTGATAACATTTAATTTGAATTATATAAGAAGAATTCAAAATTTGTAAGTTAAAGAAACATTGAAGATAATGAAAATAAATAAGATATGTGTTCCAGATAATATTTCTATTAGAGTGTGGAAATATTTGTGAAAGATTTAGGGGTAGAATGGTTAACTGGCTTTTTAACAAAATTCTAATATCGAAAAGAATGCCGAATGAATGGAGAAAAAGCAGCATTATACCTATTTTTAAGAAAAAAAAAGATATATATATATATATAAGATTATGTAAATTATAGAGGAATCAAACTTGTGAGTCATATTGTGAAATTATATGAAAGTGTTATTGAGTGGCGATTATAGAATTGTACAAATTTTTAAGCTAACCAATTTAGATTTATGTCCGGTAGATTTACAATCGAAACTATTTTTCTTATTAAAAGTTTGATAGAGATATCAAGATATGAAGAAAGATTCGTACATGATGTTTATTGACTTGGAAAATGCCTGTGACAGAGTTTTAAGGGAGGTCTTGTGATGAGTGTTGGAACAAAAGATGGTTCTTGTTAGGTATATACAAATGATTAAAGACATGTATGATGAAGCAACCACTAGTGTTTGTACAATTGAAGGAGAAACAAGAGATATTCATATTTCAATTGGCTTACATCAAGGGTCTGTAATAAGACTTTATCTTTTCGCATTCGTTAATGATGAATTATCAAAGACTATACAAGATAATATACCTTGGATTACGATAGTTATAGATAATATTGTATTGATAAATGAGGCATAAGAATGAATGAATAAGAAGTTAGAATTGTGAAAAATTACTTTAGAGATCAAGGTTTTCAGGATAAGTAGAAACAAAATAGAATATATGCATTGTAAATTTAATAAAATCAAAGAAAGTAGGGGATGTTGTTAGTTTAGATGGGATAATATTATATCAAAGAACCTAATTCAAGTATCTTAGATCAATTATTCAAAAAGATAGAGAATGTGATGAAGAAGTTAATTATAAGCTTAAAGCATGTTGAATGAAGTGAAGATTAGAAACATGGGTTCTATATGATCGTAAAATTCTATTAAGGTTGAAAGAAAAATTTTATTGTACAAGCATAAGATCTACAATGTTGTATGGTTGTGAATGTTGGACAATAAAAGGAAAACATACTTCTAAAATAAATATTACTGAAAATGAGAATGCTAAGATATATGAGTGGTCATACTAGATTAGATAGAATCAGAAATAAATATATTAGAGAACATATAAGAGTAACGACAATTATAGATAACTTAAAAGGATGGAGATTGAAATAGTTTGAACGTATTAAACGTAGACTTAAGGAGGTTTCAGTAAGAAAAGTAGAAAATATTAAAATAGAAAAAATAAAAAAGGACATAGTTGACCTAGGTTAGCTTCGATGAGGATAATTCAATATGATTTTAATGATTTAAATATCTTTAAAGTGGTAACTCAAATTTGACGTGAGTGGAGAATGAGAATCCATATGGCTGACTTGAGTTGAGTTGTATACGAGAAGTTAGTTGTGACACGAGAGGGAAATTACTTATTTAAGTAGGTATGTAACTACTCAAATCCTTGATTAATTTGATAAAGTAAATTAATCATAGATCCATCCTGCTAACCTTGCATACTTAGTGTTGAGGGGCTCATGCCCAAGTTGTGTGAAATTCTTGACATAGCATACCTAAATCATACCATATGACATTGCCTTGTAAGTTTTAAAGTACAAAATTTTGGCATTACGCCACACCACTAGAAGCACCTACACCTATATGACATTGCCTTGCAAGACTAAACACAACTTGAAGCATCTGCACCTAGAGTAACCAAAGTCATCGCACCTCATTCATTGTCACTTATCCACCCAATGGATTTTTATTGGGGAATATGCTCAGCTGATGGAGAATCCACAGCACTGTACTTGAATTGAGTTATGTGTTCGAATCTTTCAGGGGCTTTTATATGCATCAGATACTCGTACCTTGTTTACCTAATGGCCTATGATCACCCAGCAAAACTAATCTTCTACAGTAGCTAGATTCATATGTTCTCTTGGGAATTGGTGCTGCAATTTTTTTCTACATTGTGATCATCTTTGTGTTGGAAGAACAATGTCTTTCAGTGGATTCATCTATCACTCCAGAAGTAACAACATACTTGTACTGAATCTCTGTGATAACCTCAGTGAAGTTCGGACCTACGATGTTTGTTAGGCTGTTGAGTTCTGCTGAACTCAATAGGCTGTTATAAATCTCTTAACTTGTGGTTTTAAAAGAGCATAGCATATCAAGTTTCAATTTCAAGAGCACAACATATGAGGATATCATAGAATATAATCAAGTCATAAGATGTCATGGAAGAAAGTAAGGAGGGAACAAGACTAAAGATAGTTATATCATGAGATCATAATTCATATTAAGCATACTTAATTTATAGGATGTCCTCCTTTCTTATTTGTCTTTCCCCAGACCCTTGTAACCATTGACTCTTGTACAACTGACTTACGTGGCCCTTAGGGACATACATACAATGCTTTCTGGTGACACGACACTCACAAGTCTTTGCAATGAGCATAGTGACATACCTTCTGCTGGCGGCTGGGTTGTATGTACTGACAGGAACTGCAGCTACCGTAATTTATCATATCATAAATTTGAGCTTTCTGCCAACACTAATACCTCAACTTTTGCTAGATATTTACGAGGTGTCTTGGCCTTACCTGACCCCCATGTGACACTTGTCTTAGTGTGCTATCATAGAATTTGGTTATTCGGATGATGAAAATCTTTCACATAATGGATGCAATGATTCGGTTGACAGAATGTTGTTATGTGAAAACTTTCAGATATCTAACATGTGGTACATATACTTGAGAGTTTGACTTCTATGAAGCTCATAAGATATATTGGACCGTCTAGGACATACTTGGCTTCATAGTAATACAACTTTGCGACGAGCATAACAATTGGCAACACCTAAC
This sequence comes from Cryptocoryne crispatula var. balansae, assembly GCA_036172225.1. Lineage (NCBI taxonomy): Eukaryota > Viridiplantae > Streptophyta > Magnoliopsida > Alismatales > Araceae > Cryptocoryne > Cryptocoryne crispatula. The sequence continues at coordinate 18,483,444 of CM069921.1, forward strand.
CTCCTTAGGTTGATTCAAATAAATTGAGCTTGATGGAGCATTTTCTTAATGTATCATGGATTTATCGCAGAAAACTCTTCTTACCATTGATGAGATTAGATAACACTGATATATGGGATGACAAGGAATCTTATCATTGTAAAAAGGAGATTAATAAAATCAGCAGTAATTGATATATAATTGATGAACATATAATCTTGAAATCAACATAACATAGCATATCATAGATGTCAGATCATACGACACAAAGACATGGAACTGAATGATCTGATTAATCATGAAGTATCACCATTGACCGTTAAAAGTATGGCATGAACAATGTGAATAAGCAAAGCAGAACATGGAACACAATTTAAGCAAGAGTTAAATCGAATGGGGCCTTATAAGAGTAACTTTAGTTGAGGTATTCTTCAATCTACCTCTTGACAAAATTTTGGCGAAGTTTCCTTTTGTGTGGGCTGATGTGAACTGGGAGAATTTGGCAGAATCTTTCCTTAGGATTGTTGAGTTGGTTGGGGTGACTTCAGCATCCCTCCCCTTGTTAGGGTCGATCAGAATTGAATAATCAGGCAGAGTTTTTTCGTACTCCGTAGCATGGAAGATCATGACCGGTAGAATCTGTCTTGACATAGGTGGGACCGCAGCAAGGTTTTTTTCTTCTTTTCTCCTTTCCTCTCTCCTAGTTTCTCTCTTTTTTTCACCTCTTTTTTTTCTTCTTTTTATTTTTACCTCCCCTATTTATAGGAGCCTGAAGTCAGTTTATGCGTACTTATTATTTTGTCATGGTCAATGCGACTGGTGTAGATGGTCAATAGTGTCATGATTTTGAATTGTCCACTCACCAATTGTGGCAGCCACATTTTCACTCGGTGCCATCTGACATGCACATCATTTTTTGGTACATCTTATTAAAATATGATGGGGCTGGGCATCACATTAAGGTTGAGATGGCCTTTTGATGCGGAACAGGATCGATGAATGAAAACTAATATGCTGAAAAGATGAACTAGAGCATGCTCAATAGAAAAACTATCATACGGAGTTAGATAAAGGCTTACCCAGAAGTGACCCTGCCAAAATCATGCAAGCTCGGTTAACTAGAACAACCAAATAACCCAGCAGAGAAAAGGAGCAGCATGCGTTCAGACTACTCAAGATTAACAGGATGTGGTTCCGACGATTAACAAAACGATTAAAACCACCTAGAAAATAGGAATTACGTTCACTTACTCGGCTCGAAAACCACGGCAATGAGCGAGACGGTGGCAGATCCTAATCCCCTCAGCATGGCATGTCGAACGGGGATAATAAATTTGCAAACAGACCTTACCAAAGCAAGCTGGTCAGAATATACCTCAATTCAGTGGAGACGGAAGTAGCCAAAGGCTTAAGATAACGTGCGATCCCGAGGCAGGAAGGGGAGTCCTGTGGCCATCTCCAGATCAGCTCACCAACTCCTCGCTCGGTCTGCTTTAAGGGAAGAGCACGAGGAGAACACTGCCGAACGGAGAACTCGGCCGACCGAACGGACCACAGAAACCGACTTCAATGCGACGGTCGGAAGCTCGAGGATCATCGGCGCCTCGGGAGTCGGTGGATGTCGGTATGCCAGAAGTAGGGAAAAGTTCTTAGCCGTCACTTCCCCACTAGCTCTTCGGCCTCGGGGCATAAGCCCCTGGACACGGGGCGCGTGAGGACTACCTCCTGGGTTGGAGCGGCCCGAGAGGAACGGGGGAGAAAACCGGCGTCGGGCGTGGATCTCCTGCCCGGCACTCGCAGGCAGTGGCCGCTCACTCACCGACCTCCCCTCACCGAACATCCATCATCATTCTCGAATGCCTCGAACGAGAAAACTCGGCGGCCCGAACCAGAGTGCGGATGCACTCACCAAGAGCGGACTCAGCAGAAGATTGAAGGACAGATCGGGAATGGCACTCCCTCGATCAGAAATCCAGATCGGGTGCCAACTATACTCGAGATCTACCAAACAGGATCCAGAGAGTTACCACCCTATTCCCTTACCCAGACTCTTCGGGCAGGTGGGACATTTCCCATGCGTCCACCAAGAAGGAACGAGAAGGGGGATCGACCAAGCAAACAGATACGAGGCGCAAGGACTGAAGCAGGGACGGACGTATCAACTCACTGTTTACCGGATGTCACCGTCGATCACTCGGTTTTGCTGTGGCCGAGAGGGGAGGGAAAACCCCTCGGCGTAGGAACCATCTCACAACATAGAGGACGCAACCTTCTGAAGAACGGCCAACTCCTTGAACATGAACTGAATCTGTCGGACGGCTAGCAGAAAAGGGAGATCCGCAAGGAAACTCTGGAGATCGGAGGTAGAACCACCCGTCAGAGTAGCAAAACCAACGGAAGCCACAAAACGACTAAATCCACACTGCAACGAGCTCTATCGGGGATGCCGAAGAAGAAGAAAGTTGGGAGGAAGCGCGGGAGGACATTTTCCTCTTCAGTCGCCAGACCCAAAGAGCTGCCCAGCCAACGGGATCGGACGAACAGCCTGCGGGGCGACGAGTTCACCATCGCCATGACCATCGCCAGACACCAAGGAGAGAGGATCGCACGCAACGAAGTGACCCGCAGGGGTCGACATCAGTACTCGATCGCCGCGGACGCCAACGCAAGTTTCAATCGCTTTAGGAACAGGAGCGCTAGGTTAAAACATGATGCATTTCATTTTAATTCCCATCTATTCGATCCCTGTACAATCGCCGGCGGGTCTTATATAACCGAGCCACCGGGGTAGAAACAAAAAAGAGCAGGACATAGCAGAAAATAGCAAAAGTTAACAGGACAAAAAAAATGCAGCGCCCGCGGTATGTGCGAACCGGCCCACCTGGGCCTGAAGCCCAAAACTTAATGGAACTCAATATAAACAAGCTGCCGGCCCAGTCCAGAACTTCGGTTGAAGGGCCCCCCAAAAAAACCCAATTAAATTCCCTCATTCAGCCAAATGGCTCCCAATTGCCGTGGTCGGCGTTTGTAATATGCCCTAAAATATTCAAACTTATCTTGAAATCTGGTGTCCCCACCACCTTTCAATCCTTGAGAGGTCAGCATATTTGTTGTGCCATTATTCTTTTTTGTTTATCTGTATCTAAATGCAATGACGTACTTCGCACGAGTAAATGTGGTTAATATAGGTGATCCTAGAAGGTTTTGGGTGTCATATGAGGGTCTGATGGTGGTCTTCCACATGTTTCATTTTTTTTTTTACTTTTTGATTATTTGTTATGATCCTTCCATTGAACATGCCACATCATGGTGCCACGTTCACATTGCAGCCAGTCTGTTGTTTGCATTAAGGACACTGTCAAAGTCCTAATTTGAACTTTATTATGTAACATTACAGCCTAATAACACGTAATTAAGATGTCTAATAATGTTTTATAAGTGCAATGTTCAAGGTCAGCTATCAATGTGAGGTCAAGTGTGTAGGCCAAAGGAAGGTCTTTGTTGCCTTCACAACACTAGTAAGGCATTACTTATTGAATGGCTTTGGAGATACAAATGAAAACTGTATATGTTGTAGGTGCAAATAGTAAACAGCAAGTAGTTTAGTCACCATTGAAGATCTGGAGGGTTAATTATGAGAATCTTCACGTCCACAAGAATGCATCTTTTACTGTCACTAGAAGTGATAAGAAGACCTTTTGGGAGAATAAGTTGTTGAAAGGGAGCTGTATATTTTTTTTTGGCTGCTGAAAGGAAGCTGTATCTTTGTTTTTTTTGGCTGCTGAAAGGGAGCTGTATCTTTTTTTTTGGCTGCTGAAAGGGAGATGTATCAAGGACTTGTTTTGTTGTTTATATGATCCTTCCGTGAGGCTATAAGGTTGTATATGCATGGGAGGAGTCTGATGATGTTACTTTCTGTGATATGGTTATAGCAAGGATCTTCTTCTTGATATGAGTGATCAGTTTATGGCTGCTCTGATTGCTTGGTGAAGTGCGTTGTATATGAATTTGTAGGACAGTAGAAAGTGAGTCTGGTATGGAAGAGGTTTTCAGTGTCAAATCAGCATGTTCGTACTTTGGTGGTGTCAATGTCTGCTGGATTTATTGTATCTAGGTCTTCAGAGTTGATTAACGTCAAGTTACTTTTGCGGAGGATTGCATTGAAAAGATTGCTGACTATTGAGTGACATGGAACCAAGAGGAGAGCAGAAAGTTGTGCACCTTTTGAAACCTATATGGAAAATCAAGATCATTCTTTCTGCAATTGTGGTGTCATCAGATGGAATGGAGAACCTTCAGGACCATTTTGATATTGCTTTTGACATGATTGTCAACAGAAGGACTTGCAGGTTTATGGTTTTGAAACCTTGGTGTGGGAGGTGTGGCAATTTGTTATGCAAGGAATAGAAGGATCTTTGAGAACTCTTTTAGATCTATTTCAGATACTTTCAGAATGGTTTTGGAGCTTCATCAATCAGCAGGTTTCTTCTGCTTCTAACTTTTCTTTTTTGAACATCGTTTTTCTGTTTGCCGTGGTCCTGGAGATCTTTTTCATGTAGGCTCTGTTTAAGGGTTAGGGATCTGTTTTTTAGTTCTGTTAGAGAGAGTGGGATATATGGAGTGAGCTAGTGAAAAAGTGAGAGTGATATAGAGATACTTTGGCAGCTGATGGCAACAAGTTGCCATGGTGGAAGGAAGCTAGGGGACGTGGTGTGAACAGGGAAGGGGGAGATAATGTGGGATTAAAAGTGATGATACCTGGTGTGCAAGCTTCTAATCTTCCCTCCCCAATCAGGTATACACTTCTGAACAATCTGGATGAACCATAATCTTGTTCAATAGCAGCTGATGTGCCCAGGCAACCAAGTGAGTGCCCAGGTAGTCAGTCCACTGAGGTGCTCAACTGGCAATTTAGCCCAGGTCCAATATGCCTAGTCAGCACGTGGCCTCATTGCTTAAGCAAGTGGCTCGGACAATTTTCATAATATAGGTTTGGTTCTATGGAAAGTAAGCCAAAGGTTTATGCTCCCAACTTTATTAATTTTTGCTGAACAACAAACTACAAACTTTGTCTAAAGCAAGAAAAAATTTCATTTAGCACATGGATTGTGGCAAGGAGGGATGGATCGCGGGTCGCGACCGGGTCGCGACCCTATTTTTAAATTATTATTTTTTTTAAATTTCAAAAAAATAAGAAAAATGCGAAAAAAAATCTGAAAAAATACAGAAAAATTGAAACAATTAAATGACATGATTTAAATAAATAATTAAGTAATTAACTATACCTTCCAACTAATGATGTATTAAGTAACTACTAAACTAAATATCTAACTAATCTTCTAGCTAACTAACTATGTAAGTAAGCAAATAAGTATTAAAAAGAAGAAACTACTTAACTAACTAATCAATGAAACAAATGTTAAATAAATGAACTAAATGAACTAATGAAATGCTTAATGAAATAATTAAGTAAATGAGGAACAAAATGAGAGCAATGAGAGCAATGAGAGCACAAATTAGAGATTTAGAGTGAGAGTGGGGGGGTGGGAGTAAGGGGAGCCCCTTGGGGGCTTTAAATAGCCCCCAAGGGGCTGAATGGGGGGGCTGCGCGACTCGGGGCCGGGTCGCGACCCGGCATACCATGGATTGTGGAATTGATTCCCGGATTGGATTGGCAGCCACTGATCAGATATCGGCCTGAACACCTGATCTGATGCAAAATCCCGGCCAAATCGGCTGATTCCCCTCGAATCAGATAGGAATCAGTGTATCTCCCTCCCTCCCCCCTGATCGTCTGTGCAGCCCCGTTTTTTTATGTTTTTTTTCTGATTTTTCTTGACTTTTGGTAATTTTTTTAAAAGGACTATTCCAGAATGATTCTGGATGGGTTCTTCTTCAGGTGGGTAGGCCGATTTGGCCGATCCAATCTGGATCAGAGTTGGAATCGACACCCACCGATCTGGATGCCAATTCCGATTCCTCGAACCTTGATTTAGCATCTTTAAGTTACTTACTGAAAGAAGATTGACACTTTGAATTGACCTAAATGTTTATGTCCTACCCTTGTCTCAGTTGGCTTTCCAAAGTATTTAGTGACAATAAAATAAATTACATTTAGATTTTATGATGATTCTTTTTCATTAATGAGAATTAGTATTACTGGCTTGATTGATGGTATGCATCGAAATTTGTGTTTGTCAGCTTCTAGGATTCTCTGCCATGATATGATATTCGAGTTCTCATGTTTTGATGGAAGTAGATTTAATTTTTCATCTTACATTTTCTAGACCCAAGTTCTGCAGCTGGCGAGCGAGATAAATCTGAGTCCCTGGGGGGAGATGATGATGTGGTTTCAGAGTCAACCTTTTGTAATCAAACTGGAACATTACCTTTCTATTCCATGGAAGCAAAAAGTAATACATCTTTCTATTACATTATTGAGTGGTTAACTGTGTTCAGTGAAAATTCTATGCTTGAGGAGCCGGATGAGTTTATAATTCTTTGTGCATCTTATATTGTTGTTTTATGCTCCTATTCACATTAAAGAGTCGTACTGGCGCTCATACACAACACAATTCTTGTATATTCAAAATTTCTTCCAACTCCATATAAAATAATAAAATGAAAATTACTTTAGCTCTCAAATTGATTTTTTCTTGAATACTGAGTAATGTGATTGACATTTACAGTAGCTAATATATTTGAGCCTATCTTGTCAGTTACTTATCATATGTACTATGTATGTGAATGCATTTTCTACAACTCATGCTCTAATGCTCTGTTCCTCAATTTTATTTGTTTGGTACTTGTTGGCATCCACAGTTTACATTGTCTTCCATCAGTCAGAAAACAGAAAACTTGTGCTAAGAGCTGAAATAATTGGCCAAACAGCAATATTAATATAACATAGTTATATTTTATATTTATACCTTTGCCTACTTTGTTCCTATACTTCTGATATGGATATTATTTTGCATACCCAGTCGACTGGCCCAACCTTGACCCAGTCGGACCAACCTGGAGGCTGGGTCACAATGGAGTTGAGTCGTGTGACCCGGCGACCGGGTTGCTACTGGGTCGTGCGACCAGACCTACAATGGTCACTTGACCGTTGTAGGCTGACCGTTGCCTGCGCAAGGGCTTTGAAGCCCCCTCTTCTTGTCCCTTGGGGGCTTATAAATAGGCCCCCAAGGGGCCCCATTCTCTTTACCTCTCCTCACTTCTCCTCATTCTCTTCTTCTTTAAACATTTTAAATTAGTTGTTTTAATTAGTTCATTAGTTATTTAATTTACTAATTTCATTGTTTAACACCTACTTTCGTTGGTTAACTTAGTAAAGTTGATTAAGTTTATTTATCTTTCTCTTGTTGTAATTAATTAGTATTTTTATGTTTAGTTAATCTAATATTTGTTAAGTCTTAATTACAATGCTATTTACATTAATTAAATATGTCTTTTTCAAGTCACACTACTCGAACTTCCGGTAAGACGCAGAATGATTCCACTTGGGCATATTGTCACTTGATCTCTATGGCAAAGTAAAAAGTTCAGTGTAAATATTATTATAAAATTATATTTGGCAGAATTTATCAGTTAAATTTCATTTTGCAGGGATGAAGGGTCATGTTAAGTTTTGCATGTGGACTCCTCCCAAGATAAAGGGTCCAATTTCATATGCAACTATAAACTATGGAACAAGTAAAAAGAGTTTCCAAGTGGCACAAGGAGACCGTACGAGAAGAATTCATTGGAAGATTGGGTACAAGATCGACAAGGGATGAATGAGTGCTTGATGATATCTCTCTTGTCGACGTTTCGAGCGGCCGCTCGATCATCTCGAGCGGGCGCTCGGCCGGCTGCCCAGGGGGGCGGCATCTTGTGACGTTCGAGCTGGGGCTCGAACGTTCAACCGCGTGTGGCGCTGCACGCTTGCGGGCCACTGAGCCACTGACCAAAAAAAAAGATATCTCTCTTGTTGAAGAATTTTATATTCTTCTCTCATTGGCAAAGTGATGGGGAACTGGAGAAGGACTTAACCAAGGTATGCAAAGTAGGAGAAAAAGTAAACAAATTTTGATTGATCCTCTTGATATTGTAGATGCAGATACAATTGATGAGGAGCGAGATGATACACATGAGCCAAACATCTAAGTTTAATACTAGACTTCGGAGGATTCTTATTTGAGTAGCAGCAACGATGATGGGGTGGGACATGAGAGAGGAGGCATTGTTTTAGGCGGACGGACGTCCACGGATGTAGAGAGCTCCTACAATTGCTGAACCATTGTTAACACCCAAAAAAATGCAGAGCAAGACTAAATTAAGGGCGAAATTCAAAAGTGGCTGAACTTTGTACTATTTGAGACTTTCCTAATTTTTTTAGAGTCATCAAAATTGTCGTACATATGACACAATAATCAAGGTGACTATAGATGCCTGGGGATCACCCTCAGCATATGGGCAGCCCGTGATAGGGAATCTTGGAATTTTAGAGCGGTAGGGCTGCAGTAAATGAAAAAATCAGAGGGTAAAGCAGAAGTTGACATCAAAAAAAAACACAGGAGACAATGAAGATGATCCAGTACGGTCTGCCGTTGAATCACAAGGACCCAATGGGCACCAAGAGGGCGTTGGTTAACACCGAAAATATATGGCCTAAAGGTTCTAACTCTGCCCACGTACATTTAAAATACAATCTACAAGTTTTGTAGGCCACCACATAAGTACCCATGGTTGAATGTTACTGGGTACATTGTACCGGTCGGTTTGGTGACAAAAGAACGTGGGTGAATTGCTAAACAGGCCAGAGTCGGCGCAGAAGGGGCATACCTTCAATGCCAATTTGACAGGGGAAGACTGTGAGCGAACCATCACCTCCCAGAGAGAGAAAGTCGAGATAAAAAAAGAAGCAGAAGAAGAAGAAAATCGGGACAGCAGTCTGCGAAGCCAGAGAAGAACGCGGTGAGGGAAGGGGAGAGGCAAATTTACCTCTTCGGCGACAACCGAGGGTTCCCCTCGATGGTCTCTTCACGGCGACGAACTTCCCGCGCCGGCCGAAGTCTGCCCCGCCGCCTGAAGCCTCCCACGCTCTCAACGAGCCCTGCTTTCACCCCTCCGATGACCTGGGCGAATTATCAAGGGCCCTGCCGCCACTGTCGCTGCAGTCCGGAACGACCAACCGCGGAAGACACTTCAGAAGGCCGCGGATGGAGTGGGAAGCTGCGAGCCGCCACCGTCGACCGTCGCCGAGGGAGGTAGTCGCGTGTTGCCACCCGGTCACATGGGGGAGAGGGGGGTTATTTTTTCCCCCACTTTGGTCCAAGTCAGCACATATGGGCGTCTCGTCGAGCTCCTCCAGACGGCAGGGAGATCCATCGCGAGGAAGGGAATCATTGATTCCCCCCTCAAGGAAGGCCGGCGGGACTTACCTCGCTATGCCCGCGAGGCCCTACGAGGGCAACCCACGGCGCCGGAGGATCCCTCGATCCCGCAATCAACGCGGGCGGACGAGGACGGCACCACCTTCTATTTCTTGGCGGAGGACCCCCGACGATAAAAGGGGGAATGTGGTGTTGCGGAACGGGGATTCGGAGGCTAGGCATCGCGAAGGTAGAGGCTGGGGCGCGGGCATCGCAAAGAAGGATCCAAAAAAAAAAAAACTGAGCATCGCGAAGAAGAAAGGGGGCAGAGAAGGAAGGAGGAGAGGGGGACCAACCTCTGGCGGCCGCGGCCTTGGCTTCAAATCAGCTCCGCCTCCAAGACCGACCTCTGGTCGCCGTAGCCTTCTCTTCGGGTTAGCCCCGCCATCACGGTCAACTGCCCGTTGCCGTCTCCTTCCTGCGTCCTCCCCTTCGACAGTTCAGGAGCCATGGCCGTTGAGGAAGCCCGGAGCCCTGCCGGTTCCGCCCGTTGAAGGTTTCTAGGCCATCGTCCGGCGCCACGGGCGCCGGAAGACTCGCCAATCCTGTTCGCCGAGGACGTGAGTCCGCCCAGCCGCTGAGAACTCCGACGGGCCGCGAGGTTGCGGGGGAGGGAGTTGCCGCGCATTCGTGAGCTCGCGACCACGTGGTCGACTTCTCCTCTCGGCGCCGTATGGTCAAGCCGGGTGATCAAGGCGGCTGAGCCATAGCCCTGTCCGGTTCAGGTCCGCGCGGGGTCTTTAGGGAGGAGAAAATCGGCCCAGACATAACCGATGTCCAGAAGATCGGTCCAAACCGGCCCAGACAGAACCGATGTTCAGGGATGACTTGGACAAATCCGTAAAATGCACAAAAAAAATCATCATGAATTAAAAGGATATTTAAAAATCCTTCAGCCGTATGCTAGTCTATGAGCTGATGAGGTGGTGTCCTTGGGAGATCCTTCACAAGTCCTTACGGACCGGGGCTACTCTCCCTTAATTTGATTAATAATAATTGTGGGGTTAGCTTCTAATTCCCCAAAATCCATTCAATTTTAAATCTCTTAACGCCTATGAGAAGGCCGTATGAGGTTTAATTTTCTTTGTGGAGTCGATTTTCGATATCCAAAATCCATTTGAGATAAGTTTCTTGATGCTCTCAAAGAGCTATGAGAAATTTAATCTTAAAATTTTTTATGCGAGTTAATATCCGGACTCCGAAGTTTATTTTTATGCCCACACAGGCCATCAGCTCGGAGTTAAATGTTTTTTGGAATATCTCTGTGCAGGCGGTATATTCACATGTCCCTGTCAAGGAAATTTTTCTGGCGCCATAAAAAAATGATGTTGATCAATCTTTTCCCACATCCCATAATCCAATTGGATTTGTCAAACAATGTAGAAAGAGAGAGAGAGAGAACAAAAAAATAATAATAACAATCATATGCGTTTGTCGATTTCCAGGTAATACATCCGCAGGTTTTACATAAAAAAAAGACAATCATTACAACAAGTGTCGATTTTGTCCAAGCTTTGGTGGGATGATGATCCCCTCCTCTCGACTTCCATTGTTGTAGAAGTCTAGCTATAATGTACAGAAGCCGTCCATCTCCTGAGCAACCTTCAGCTGATCAAGTGATGGTGGGGGAGGAACCGGTTCGACCTGCAGGAAGGCAGGGTGTGCTCGGCCCATCAAAAGAGGAAGAGATCCTAAAACTGAACGCAAGTCTGTAGATCAAACCTGCAGAACCTGAAGTTTGAACCTGCAAAAATATGCTCAAGATCCAGAAAACCAGAAATCTGAACATACCATAAAATCTGAAATCTGAACTTGAACATATAGGTCTGTAATTTAAATCTGAATTCATGTGCCAAACCGCCATTTAAAAATCTAAAAATCTGAAGTACCGAGGACTGGGGGGGGTTTGAGTTTATGCAGGATAGAAGCCAGAATTGCTCGAACAGTGAGGATCAAAATTAACAGGTAGTGCAAGTTGAATAATGATGAACCCAGACCAAATCTCTTGGATTGAATCCAAACAACAAGTTCTTAACTCTTAATTTAAATAAACTCACAAAGCCAACACATTTCAATGAATCTGAAATCTGAAATACAACTTGAATCTAGAATCTGAAAATTCTAAAAATGATCAGCAAGTCAAGAAGGAGATAACAAAAAATGTGAGATCTACCAACCTGCAGAACTCAGCAACAGAAAATCAGAAACCTAAACCTCCAAAACTGAAGACTAAATCCATGTCATTTCCAACCGATTGAACATCAAGCCCCACCCAGTTCTGAATTCAACCAGAATTCTGTAACTAGGCCTCAATCAAACCGAATCTCATCCAAAACGTTCAAATCTGGTCATCTTTAAGTCAGTCCCAAGCAATTCATGAATTATGAAGTGGATTAGCCTTAAACTTAATTAAACATGAGCCAACAATGCTAAATTTCAAGCAGTTTTAAAGAGTAATCCTGATTGAACCATAATTGAACCAAGTCCAATCCTGGTACCATACATCCAAACTAATCTTTCTCCAGGCCGGGTAAGATCCAAACATTAATAAAAAGAGGCTCAAGCAAATCATAAATCTGAAGGTTTCAAGAAAATCTGAAGATTCCAATTAAACTCTCAAACCAGAAAGATCAACAAATTTTAACTCATTAAATCTCAACACAAAACAAAAATAAAATAAAATAAAGATAATTCAAAATCTGGAACCTGAATCTTCACACTCCTAAGCCAGTTGCAAATCCAAATAAATCTCAACACAGAACATTAAACCAAAATTGATAACGAATCTGTTAAACAGAAATTCCAAGTTTAAGCAATAACCAATTTTAACTAAATAATTTCAAATGAACAAAATAAATTCAAATTAAATCAAACAATCCACCGAACACCTGCCCAAATTAAATTCACCAGATTCAACACAAATCCAAACAAATTCATATTGAATCAAACTTGAATTGATCTAACTCCAACCCAAACCAAAAGCAATCAACAAATTAAATTCAACTCAAAACCAAATTCAAACTAAAATTGAGTGCTTGCATTCCATCAAGTTTATGGGATTGTTTTCTCCTATGTCCATATGTGTGAATGTTTATTTTTTTGTGTGGATGCATATTTTCTGTTTCAATGGATTGCTATGACGCTTAATCAAGGGTATTCGAGTAATCTCGATATAATTAACGTCGTATCTTTGCACCATCCGACGGGGAGAGGTCAAAGTAAAATTTCAAAGAACCTAACAACCTCAATATATAATTTTGACCCTAGTTAGTACTTTTATGGAATACCATCTATTTTTCTAAGAAGTCAATGCTAAGGTCTAATCCAAATTCAAAAGGAAAATGAATTTCCAAAATCAATGAATCTTAGATTTTTGAGGTTACATCAACCATTTACCAGAGAAGAGTAGTACATCTATGCGACCCAAGATATGGATCATGGTGCGAGGTCGCAAGCTGATGGAGATCAACACACCTAATGAGGCGGAGAACAATACCACGATGCCTCCAACTATAGCTTTGATTCATCTCAAGACTCTTGGTTCCTAACATATGATTAAGAGTATTATGGAATGAATTATAGGTCTTCATCAAACACTTCGATTCAGTCCACCTATAGCTACGGGAGTTATGGTGATTCTTGGGAGGGATCTAATGTTAGGATGATTATGATAGAAAGTGATGAGAATAATCATCACATATATTTGTACAATGATATGTACTCAACTCAAAGGATATGGGGAGAGTACATAAGTTATATAGAAAATGTATATCTTGTAAAATTAGAATAAAAATCATGAATTAAATTTTCAGATCATGTCACTTATCTTTTTAGATTTTTTTCCTGATTTTTTGTCATTGTTTGCATTTTTTTTGGATTCAAACAAAATAATAATAATAAAAAACAGAGTTCAACTGGTCAGTCTTGGGCAGGACCGACCCGATTGCGAGTCTCGGCCCCACTTTACCTTTGTTCATTCCTCTACCCTGGTGGATTGTACTCCATCCAAGTAGAGTTGCATTAGTGTGGGTTTTAGCAGTTCCATGCTTGACTAATTACTCAACTGTTCATGTCCCTGGTTCCATACCTGACTAACACAATGCAGTTCGTTGAGGTTTTAGCGGGCGCCGGGCCTTAATCCTGTCTGTCTGCTCTGGAGCAGATGGAGAGTGCAAGGTCCAGACCCATGCTACTGGTGCAGTTTGCATTGACCACGCACCATGATGCTTTTCTTGCTTTTGCTATTTCATTCATTCTTGTGGGGGAAATCCCACACCTAAGCTTGAAATATGTTTCCTCAAACAATTTGTTTCTTTTCTTTAAGTGATCTTCAAGGATTCAAAGAGATCTTCGCTACTTGAAAACCGACATGGAACTGAATGGTTTTTATGTATTATTAAGTCATTGTTATGTATTTTTATTTATTTTTAATGTTTCTTATTATCTTTTTTATGTGTAAATGAAGGTTTTGTTCCTATTCTTAAAGCTATGATACATTTTCTCTTACAATGATGATATATTAATGTCACCCTAATTATATTAACTAGGAATTGAAAGTTACATTTAGTTCAATTGTTTGTTATTAGACTACTATCATATCATTTTATTATCTTTGTTTCTATATATTAGGGGAACGATCAACTTGATTACATAGGTGATGATGAGATGAGAAATGGCTTAGAACATTAATTGACCATTATAAGAAAAAATTTATGGTGCAACAAGGAAATGAACGGTAATGACTCTCTCCATGGAAGGTGAAATCAGCAAATCCGGATCGGATCGGCATAAGACAATCCAATTTAGGGGGAATGTCAATCCGATCAAAAAAAAGAAACTTGAATCAGGCTGAATCAGTTGGATCATGACTGATTGTGCCTGAATCCAATTCTGGTGATTCAGCCAGAATCAGGTGGTGGCATGCATTGACGGCCGGCAGTGGCACTGCAGTACGCCCCCAGCATCTTCCTTACACTACTACTAGGCAAGGAAGAGGGACTTCATAGGAACCAGATGGAACCAGATCTGATGACTTAAATATTCAGATATTATCAACGTTGGTCTATGGATCTGATATCTTTAGATTTGATCACATGACCGGATCTGGGGAAGATGCAGTGATGTGGGACCACTATGGCATTGAACGTAGTCTAGCAATCAAACAGTATCTATGACAGTGGACCGAAGTGGTGTGGATGTAATTGAGATTAGGATGTCCTCTAATCAATGTAATTGATTGAATAGTTCTAGTTAGATGCTTGCTCATGCAACAACAATGAGAAAAATCTGTCTAGAGAAACTTACTTGGCAGCATGACATGCGGTGCATGATAGACAAGTAAATAAATGAGCTAGTCAAGAAACATACCTCCACACCTAGCATTAGAGTCCACCACATTGTTGTCTAACTAACTGACCACCACATTGTTGACTAACTAACTGATGTATACATGGATTGTAGAGTTGGATGAATCGAATCGGAATTGGCCGATTTCGAAAATGTATTAATCATTTTCGATTCGATTCCCTCTTGAAAGTCAAAATTTAGATGGAATTCTGATGGAATCAGTCGATCCTACCAATTTAGCTGGGTTAACTTAAGCCCTCGATCGCGGGCTTGATTCAAGCCTGATATAGGTCCAATATCGGCCGTTTAAGGCTGATATCGGCCCCAAAGGACCGACTATTGTGATTTCCACCTATGGTATGGCGATTCCGGCATTCTCCTCAGCAATTCTAGTGACCTTGTGACTTAGGCGATCTGCAGGTGATTTTTTGTGTCGATCTTGCATCTTCGGTGGCGATTCAGGTGATTCAACATCAATTTCGGCAATGCAAGGCTGTTTCAGTCAATTCCAAGACCAACTTGGTCGATTCCAGGGTGATTCTGACGATTCCCTCCAAGGGTTTTGAGGATTCCTCATCTTATTCTTACAAATTTTCTTCGTTAATGAGTCTTCCTCCTCTGAAACTTTAGTTTGAATGAATTCTAAGTCACATAGCACATTTTTTGCTATTTTGCATGCTTTTCACATCTGGAGGGACTGGAACCACCTTTGTAAAGGGTCGTTCTGATCCCCCCTACCTCGACAGTAACGCAATGGATGATTGTCATGGCCTGTGGGTTGTTCGCACTGAACAACCTCTTAAGGGGGCTGTTTGGTCTTCCCTCCATCCTGCTTACCTTTTTTAGTTTATTTAATACTTCATTTAATATTTTTAAATTGTTAATGTTGCAGAACAGTGAGGTTAAATGGCAGAGCATGGAGTCTTCGATGCACTGGCTTTTTATGGCATTGGGTGAGAGCACAATCACATGATGGGCATGGAGAAGAAAATGGTGCAGTGTAAGTGATGTGGGAAGCAAATGAATGGAGAAATGTTATGATTGAAACAACACAGTGGGGGTGGGTGACAATGTAAAAACAATGTGATAAAGTACTAAGAAGCGTAGTGAGTGTGAAGGCTTACCTGATATGAAAAACCTTGCAAGGAGAGATTCAGATTGAATAGAGGGATGAGTTACATGACGAGCTCATAAGAAGAAGAGGTGATTGTTTGCCAACCTAGAAAGAAAAGGGGAAAGGAAGGGCTTCAGCTAAGCCCAAGAATGAGGACGACTTGTTCACAAACTCTGAGCTGAGAAGAGTGAGGCATGTTAGAAAGCATGCATATAAGGAGGAAGAGAGGAGGGGAGCAAGAGGCTCAGGTGCCCGGGATATTCCATTATGATGTTCACACACTAACCGACCCCAATGCAATGAGGATGTGGGATAAGGAGATGGCCTTGGAGTGTATCATTGATCTACTTTCTCACACCTAGCCACCACAACCCACATATCCCACACCAGTAGTGGATGAGCCCCTGTGCTTCCTAAAGAACAATAAAACAAGCATTCAAGGGCATCAAGGCAACACGCACAGCTGCTAGGAGAGTGGTGAAACATATTGTGAAGGTTTTTTACATTCTGATAAGAATGTTTAAGTTTTTTGTTCGAAGTACTTGTCTATTAGAGGATTAAGAATTTTTTTCATCTATCTTAATACATGTATCTCTACACACGTATCCATCAGTCCATATTTTCGGATCATGGTGGATGTCACAGCTGATGCCTGACTAGGGTTCAAGTCCCGAACAGTCGATATATATATGGAGCTGGTCTCGAAGAGGAGGTGCAGGAGTTGAAGTTTTAGATAGAGGGTTTCAAGTTGATGTGAAGGGAGAGGGTGCATAGTTATGTGCACTGGATGGACTGGGATTGCAAAGTGATCCATGATTAATTTCCTAATTTACTATTTAGAGGGAACCACTTTCTTAAAGTTAGTAGATGTAATTGGTCAAATAAAAAATGCTGACTATATTTTTTCTTTGATAGATGTTGTGATGAGAGGATAATGTGATTTAGATTGTGACTGATAATGAGCCATCTTTCAAGGTTGCGAGAAAAACAAATTGATAGAGAAGAGACACCACCTTTTTTGGGTTCTTTGTGATGTGTATTTTATATATCTTATATTAGAGGATATTAGTAAGGAGCTATTAAAGTCCACACTTGTTAGTCAGGCTCAACTTATCACATCTTTTATTTATTCATATTTTATTTGCTTTATATTATAAGACAAGATACAGAGGGGTGTGATCTCATTAGGTTTGACCCATAAAATTTGCTACAACTTTCATTGCGCAGGCATTCACTGGTACGATTCATTGCATCTTAGGAATATATAATGTATATATTCCTAAGAGTGGTTAGATATGATGGACCTGTTAGATAATATGATGGACCTGTTAGATATTTTGCACAAATAGAGTGGTTGACCATGGACAAGCGTTTTTAGGAGAGGAGTCAATATTATTTGTCGATCATTGAACCACTGGTAAATGTGTTGAGATTAGTGGACTTAGATGACAAGAACCAGATGGATAACCTCTGTGAGGCCATCGATAGGGCAAAGATGAAGATTAAGGAGAAGAATCCCAAATGTTACAAAAAGTGATAGCAAATTATGGATGAAAGATAGGACATAACATTGCACCATGATGCGTATGCAATATATATTTATTTCTCTTTCATTTAAATATTGGATCATTATTAAATATTTGTTCTTATCTAATATCATGTCTTGAATGCAGGATATTTCTTAAACACCATAATCCAATATGGAGGAAATGTGAACAATGTAGTGAGGTCCTAAGGGCTACATTATTTGTCATTAAAATGTTTTCAAAGATTTAGCATGATAGGACAAATGTTGGGTTAGAAGTAACTAAGTAAGTGACAAATAAACATTGAACTTGTTTTTAAAAGAAAATACTAATGCTATAACATTAATCATTTTTCTGATGCAATCATAAAGGACGAGAGTCGTAGTGTTCTCAGATCAAGATATGAGATACTCATGTGACAAGGTTTCTCTTGGTATGCACATTTAAGTCCTAAAAATTTATTATTAAGAATATTCTTATTTGACAACACTAATTGTCTTCTATTATTATTATTATTATTATTATTATTATTATTATTATTATTTGCAGCTGAATGGTAGGTACCAAGTGTGATGGGGACATTTTTTGAGTTTTTTTTAATTAAGTCCTTAAATGGACTAGTTTGTAAATAGTCTTATTAGGGAGTCCTTTTTTTGTTATTTGTTCTCCTCTCCCTCTATAAGAGGAGGACCCCTGTACATACGAAAAGGAAGCAATAGATCAATTTTTGGAGCCTTCGGGTTGTGTTCTCCCGCGCAAGGGGGGCCGCGGCCCCATTCTCCCCCCCCACCTCCGTACGAGGCCGGCTCCTCTTCACCTCTGGGGAGGACTCCCGGTCTCCCTTCCACCCTCCGGATCCGGCGAGGTGCGCCGATCTTCTCCCCCTCCTCATCCTCCGGCCTCCGCGCCGTTCTCCTCTCTTCCCCTTCACTGGTTCGACTGCATCCCCATCAGCCGGCGACCCTCTTTCCCCTCCCCCGGCGGCTTCCTCCCTCCATGAGGACGGCGGGCTGCTCCTTCCTTCGCGGCTGCAGACGGAAGAGGTAGAAGGAGAAGACGGGAGACGACGGTGAAGCGGGAGGAGGATCCGGCGATCCCCGGATCCCCCTCCCTCCGCTGCTCCACCGCGCGGTTCATCCGGGCGGAGACGACGACGATGCGGCTTCGGCTTCGACTGGACGGGAGATGCGAGCGGCCCTCCCCTGCTTCCGCCGTCCGCGTTCTGCCGGTGCCCGCACGACGACGACGCCGCCCTCCCTCCGCCGGCCTCGCGAGGCTACGGAGACGACGGCCGGCCGGCGGGCGCGCGCGACCTCGCACGGCACCTCGCTCCCCCCGCCCCCTCGCTACGCCGCCCGCGCACCGCCCTGCGGCCGCCGGACCCCCCGCGCACCCCCGCTCGACCCCGCCTCCCGCGAGGATGTCGCGCGCGGCGTTTTGTCGCGGCTCTCGCGCCCACGCGTGGGCGCCGGAGACGCCGCCACGGCCGACGACGGGCAACCGCTCGAGATGCCGCCACGCGACCGCCGGACGGCCCCCTCTCCACGCGCCACGATCCCTCCCCGGGTTACGCTCGCGCCCGCGAGCGCGGTCGACCGCGCGCCGGCCGGCGCCGGTTCGGACCGGCCGGTCCGAGGCCCGCACCGGCTCCCGCACCGGTTCGACCGGTTCCCGGCCCGGTTCACCCCGGTTCAAAGCCGGTTCGGACCCGACCCGCCCGGTTCAGGCCGGTTCAAGGTGTTTTGGGTCGGTTCAGGCCGATTCAGTCCATCTTGGGCCCGGTTTGGACCTGTTTGGACCGGTTCGAGACCGGTTTAGGCCGATTTTGGGTTCTTTTAGATGTTTTAGCGGCGATTAGCGCCGGTTTACGTCGTTTTCGTTCGGTTTAGCCCGGACTAGCCGGTTTGTCCCGCATCAGTTTGGTATCAGAGCCCGGAATCGGCTCGTTCTCACGAGTCGAGTCTTGGGTACGTCCGAACCGGTTTAAAAACTCGAGGTCGAGTTTTCTCACGGTCGGAGAGAATGATGGGGACATTTTTTGAGTTTTTTTTAATTAAGTCCTTAAATGGACTAGTTTGTAAATAGTCTTATTAGGGAGTCCTTTTTTTGTTATTTGTTCTCCTCTCCCTCTATAAGAGGAGGACCCCTGTACATACGAAAAGGAAGCAATAGATCAATTTTTGGAGCCTTCGGGTTGTGTTCTCCCGTGCAAGGGGGCTGCGGCCCCATTCTCCCCCACCTCCGGTACGAGGCCGGCTCCTCTTCACCTCCGGGAGGACTCCCGGTCTCCCTTCCACCCTCCCGGATCCGGCGAGGTGCGCCGATCTTCTCCCCCTCCTCATCCTCCGGCCTCCGCGCCGTTCTCCTCTCTTCCCCTTCACCGGTTCGACCGCATCCCCATCAGCCGGCGACCCTCTTTCCCCTCCCCGGCGGCTTCCTCCCTCCACGAGGACGGCGGGCTGCTCCTTCCTTCGCGGCCGCGTACGGAAGAGGTAGAAGGAGAAGACGGGAGACGACGGTGGGAAGCGGGAGGAGGATCCGGCGATCCCCGGGATCCCCTCCCTCCGTCGCTCCACCGCGCGGTTCATCCGGGCGGAGACGACGACGATGCGGCGCCCGGCTTCGACCGGACGGGAGACGCGAGCGGCCCTCCCTCGCTTCCGCCGTCCGCGTTCTGCCGGTGCCCGCACGACGACGACGCCGCCCCTCCCTCCGCCGGCTCGCGAGGCCTACGGAGACGACGGCCGCTGCGGACGGCCGCCGCGGGCGCGCGCGACCTGCACGGCACCCCGCTCCCGCCCCTCGCTACGCCGCCGCGCACCGCTCGCGGCCGCCGGGACCCCCCGCGCACCCCCCGCTCGACCCCGCCTCCTCGCGAGGATGTCGCGCGCGGCGTTTTGTCGCGGCCCGCGCCCGCGCGGGCGCCCGGGAGACGTCGCCACCGACGACGGGCAACGGCCGAGATGCTGCCACGCGACCGCCGGACGGCCCCCTCTCCACGCGCGCCACGACCCCCCCCCCGGGTTACGCTCGCGCCCGCGAGCGCGGCCGACCGCGCTCGGCCGGCGCCGGTTCGGACCGGCCGGTCCGAGGCCCGCACCGGCTCCTGCACCGGTTCGACCGGTTCGGCCCGGTTCACCCCCGGTTCAAAGCCGGCTTCGGCACCTCGAACCGCCCGGTTCAGTGCCGGTTCAAGGTGTTTTGGGTCGGTTCGGGCCGATTCGTCCATCTTGGGCCCGGCTTTGACTCTCGTTTCGGGACCGGTTCGAGACCGGTTTAGGCCGATTTTGGGTTCTTTTAGATGTTTTAGCGGCGATTAGCGCCGGTTTACGTCGTTTTCGTTCGGTTTAGCCCGGACTAGCCGGTTTGTCCCGCATCAAAGTGAGCATAAGAAGTGGATGGAATCTATTAATTTCCATTGTCATATGCATATTGAGCCATAGCACTAGTTCCTCCCATTATGAGAGGAAGCAAAACACATTCAACCTTATTTACACCAAGAGAAGGATCAGACTGAGGTTTGATAGACTAGAGAAGTTGGTATTCTGTTACTACAATATGTGTTTGCAGATCAAGAACATCAAGGCCTGCCAAAACTTAACAGAAGAGAGATTTGCTTGATTTGTAGTGGGCCTTATAAGGAGAGAGCTATTGCAGAGTCCTATACATCTAAGGAGGTGGATGTGAACTACTTATTTCAGGAGGAGCACCCACTTGTTGCTTGGGTGGAGTAGAGGGAAGAGAGGGCACTACTAGAGTTTAACCCATATGACCGTGCATGGGTTGAAGAGGAGCTTGATGGTGTTGAGGTTGAACCTATGGAGAAGGTTGTTCTTGATATTCAACTTATACAACCCATAGCTTCAACCCTAGTGGTATCTTGAGCCCTAGCCCTAACCTTAACCCTAGCCACACAATCTACTCCTACAAAAATAAAGAAAGTGGAACATAGGTCGCATAGGTCTTTTGTAGCATTGAGGAAGGTATATTAGCATGGCTTGAGGCTTGTCATTTCATCTTCATTAAAAGAACCTAAAAAGAGGATGTTGAACATCAGGCAAGGTCTTTAAGTTTAGGAGATACTACACATGCCTCCTCACTTGAAAATGACAGTGAGTTTATACCACCCATCCAACTTGTATCCACACGTACTAGGGGTGGAGAAGGGGGATGGTGATGGTTCTTCTTCTAATACTTCAAGCTGTGATATCCACCCATTGATCTAGAGCCAAAGCATAACATCACTTTATCATTTCACACAGATAGTTGAGTCTTTATTTTTATATGGATGTGTCAATAATGGGGGACAACAATCCATGATGTACCTAAGAGCAAGAAGAACATGAGGATAACAGTTAATTTCTTAATTTCACCAATTTTGATAAAAGGTATATCATTTGTATCATCTTATGTTTGATTAAGAAACATATATTGTAACGTTTGTTTGTTATCATCCTCATGACATTAAAACATTTTATATAGTAAATTTATATTTTGACCAATTTTTAGAGTATTTTATATTTTTCCAATTTTTTATGAATTTTTTTGATTAAAAAACTAATTCGGACCGATTCCAAATTGGTTTTTCTTTCTGAGAATCGGTCCAAGTCAACTTGGTCCCCACCGATTTGGTGATCAATTTTGATTTTTAAATCCTTGCATTTATACAACTGCAAATAGTCATTAGTCCACACCCTTTGTGGTGGTGAAAGCTACAAGTTAAAAGGATCAGTCAACTTAGATAAGTTGATGGGTACCATGTACTTTTCAAGATCAGCTAGGTTTTGGTGAAGGCCCACTAGGCCCAAATTACATCAGCTGAAAGCATGGTGGTACTTGACCTAGTTGGACAGGATCTGATCAGTTTGTTGAACTGTTGACCCGTGAGGTGGTCCTTCTTTTGTTGAAGTCCTGTGTCCATTGACTGCATGTAGTTGGTTAGCCCAGTGAAGAAACCTACAGTCACCTGGGCCCGATCGACTTTGGAAGAATTGGCTTTGGCATTTGGATCAACCACTAAAACTTCAATTGGATCTGATGCCTTGGTTGTTTCATGGACGACTAAGTGGTCTCAAGTGGCTGAGCCCTCACACGGTTCAATTGGATGGCTTGACGAGGTTGATGATGTCGTTGTTGCTACACTGTAGCTTCATCATCCATACGAAAAAATATTCTTCCAATGGTAATATAACACTAAAATAGGGGAGGCTGCGGTGGACAAGAAGGTGAGAGATCCTGATAGTAATGGTGTGGACTAGTCACCGTATGCAGTAACTCCATAGTTGAGACATGTCAATAGAACAAGGAGTTGCCATCGGAGAAGGCTACTATCGTGTATCAATGTGGGATAAACCATGGTGCATGGACGGGAATCTGGAAGAAGGTAGCACTTGATCAACTTTAAGAGGAAGGAGATGTGATGAAGGGTGATCTGTTGGGTGGAGGGCAAGAAATGTTTTCTTGCATCTCTATTTTATCTCGGGTAGACTGAAGAAAAGAGATCTTGGTAAGAACTCAAAAAAATCTCGATAGATTGAATCACGGAAATATCAATCAAAGTGCAAGTACAAGTTTAAGAAAATGTAACGTAGTCTTTTCAAAAAGGGCAAGTGAACTCATATTCAACATTAAAATGAGTTGACAAACAATTAAAATTGAAATATAAAGAATGAACTATTGTTAATAGGAAACATACAAGAGATCTTATGTCACATCTAAGCTTCATCTTGTACAGGAGAGGGGATCTCTTTAAAATGTTTAGAGATTGATATGATAGCTTGGGCTTTTTGTACATATAGTCATAAAAGATATTAAGCTACAAAATTTTATTTAAAAATAATGTCTAGACGAATCTTTGAATAGAATTTATAATAAAGTTGACAATATATTAAGCAATAACAAGCCTATTTAACTAAAATAATAATAGAAAATAGAATGTGAGAATATAAATGATATATGTAGTTTGTCCAATATGGAGCTAAGAAGTTATGGATAGTAATAGGAGGAAATTAAGGGACCAGAGGTACTACGTAGGTATTCTTATTTTGGCGATCTCATTTCTCAGTTGTGTAGAGAAAAAGAGATTCTCCAGAGATTGCATTTCATGGTGGAGGGGAATGGCTCCTGTTGTTAAGTAGCAAGGGCGGGCATCGTGATTCAAGTAGGATGTAGATCAATGGCTCATGTTGTTAAGATCACTAGCAAGTTAGAAGGTTGGTTATGACGGAGGTGGAAGTGGATTCCAAACATCTCCACTACTTTATAGATGTCCCAAAGCTCAATGATGAGATGAGAATGGATGGTAAGCATAGATAGACCTGAGGATGATATTGTCGGTGTTAATGAGCTGTTAGGAGGGGGAGTTTTGGAAGAAGGGGGATTGGGAGCCGAACTATCTCTGGTAGTAACGTGAGGAGCTGGAGAAAAAGGTAGATGATTTCGGTGGTGAAGGATAAGGTGTCATTGTCTTGCTGGAGGTGGAGAAGAGACCTCGGGGGTGAAGAGGGATCAACAAAGATGATGACCCGAGGTGGGGAAGTAGAAGCCAACTGCTTATTGGAGGTGAAGAGAAGCTAGGAGGTAGTTGTCGATCATGTTGCCCTTTTATCTCTTTCAGGGAGCCATTGCAACTCCAATGGCACATTCTAAGGACACCAAGAATGCGGAATTTGTCTCGCATTCAATTACGGGGACAAGAGAGGAGGAACAAACATATAATCTCTATCAATCTATCATGTTGGAAATAAATCTATCTCCTAAGTAAACTAATACCTGTATACCATGTGTAATGTGTGTAACTATGGAAGGTGGGACCTTGGGTCGCAACCTAGATCTGACCTATGCCCGACTGAACTTGGAAAGAATAAAAAGTTTTTTAAAAAAGGGAAAAATCATAAAAAAAAAACATTCTAAAAAAGAGAATATGAGAAAAAAAGGCATTCCTATTCTATTCTTATATTTTGTTGTTGTTGTTGTTGCATATAATTTATATACTGTGTCTAAGACATTTAGGAAGAGTATATATAGTTGAAAGTGTATACATGCTCATTGTGTTCTACACTCTATCCTACAGTTATCTTTAAGATAAGCTTCCTAAGATCCACCCCTTAACTACCTTAGGTGGAGTGCATGAAAGTGTCTGATAAGTCTTCTCATAACTCTCTTGGTACTACGTAGAGGAAACTAAGAATCTTGAGATGACTCAACTCCATAAACGTAGTGATAGTGCTGATATTTGCCTCGTTGTGTGTTGCTCTTCTCCACCTTGTGATTGTGCACCACAATCTTGATCTTGCATCTTATGTATATTTCTTTTCATCCGTGAAGTGCATTGTTGTAAGATATATGCTTGAATTGATAGACCTTTTAGAGTAGCAGTGGTTCTTTCATCATCGAGCACTTTATCATAGTTTGTAAAATCGGTCGATCCAGATCGTAATAGTCTGATTCTTGGATCGGATCGGCCCCTGCCAATCCAATTTTGGCTCGAAAGGGCTGATAAGGAGCCAACTCTCAGAGAAATCAGCCCAGATCAGTTAGATCAGCCGATTTTCATAGGATCATATACCAAGAATTGGCCAATCCAGCCCATTCTCTAGGCCTGGACTAAATAATTGGAATTTCACTTAAGAAAAACCTAAAAATTGGAATCATGCCTGATTTTGATGGAATCGTGGCCGGAATCGACTGAGGCTGATTCTAGATTGATTCTTGTGAATTCTTACCGCAATTGACCTAAAATGCTATCATGGTGGCAAAATGCCATGGCGGTAACATTTTAGGCTGGTTTTAGGGCTGATTTTGGCCCCAAGAAAACCTAAATCAGGCTCCAAAAATGTAATTTTTTTGTTTTATATGGTTTTTTAAGAACTAATTTTAGATTGATTTTTCTTCCGAAAAGCTGCCTAGATTGATTTTTACCACCAATCTAGGTCCCGATTCCAATCACATGATATTTATGCTCTGTCACTGCTACTATTTGAAGTTGTATTGTTCGACATCTGGTATTAAACTCGAATATTTTGTTTTGGCGTATCTTCTTATGCCTCATCAATCGTATCTTGATCTAAAATATCCAATGTATCAGTTACAACCAGTTTTTTTTACCAATTGACTTCTTAACTTGGCGAGAAGACTTTCTGGTTGAAGATATGTTGTCTAGTTCTCCTCTAGTGCATACTCAATCTTCTACGTTGAATTTAAGTTCGCCTAACCCTTCTTAACTGTTGATCCAAGCTTGTTGTGTAGTTTGCTCATCAAATATTCCATTCAAGTCTTTGTCTTCATCATTTATCGTGAATGACTGACTTTATCGTTCCATTGCTTCATCTTTCCACCCCTGTTTCTCCTTTGATTGTCTCTCATTCTTTGTAAGTTCTTCAACTTCAACCTCATGTTATAATGACAATATGCCACTTATTTCTTTGTTTTGTATACTTTAGACTGAATATTGACCAATTTCTCTCATATCCTATAGCCAGTGTTGTTTAGCTCAACACTCTTATTGCAATGTCGATCAGGTCCCGATAACTCGTTGTCTTATCGTGCTCCATCCACCAATCAACTACATGTGATTATTGTATATTAAAGCAAAAAGTGTGATAAGACACTATCTGGATTTGAAAAAAAATTGTTACATGTAAGGACATAGCATGCTCTTGACATCCCAAAGTGCATTGACCTCAACTTATAGTCATACATTTTATTGTATGCTATAATTGCTTGATCATCTCCAAGCACTCTACGGATGACCGAATTGGCACTCTCTAGAAGCTCATCGCATGTGTTGAAAGGAGAACTATATACATATATAGAATTGAAAAAATAACCTGCTCAACTTTGTTTGTAAGGCATTGCCTAGGTGACAAGGCAGCTGATGGCTACCAAGGTGCTCTCTCGACCAAGTGAGCATGCCAGAAAGGCATTTGCCCGATATGCCTTGCTAGTGCTTTGACTACCTTGCGGTGCTCACTTGGGTGGATTACAATCCCACTTATTGTTTGGCCAAGTTGATTGTTGAACTTATTGAACCAATGAAAAGTCGTTTATTGAACTAGTAGGGCTATAAATTAATTTAAACAATGCTTGCAAAGTTGTCAGTGCTTCCTCCCTAGCAATGACTCTTCGACTTTCTCTCCAAACCCTTCTCTCTAACATATTCGATGAGCCGACGTTGAGTTTGACTTGACGTCAACCTTACGCCTCGTCGGCGGTCTCCTCCCATGATGATGACATTGGGAAAACAATTTTGACTATCAAGTGTCGCTTGTGATGACATCACTGATTGTCGACTGCAATGCCAACACTGCAATGTTTGTTGGTCTATGGTCTCCTCTCCACCCATGATGGTGATGAGAACCCGGCTCTTGGTGATAAGAGCATTCCTTAAAAGACACCGCGACATCTTTATTAGTATGGTGGTCTCCCACATGGATTGCAGAATTGGTCGATCCAGATTATGATCGATCAATTTGGGATCGGATCAGTGTTAGACGATTTGATTCCCTCCCAAACTACAAATTTGGTATGAACTTCTGGCTAGATCGGTCGAAATCGATAGGATTGGTCTTGGATCTATCGATCCTACCGGATTGAATCGAGAATCTCACTGAAAATCTAGAAACGTCTTGAATCGAGTCAATCTGGGACCTGATTTTGGACCAATTCCGAATCTGCCCCCACCCCTTGATTCTAGTGCCCCCTCTCCCTAGAGCTCCTCTTCGACGATCCTTGGTTTCCTCCAGTGATCCCCCCCTAAAATAGGTATCTACCTCTCCCCCCTCCCTGATCCCCCCTTTCCCTAGGACCTCCAGCCCCGAAGGGGGCTCCACGCCCACCTGTATGTATTGGACAATCACCCTTTCAGGGGTCATTGCAGGTCACCCGTGAAGGGGTGACTTGCCATCAGTCACCCCTTTAGGGTGACCGATGATTTATGTAGTCAGAGGCGTGAGGCGACCGAGGCGAGGGACCCCTCGCCTCGCCTCAGGCGCTTGAGGCGGGCGCCTCAGGTACCTGATGCGACATTTTTTTTTTATTATGATATTTATTTTCATAACTAGAAAATATATGTAAGAAGGTGAAAAAATATAAAAAATACAGTGAATGCATCATAAATGCAGGAAATATATATGAAAATGTAAGGAATATATTTAAATTTGCAAGAAAAATAAAAGTTATGTCCGAAAATGTAGATAAAATTATCTAAAAATGCTGAACATATCTAAAAAATTGTGTAAAATACAAAAAACAGCAGAAATTACATTAAAAATGTATAAAATGATTACTGCAAAAATAAGTTGAAAGAAATACCTTTTCTCATTTCATTTTCATAAGCATGCGTAAAAATTGAACACATCACCAAAAACAAAAAATGTAATACATCAAGTAGACAACATTTGAATAATAATGATAAACCAAACATAGAAGTACATAAATAACGATAAGTTCACAACAACATTAAAAGGTACATTCATCTAATGTCTCCAATCAGTTAACACAAATATCAATTATCAATCGGAAGAGTAAGAGTCATCATCATCGAATACGAACATGAATTTCCCCATCCAATTCTGAGGTATCTTCATCCATGGCCACACTCTTTCCTTTCTCAAGCCTTTGCCTTTTAGAGGCCTCTGCTCTAGTGGATGGACCTTCCTCTTCATCAATACCCGCTGCTAGTTCAACTTCTCTCCATGTGAGGTACTCTCCTTCATGCACATAGTCGTCGTCCTCTTTAGTGATCCACTCATCAGCCTCATCAATATCATCCAAAGAAATAGGATCATGATTGAACTTCTCCATCCTAAAATGGCGATCTCGAAGCCTTTGATTGTATTGGACATAGACAAGATCGTTTAGCTTTTTTTGTTCCAATCTATTCCTTTTCTTTGTGTGCACCTATAATATAAGGATGAAGATCAGTTTAAAGTATCATATGAAACATGCTAAACAATGAATGATACTAGTGCATACCTGCTTAAAGGTACTCCAGTTGCGTTCACAACTAGATGCACTACAAGTGAGACTCAATAGCTTGATGGCGAACCTTTGCAATTGAGGAACCTTGCTTCCCCAATCCTTCCACTAATTTGCTAAAATAAAAATGAGAATTAATCAAATTTAAAACAATACTTTGAAATGTATAAATGAAAAGTTTTAAAAAGTTAAATGTCAACCTGAAATAGAAGTTTTTCTTTGTCTAATGGCCATATCTCTACCAAATAGGCCCTCAGCAACTCTGTATGTATTTAGTTGCTTGGTAATCAAATTTTGCTCATTAGGACTTTCAATTAACTTCTCAATGGTATCATACAATCCTTGTTTAATTTCTCCATCACTCTCAACATCCGGATTTGAGTAAAAAAATTGGGGGTTAAGATAATAACCCGCTGCATGTAATGGACGATGGAGTTGATTGTCCCACCTCCTATCAATAATGTCCCAAATTGGACCGTATTTGTCAAACTTATCATCCAAGGCACTCTTAATGCCTTCCTTTGCTTGGTCCATTGCTTCATATATGTAGCCCATTGCAGGTTTCTCACCATCCACTAGGCGTAAGATAATCACAAGAGGCTTGAAGATTGAAAGAGCATATGCTACACCTCTCCAGAAAGTTGTTTTTAAAATGATGTCACATGATTTCTTTTCCTCAGTTTGCTTAGCCCATCGGTTACTAGAGTCAGTCCACTCTTCAGATGTAAACATCCTTCATCCTTCTCAATTCAGCCTTTAAGTTGTGTAGGCTCTCTATGTTTAGATAGTTTGTTGCAAACCTTGCACGAAAAAAAAAAACATGTTAATGGCATTCACTATCACAAGTCAATTCACAAACCAATTTGAAACATTATAAAAATACATTTCAAATTGAGATTTTACCTTGTGACTGCTGCCCTACACAAATTTCTTCCATTGGTGAACTTCCTCATCATGGCAAGAACCTTTGTATGCCCATAAATTAATGCCGTCACATACTTGGCATGCCTAATTGTGGATTTGATACCCGACAATTTAAAAATATCTTCTAGCATCAAATCAATGCAATGGGCTGCACATGGTGTCCAAAACAAACGAGAATGCATAGACATCAACAATCTCCCTGCAACTACGTAACTTGCCTCGTTATCCGTTACAATTTGGATAACATTTTTCTCTCCAACTTCAAGAACTATTTTGTCCAACAAATCAGCCAACAACCTTGCATCTTTCACTTGTGAAGATGCATATATTGATTTTAAAAAGACTGTGCCCGTAGATGTGTTGACTAAAAAATTTATTAATGTTCTCCCATTTCTATCTGTCCAAGCATCGGACATGATAGTGCATCCATATTTCACCCAACTTCCTTTTTCTTTTTCAACTAATTCTTTAGTTGTTTGAAGCTCTTTCACAAGCAAGTTTTCACGCACTTCATGATATGATGGACCTTTCAATCCTGGGCCAAATTGACCAATAGCCTCTAACATGGTTTGAAAACTATTCAAGCATACGGTGTTAAAATGAATACCTGCTTGGTACATCCACCGAGCAATGTATTGCACAACTTTTTCCCTCTCTTCCTTCAAAATGCTTTTTGTTTTTCACACTATTCTCTTTGGAAACCTCTGGATTTTGCCTCATAAAATGGTCCATAAGACCTCTCAAACGAGGAGGCAAAAATGCTAGATCACAAACAAGTAATGTGTCTTCAGCTTCCATGCTTGTCTCCAAAGAGTTGATACCAAGAAGGTTGTCTCTTCCTTCAATCTCTCTTATCACTGCAACTTTTTCAAAGCGAGCTTGTTTAGCTTGCTTCATATGTTGTTTAACCTCTTCTTTGGCCTCCGGTGTAGTCTTCTTGCAAGTGGTCACATTGGTGGATAAACCGGCTATATGTTGCTTCAACCTATATATCCCATCTTTGCAATCCTTGTTGCAAAATGAACATCTTACAAGATCCCGATTTTTCGGATCCACCAAAATTTCATACTTCCAACCAACATCCTTTGACTTAGGAGGATGTCTTGAGATAATGGGGCCCGATGAAGTTGTTTGGGTGTTTGGTCTCGTCCCCGAAGCTTGCTCCACAGTTTGAGATATCTTCATACAAAATACATAAACATCAAATATATTAAAAATAGTATAAATCATAAATAATAAAAAACGGATCCACCAAAATTAGATTGTAAATGAAATACATTAAGAAGTAAGAACAATAAGAAATCAGATTTAACGAAAACTCTGATTTAATAAATCGGATTCAACAAAAACTGTGATTTAATAAATCGGATTTAACAGAAACTTCGATTTAATAAATCAGATTTAACAAAAACTCTGATTTAATAAATCAGATTTAACAAAAACTCTGATTTAATAAATCAGATTTAACTAAAACTCTGATTTAATAAATCGGATTTAACAAAAATTCTGATTTCAGAAATCTGATTTAAAAAAATCAGATTTAACAATAAGGAATCAGATTTAAGGAATCAGATTTAAGAAATCTAACTAGCATTAACAACCGTAAACAGAAATAAATTAAATAAAATCAAATACATTTTCGAAAAATCATAATCAAGAAATTAGATTGTATGAACGTCTTAATCAAAGTATGTTCAACTATATCAAAATAAAAGAAGTGTGTATGAACGTAAATTATACCTTCCCAACAACGTCCGGGTTGTTCGGTAATCTTTGCAAACCCGGTTAACAACACTTGCTCTTCTACACGTTGCCAATTAGGGGTGTAAACGGTTCAGTTCGGTTCGGTTTGGGCGTTTTTTTTCCAAACCGAAACCGAACCGATAAGGGTAAACCGGTAAAATCGAACCTTGTATGTCTAAATCCGGTCTTCTAACAATGTACACTAAGATAGAAGAAATTAAAACATAAGATAAGATTCTTGTATTAGTAGAAGGATGTTGAATAAGAAAGAAAAAAAATGAAGAAAAAACGTGAAAACCCTAAAACGGACCGGTTGGAGAGCTCCTTTGATGGTCTAGAATGTTTGGACACCTTCTCCGGCTAAAGAAGGCGGCGGCGGGGGCTTCTCCGGCGACTGGCGGCGGCGGCGGGGCCTTCTCCGGCGAGCGGCGGCGGCGAGGCTTCAACAGGTCGGGGCGGGGCTGTGGGAGAGAGAGAGAGAGAGAGAGAGAGAGAGAGAGAGAGAGAGAGAGAGAGGAGGCCGCGGGCCAACTTAAGTTTATCGGATTCGGCCGCTTGGGCCCGGATCCGATAGGCAGAGGCTGAGGCGAACGCCTCAACCTCGCCTCACGCCTCTCCCGCCTAGGCGGCTGAGGCGGGGGAGGCGATCGCCGTAGAGTCGAGGCGGAACCGGGCTGCCTCTCCTCACCTCCTCGCCTAGGCGACCGAGGCGTTCGCCTCTGATAACATAGCCGATGATAGCCACCCCTTAGGGGGTGGTTTGTAATTTTCTCACCCCTAAACGGAGGTGGTTTTTTCATTTTCTCACAGGGGTAATAATGTTGCTTACAATTTTTAAATTACTGTGTGTGGATGCAAATAAAATGTTGGACAAGGAGCAAGGTGTCACTGCACATCGCGACGTTATATGCCAACATGGCTACTTATTTGATGTTGGGAAGAAGCGAGTGCATATAAATGGTGTCAGAAAGACATGAATGGAGGTGTACACCGCCTCAAGCAACATATAACATGTGTGGGTGATAATGTGAGGAAGTGTGATAAGGTTTCATATGAGCTTAAGGAAGAAATAAGAGGATATTTAACTGGGAGAGCATCACAGAGAGATGTTAGAATTAAGCAGAGGTAAGATTTTTATGAAAAGTTTCTAGGACGAATATACATCGATCTCATATATGGATTATGTAATAAAGGAAAAGGGCAAGTTCATGCTTAGGTTGATTCATCATCTTCAGATGATGATGAGGAGAAGGCTTAGGTCAAGAGAGCCACAACTGCTAGTAGGACTAAAGCCCGTGACGATGAGGAAAAAAGAAGGGGGAGGAGGTTCAAGTGCCACCACTAGATGTTCTGATGTGGGAGAAGGCACACTACCTATATGGAGTACTGATTTCTGTTGGTCGTGTTCAGTTCGGTTGATGGCTGGCAAAGTATGCCTTAAAAGAGAGTTAAAGCTACGTCCGGGGTAGCGAAGAAAGCAATTAGGCACATGGCGAAATTATTTCTACATACATGTATATGAAAATGTTAAGTTTTATCGTGTGTATGTTTAAGATATTTTTGAAACAATTATTAACAACAATATATTTATTTTGATTTATGTAGGTGTCCCATCATATGCAGACACCAATCATTATTTTCAGATAATTATAGATGTCATTGGTGAGGCCGGGTCAATATTGAAAACCCCACCTCCAAATACATATACGAGGGTGGGTTGGATAAAGAGGTTGATGAGTTGACCTTTTAGATAGATAGATTCTAATTGCATTGTAATATGTGATTGGTGGATAGGAATCACAAATAGGTCCCTCGTAAATTTTTGTGTATTGTTCCGAAGGAACTATATATTTTGAAATCTATTGATGCATCGGACAAGGTAAAAAATGTAGATTAACTGTTTGACTTGATGAACATTGTAGTGGAGAAGATTGGAGAGAACATTATGTAGTTTGTTATTGACAACTAAGCATTATATAAGACTATAGTGAAGAAATTGATGGAGGCTAGATCACATTTATTTTGGGTGCTCTGTGTTGCACGCTCTATTGATCTTATGTTAGAAGACATTGGGAGGGATCCATATGTGAAATCATTAGTTAGTCAAGGATAATGGATCACATCTTCTAAGACATTCCCTTTTAAGACATTCCCTTGCTGTTGATTTGAGATATTGCCGCCTGTGTATGCCTACCCCAAGAAGAAGAATGGAGGAGGGATGAGAGAGGAAGGCATAAAGCCTTCCATTAGATGGCCTGCTCGGTCAAGGGCGAGAGTCGTGTGGACTATCTACATTGCATCCCTTTAGATTCTTAATTCTAGTCTTTATCCCATATTATTTGAGGACATAGGGATTCTCTTTCTCCCATCGCATCAATTGTGTTATTTCTTAAAAAATATTTAAATTATTTAAATTATATTGAATTACTCTCATTCATGTTAGGTTTAGGTTTATCACATTTTCTTTTATACTTCTTTTATATTTTTTATCTTGTTTAATTAAAACTTCCTTGGACTTACATTTAATATGTTTGAATCATCTTAATTTATCTTCTTTCCATTTGTATACAATTGGTGTTACTCCCCACATTTTTATCATATAGTTATTATGTATTTCTCTAATCCAGTATCAAATTTTAAATTCTCATTTCAGTAATATTTATTTTAGAATTATTATTTTCTTGCATTATCCAACATTGACTATCATAAAAACATTGTAGGTCTTATATGATAATTGTTTTAAAAACATTAGTGAAATCTTTTGATCACATAAAACCTTTATTGTCTATCTCCACTCATCCATCCTTCTTTAGTCCCATAGTTAATAACTTCATCACATTTTCTATCTGTTTGGATGATCGAATTAATTTATTTAAGTTGAGTACTTTTGGATAATATTACTCTATCTAAACTAACTCTTCCGTCCTTTTTTCTTAAATTTACAATACATATATTTTATCTTGGTTTGACTAATATATTGAAACTCTTACACTTGTTTCTCCAAAGTTGTAGATTTCTTTTTAACTCGTGTCTCATCTATCAATACCTTATTCTCTGTAAGTATCATGCTCCTTGATATGTCAGTTTATATATTCTTTATTACTTCATCTATAATACAAAAATGTATGAACTTATCATAGATCTTTGATGTAAACTAGTTGAAATAAGAAAATTTTTGTTTTCTCTCTCATTGCATGTACACTAACATTACTCCATAATATATGTCTTTTATCATTTGTATATATATATCTAATATGTACTATTTTTTACTCCAAAATTCATCACAAAACATCTCTTGACATTTTATTATAAATTTTCTTAAAGCCAATAAACATCATATGTAAATATTTTCATATCTTAATTTTTTTATTAGGTTTCTAATAAGAAATATAACTTCTATTATAAATCAACTAGATATAAATCTAAATTGGCTGATTAAACTAGTTGTATTATCCTATAAACGATGCTCTATTAATTCTCTATCACAATTTCATAGCATGACTCGTGAGCCTGTTCCTTCTATAATTGTGGTAGTTCTGTATGTTTAATTTATTTTTAAAAATAGGTAATATGTATAATTTGTGCTCCATTTAGATAAACAGAAAAAAAGAAAATAAAAAAGGTAGAAATTGTCGGGTCAAAAGGAAAGTCTACTAGACTCTCCATAACCATGGTGTGGTTGGTGCAGGGTCCGCCCATTGCCCATTTATTTAAAAAATCAAGGTGCTTTTAAAACGTTTTATTGTTGAAGGTAACTGTAGCTGCTTCATGGCTGCAAAAGTAGAGGCGCGACTCCAATCTAAGTGGGACCAATAGGATAACTAATAGGACTCTCCCACGGCACACAGTTGTCTAGAACTGGAAGTGGCCCCTTTAACAATATAAATGAAATAGTAACCCCCACTGACTGGTAGGGGTAGAACGAGTGCATGGTCTCCCAGAAAATAGGACGGCAGGTGGATGGAGGTTTGTGCCTGGTGATTTGGTTAACAGCACTCCTAACAAATATATGTCAACGTTGCATTACTATGCTTCTTTATTGAGCTTTAGCTTCAAGTCTTTTTATAGAATTTTAACTTCATAATGTCGAAGCTATTTGGTTCTCAGGGTGGTATATGGTATACAAAGAATTTAGCTTTATGGATTCCATGTTGGCATGTTGATAGTTCATGGTGGTGCAATACATCTATACAATTCACAAGTTTGGTCTGATCTTGCAATTAGATGTTAAATATGAAGTTGATTTCTCAAGACCTTGGACAAAATATTTCTATCATATCCTATAACAAAAGAATTCCCAACTATTTTGTATCTGGTTTAGGAGAATCCAGTACCATTTACAAGGGTAACAGTAACACAATAGTTATAGTTTTGGATCGCTACTGATCTTGCTGCCATTTCTTATTCCTTGTATCCTTACCTTACCTCCATGCGGGACTTTTGAATCGGGCATCACATTTCAACCTTATTATTTACTCAGATATTCCTTCTCCTCTTGCGACCAAAACCTATCATTCACAAGGAAGTCACCGTCTGCGATCTGCACTGGGCCGTATGTATCTCGGAGCAGCTACACGAAATCAAGACTGTGGCACAATAAAAAAGTCAGTAAATGATAACTCTTTGGCAGCTTTGGAGAATACAGAACGCAACCAGTCCTTGCCCGGGACATCCCAGGATGATACTCAAATACAGGTGATATTTTCTTTTTTCATATAGCTGCTTATATTTGAGTATGATTTCCTTTTTCCAGTCGCAAACATTTTTGTAGTTTACTACATTCTGGTTTAAATGCGGAGTCCAACCTGCCATCAGAAGTTTGTCTCCAAGTTTAATTTGTCAAAAATTTTGGATATATGAGCATAATATTTTTAGATCTGATCCATATATTTTATATGAAATATACTCCCAAGTGATTCTTGAGCTATTAAGTTTTAAAAGCAATTTATCATCTGTTGACTTGACATTGTCAACATAACATAGTGATTTTATAATCTCTTCCATGTTTTTTTCCAGGTGCAAGCTTTTTTATTTAACTCTTTTTTATGTCACGAATAAACAGGTAGGTACATATGCTGCCTCTGCTGTGCACAACCCTGACCAGATTTTGGCACAGAGTTCAGAACTAGGCATGGGAAGCAGCAAAGGATATTCATCATCCATGGGCTTCCCGAATGGCTCACCAGACAGCAGTTTCCAGAGGTCCGCACTGGCCGTCGACGGCACTTCAGTGGTGATGATGAAAGCGAGGTATCATCCTGCGGCATATCCTTTCCCAAGCAATCAAGGTGATTTTTCTTTTCCTTTTTTTCTCGTATCATGGGCTTTCAGAAAGAGAGAACGTGTCTGAAGTCACG
The DNA here is from genome assembly GCA_036172225.1 of Cryptocoryne crispatula var. balansae. Lineage (NCBI taxonomy): Eukaryota > Viridiplantae > Streptophyta > Magnoliopsida > Alismatales > Araceae > Cryptocoryne > Cryptocoryne crispatula. The sequence goes on from CM069921.1 coordinate 18,519,829, forward strand.
CTTTTGATTAAAGAATGATCCATCCCATAAGACCAGTTTCTGGTTTTTCCAGGTTCGGCACTGGGAAGAATACAGCAATCAAATGAAAGTGTATCTGTAGGCTAGGGTTCCATGATGAAATGTCTTGGTTCCAGGTTACCTGCAAGCTACCTGTACGAGAATCTCAACCTTCATGGTCCATGGCTTTTAGAGAGTTCATTCATATCCGTTCTGTAAATCATTTTGGGTTGGTATCATTGACAGTCACCGGGAGTTTCTTCTGATCAAATATTTGTCTCTCCTACAGGAACTATCTTGTTATTCTCCACACAGAGGTTCATGTTCAAAGATTAGGCTGATTGGATGGGTACCCTTGCTTTTTTACTTGGTAATACGTGCTTCGGTACCAATCTCCGTGAGAAAGCAATGTAGGACGATTGCAACATGAAATGTTGTCATTGTAATTTTTATTTTATAAAACGTTGAATTCAAATTTTATTTTGATTAAGGTACTTGTAATTTGACTCTTTTAATTTCTATTATTAATTTTACGTTATTAATGTTGATTTTGAATTATTTCTAGATATATTAAGTTATTCGGTTAAGTTAGGTATAGTATATCTTTTTGTTTTATCATTTTACATTTTTTATTTTTAAAATTCGAAATTTTTATATTTATATTTAATATATTCAAATAATCACATTTTTTCTTTCCTTCAATGTATCTACAATTGTCACTATTCATATTTTCTCTAAGATATGTTATTCTATTTAGTTTGGTATGATTAATCGTTCATCTTAACATTCACGTTTAAGAAACACTTGGAATGTTTTTCTTTTATTATTTGAAATTTATTATCATATAACATTATATTTATAATAGTTAAAATATATTCTTTTAAATTTTAGCAAAAATTTATGATCACATAAATTTTCTGTAGTTCAATTTCACTTTCTCCATTTTGTTTTAATCAAGTAGTTAACATTTTTTCACATTAACTATCTTTTTGAATATTTGGTTTAAATATCTTGATATAATATTATCTTATCCAAAATAATTTTATCATATTTTTAATTTTCATTCAATTTATAATATATATTTTATGTTAATTCTTTTCATCATAAAATTTTAGTCTAAAATTGACTTCACAAGTTTAAATTTTTATTTGCATTGTGTTTTATTCATCAATATAATATCATTAATAAATATCAATATATTATCTTTATTTTTGATGATTTATCTATAACTAATAATGACTTATTATACATCTTTGATGTAAGTCTATTGAAACATAAAATTTTTTATTTCTTTTCAAATTATGCAGACATTAGTAGTTAATTTATTATACATATTTTTGTATCACTTGTGTATGTATGTATATATATATATTTAATGACTACGATTTTTAGCTCTATCACCTATCATCAAATATATCTTGAAATCTATCATAAATTTTTACCTAGTCAATAAGTATCATATATAAATCTTTCTTTTATGTTATGATATTGTTCCGTTATAATCAATCAAGTATAAACTAAATTAATAGAGTAAACTATTTATATTTTTTGTAATTATCATCAATACTCTTTTTCAAATTTATATTGAGTCATAGATTTGATGGCTTTATAATTTGAGCAATCTTGCACGTCTTTCTTTTTTAAAAATAGGTAGAATGATGTTGCTCATCCATACATTCAACATTTTTAGACACTATAATTTTGTTAAATAGAAAAGTTAACAATTCCACTTCTAAACTTTTCAAATATTTTCATATTTCTATAAAAATAAATTGAGTCATATATCTTATTTTTCTTCTCTACAATATTTTTTGCCTTCAAAATTTTTTATTTTCCTAATATAATCCATATTAATTTTTCTTAAATTCTCAAGATTTTCTATATTTTTATCAAAGTTGTCAGTAAGAAGTATCAAATTTAAAACAATTTATGTTCCTCAAACAGATGCCATGAACAGACGCTTGGCGGCCGCTAGACTCTCTTCCCGATGGACAACGACGAGATTATCAGAATCAAATCCCCTTTTGTTCGACGTCGTTAGAAGCTGATAATCTCGCACAGGTAAAACTTGCCTTTTATAACAAGAATGTCAATTTTAAATTTAAATATCTTGGTATAATATTTTCTTATCCAAAATAGTTTTCTCATCTTTTTAGTTTTTATTCAATTTATAATATATATTTTATGTTAATTCTTTTTAACATAAAACTTTAGTCTAAAGTGTGATTTCACAAGTTTAAGTTTTTATTTACATTGCGTCTTATCTAACAATATAATATCATTAATAAATATCAGTATATCATCTTGATTTTTGTTGATTTATCTACAACTAACAATGACTTCTTATACATCTTTGATATAAGTCTATTGAAACATAAAATTTTCTATTTCTTCTCGAATTATGCAAACATTAGTAGTTAATCTATTATGCATATTTTTGTATCACTTGTGTATGTATGTATATATATATATATCTAATGATTACGATTTTTAGCTCTATCACCTACCATAAAATATATCTTGAAATCTATCATAATTTTTTACCTAGTCAATAATATCATATCTAAATCTCTCTTTCAAGCTATGATAATTTTTTCATTATAATCAATAAGGTATAAATTAAATTAACAGATTAAACTATTTATATTTTTTGTAATTATCATAAATACTCTTTTCTAAATTTATATTATGAGTCATAGACTTGATGGCTTTATAATTTGAACAATCTTACGAGTCTTTCTTCTTTTTTAATAGGTAAAGTGATGTTGCTCATCCGTACATTCAACATTTTTTAGACAATATAATTTTGTTAAATAGAAAAGTTAACGATTCCACTTCTAAACTTCTCAAATATTTTTATACTTCTATAAAAATAAATTGAGTTATATATCTTATTTTTCTTCTCTACAATATTTTTTGGCTTCAAAAGTTTTTATTTCCTAATATAATCCATATTAATCTTTTTAAAATTCTCAAGATTTTCTATATTTTTATCAAAGTTGTCAATAACAAGTATCAAATTCAAAACAATTTAAGTTACTCAAACGGACGCCATGAATAGACGCCTGGCGGCCGTTAGACTCTCTTCCCGATGGATAACGGCGAGATTATCGGAATGAAATCCCCTTCTGTTCGACGTTGTTGGAAGCCGATAATCTCGCATGGGCAAAACCCGCCAGTTCAGGTCTCTAAACCATGTTTGATCTAGCATTTAAATTAAACCATCATCTAATAAGTCAAAAAACAAAACATATCTGTAATTGATAGAAATTTAGGAATATTTGACTAAATATACACCTTTCAATCAAATAGTTACAAAATTCATCTAAAAATAATAATTCAAATGCACGAAATGAACTTCTGAAGCTTATAGCTCTCAAACTGTTGATGATATTCACTTGATTTATTGCTTTTTCTCTCAACGTTGTATGATTTTGTCAATAGCATGTGAGTTTGAATCTTCAGCTTCATCAATCTCGAGAATTTGTTTGACATGTGTACAAGTGTAACTAACAGGATCGTTGATTCCTCTATCGACACACTTTATAGTCAACATGTATCTCTCATTAATCAAACTCTGCAAAATGTTCAAGTAGGTAGGAAGCTCTTTTTCCTGCATGATAACATATAACATTATGTGTAGGTTAAGAAACAAAGGAAGTTTAAATGTTAATAATATATACCTTATTCTTCTTCAATGTATGCACTGGTACACTAAGAATATCTTCAGCTTGACGATTGACGAAAGTTAACCACATATTTGTTGTATGATCCGCAACATCTAGACGTAGACAATATCTATAAATAAGATGTTAAAACAATGGTTGTACATATGTAAAGTATGATTATAATATCTAGATGCATGGATAGTAAGATATGATATTTACTTTCGTCTGTTTACTAACCTTTCAGTTGGGCATATATCTTCTTTAGAACATTTTACACAAGTATAAATGTTTTTCTCCTCTTTCACAAGTCACGCAGAAAAATAACAAGCCATGTACCATGGATCCTTGCTTATAATCATATCTTGTATTTTTACCTTGACATCATATGATACAACTTGCAAAATATCAATTGGAAAAAATAATGTGATATCAAAGAGATTTAATGATAATGAGAATATCAATCAATTAGAAAAAGTAATTTCAAAATATGTCAAACTTACATGAATACACGAAGAATTTGTTTTGTTGTCAATCATCTCTTATAAAGATACCTCATCTGATTTTATTGATATTACATCTTCCGTTGTTTTTCTAAAAAACTTTCCTGATAATTCGTCAACGTTGTTAGTCACCCTAAAATAGTTAAAACTTTATCATTGTAATGTAATAACTATGACATAAAATGAATATATTAAAAATTTAAATATTATAATTTATTATACCATTTTTACCAAAATTTTTGCACTTTGTATTGGGACGGATCAATAATTTGGTCCAAATGGTGTCTTCAATCCAAAATTGTTTATAAATCAAAATATGGTTACGTTATAAAATCAGAGTTTATATATGTTGACAATGATACAATATCTTAGCTCTAAATGTATGAGTGCACAAGGATGCTTCAAAATGTATAGGTTTCTTTTAAATGATCTCAGATAATTGTACTCCTTCGTTTTTAACAAAATTTTCCTAGATAGTAAACATGATATTTTTTTAGCTTCTAAATAATAAGATATTGAGACAAATAAATAATATTCAAATAGTCAAGAAATAATAAATAATTAATTAGATATTATGTGTCATCAATTAATATTAGAGTTTGTCGTTGAATGCTTTTCTCATCTGCTTTTCTCAAAATTGTTGTTACTTCATCTATATTGATAATCACACACCATAAATCTACAAAAGGGCGTCATGTTAGGATCAAACATTGTTATTAGAACGTAGAAATGTTTAAAGAATTACTAATAATTTCATCATCAATCTTTGAATCAAACAATTATTGAATAGTCCTTAATTTACTTGTATATTCATGATCTCGTTGAATTGGAAGAAATACTTGTGCTTCTGTGGTCAGTGTAGCCCTTGTGAATATAATAGTGGTTGGGATTGATCCAAAAGTGAACTTTGGATTTGCCAACTTTATTAGACCATTTGAAATGGTGTAATAAATTTTTTCTAATAGAAAATTATCAAAATTTTCAATTGTGAAACACATTGAGTGACAACATAAATTTTTTTGTAAACAATAATTTACAACATTAATAATGAAATGGAGAGAAGAAGATAATGAAGTAGATAATTATACGCACACGGAGTGACATCATAAATTTCTTTGTAAACAACATTACGTGTGTGTTTGTGTATTGTTTCATTATTCACTGTAAAAGACTTAATAAGTAGCTTTGTAGAACTTTTAAAAATTCTCAGTGATAACGCAACATATAATTGACTGTGAGAGAAAATATGTTCTGACAAATAAATTTCAACATTTGAAATTGTTTGACCTTGTACCTTATTTATTATCATGGCAAATGCTAGACACACTAGAAATTGTTTCCTTCTAAATTGAAACAGATAACTATCTTTCTCTGCCGGATATAAAAGGTATCCTGAGAATTAAGATCTCATTTCCAACATGGTGGCCACTTGCTATTTGCGCTTTGATCACGTTTCTTTTAAAATCAACACAAACCAATCTCGTGCCATTGCATAAATCATTTGATGAGTCTAAATTTCTCAATAGCAATATTGAACACTATTTTTTCAAGATCAATTTGGAAGGTGGTATATTATTTGATGTAAAAGAATTCAAAAACTCTACTTGATATTGTGTATTTGCCTTATCAAATATATTGTTAAAACTTTAGTACACATGTTTTTCACTTGAAAATGATTTAACAAGAATGTCAAATAATATTTGATTTAAATATCTTGATATAATATTATCTTATCCAAAATAATTTTCTCATCTTTTTTGTTTTCATTCAATTCATAATATATATTTTATGTTAATTCTTTTCAACATAAAACTTTAGTCTAAGGTGTGATTTCACAAGTTTAAATTTTTATTTGCATTGCGTCTTATCTAACAATATAATATCATTAATAAATATGAGTATATCATCTTGATTTTTGTTTATTTATCTATAACTAACAATGACTTATTATACATCTTTGATGTAAGTCTATTGAAACATAAAATTTTCTATTTCTTCTCGAATTATGCAAACATTAGTAGTTAATCTATTATGCATATTTTTTATCACTTGTGTATTTACGTATATATATACATATATCTATCTAATGACTATGATTTTTAGCTCTATCACCTACCATAAAATATATCTTGAAATCTATCATAATTTTTTACCTAGCCAATAATATCATATCTAAATCTCTCTTTCATGCTATGATATTTCTTCATTATAATCAATAAGGTATAAATTAAATTAATAGATTAAACTATTTATATTTTTTGTAATTATCATCAATACTCTTTTCTAAATTTATATTATGAGTCATAGACTTGATGACTTTATAATTTGAACAATCTTACGGGTCTTTCTTTTTTTAAAATAGGTAGAGTGATGTTGCTCATCCGTACATTCAACATTTTTTAAACACTATAATTTTGTTAAATAGAAAAGTTAACGATTACACTTCTAAACTTCTCAAATATTTTTATACTTCTATAAAAATAAATTGAGTTATATATCTTAATTTTCTTCTCTACAATATTTTTTGGCTTCAAAAGTTTTTCCTAATATAATACATATTAATTTTTCATAAATTCTCAAGAATTTCTATATTTTTATCAAAGTTGTCAATAAGAAGTATCAAATTCAAAATAATTTATGTTGCTCAAACAGACGCCACAAACACACGCCTGGCAGCCGCTAGACTCTCTTCTTGATGGACAATGATGAGATTACTGGAATGAAATCCCCTTCTTTTCGACGTCATCGGAAGCCAATAATCTCGCACGGGTAAAACCCACCGGTTCCCATCTCTAAACCATGTCTGATCTAGCATTTAAATTAAACCGCCACCTAATAAGTCAAAAAACAAAACGTATTTGTAATTGAAAGAAATTTAGGAATATTTGACTAAATATACACCCTTCAATCAAATAGTTACAAAATTCATCTAAAAAATAATAATTTAAATGCATTAAATGAACTTCTGAAGCTTCTGGCTCTCAAACTATTGATGATATTCACATGATTTTCTACTTTTTCTCTCGATGTTGTATGATTTCATTAGTAGCCTGTGAGTTTGAATCTTAGGCTTCATCAATCTCGAGAATTTGTTTGACATATGTACATGTGTAACTAACAAGATCGTTGATTCTTCTGTTGACACACCTCATAGTCTACATGTATCTCTTATTAATCAAACTTTGCAAAATGTTCAAGTAGGTAGGAAGCTCTTTTTCTTACATGATAACATATAACATTATGTGTAGGTTAAGAAACAAAGGAAGTTTAAAAAGTTAACAATATATACCTTATTCTCTTTCAATGTATGGACTGGTACATCAAGAATATCTTCAGCTTGATGATTGAAGAATGTTAATCACATATTTGTTGTATGATCCGTAACATCTAGACTCAAACAATATCTGTAAATAAGATGTTAAAACAATAGTTGTACATATGTAAAGTATGATTATAATATCTAGATGCATGGATCGTAAGATATGATATTTACTTTCGTCTGTTTATTAACTTTTTAGCTGGGCATATATCTTCTTTAGAATATTTTACACAAGTATAAATGTTTTTCTCCTCTTTCACAAGTCGTGCACAAAAAAGGACAAGCCATATATCATGGATCCTTGCTTGTAATCATATCTTGTATTATTACCTTGACATCATATGATACAACTTGCAAAATATCAATAGAAAACAAATAATGTGATATCAAAAAGATTTAATGATAATGAGAATATCAATCAATTGGAAAGAGTAATTTCAAAATGTGTTAAACTTACATGAGTACATGAAGAATTTGTTTTGTTGTCAATCATCTCTTGTAAAAATACCTCCTCTGATTTTATTGATACTACATCTTCTGTTGTTTCTCTAAAAAACCTTCTTGACAATTCGTCAACATTGTTAGTCACCCTGAAATAGTTAAAACTTTATCAGTGTAATGCAATAAGTATGACATAAAATGAATATATTAAAAATTAAAATATTATAATTTAGTATACCATTTTTTCAACAATTTTGCACTTTTTGTATCGGGATGGACCAATAATTTGGTATCAAATGTTGTCTTCAATCCAAAGTTTCTTATAAATCAAAATATGGTTACATTAGAAAATCAGACTTTATATATGTTGACAGTGATACAATATCTTACCTCTAAATGTATGAGTGCGTAAGGATGTTGCAAAAAGTATAGGTTTCTCTTGAATAATCTCAGATAATTGTACTTCTTCATTTTTGACAAAATTTTCCCAGATAGTAAGCATGATAGTTCTTGAGCTTCTGAATAATAAGATATTGAGACAAATAAGTAATATTCAAATAGTCAAAAAATAATAAATAAGTAATTAGATATTATGTGTCATCAATTAATATTAGAGTTTGTCGTTGAATGCTTTTCCCATCTACTTTTCTCGAAACTGTTGTTACTTCATCTATATTGATAACCACACACAATAAATCTACAAAAAGGTGTCATGTTAGGATCAAACATTGTTATTAGAACGCAGAAATGTTTAAAGAATTACTAATAATTTCATCATCAATCTTTGAATCAAACAATTGTTGAATAGTCCTTAATTTACTTGTATATCCATGATCCTGTTGAATTAGAAGAAATACTTGTGCTTCTGTGATCAGTGTAGCCCTTGTGAATATAACAGTGGTTGGGATTGATCCAAGATTGAACTTTGGATTTGCCAACTTTATTAGACCATTTGAAATGGTGTAATAAATTTTTTCTAATAAAAAATTATCAAAATTTTCAATTGTGTCTAAGAACATTGTTACTTGCATTTGAGTCCCTGGAAATAAATTAACAAAAAAAACATTAAGAATAAAGAGATAAAATGTAATATTTAAAATGTAACTATCACTTGTTCATCCATCAAACACATTCACTACTTTTTCAGGCCTGTCATTTTTTGAGAAAATGTATGGTGCTTTCTTGTCAACTAGTTGACATTTAATTGTCCATTCAGCCATGTTTGTAGTTAAATCTCTGAATGCTATGTTTGATCGCGCCATATCCTGAGAGAAAAAGATTTGCAACGTTAATAATGAAATGGAGCGAGTTCGATAATGAAGTAGATAATTATATGCACATGAAGTGACAACATAAATTTCTTTGTAAACAATAATTTAAAATATTAATAGTGAAATGAAGAGAAGATAATGAAGTAGATAATTATACGCACATGGAGTGACATCATAAATTTCTTTGTAAACAACATTACATGTGTGCTTATGTATTGTTTCATTATTCACTACAAAAAACTTGATAAATAGCTTTGTAAAACTTCTAGAAATTCCCCGTGATAATGTAACATATAATTGACCATGAGAGAAAATATGTTCTGGCAAATAAATTCCATCATTTGAAATTGTTTGACCCTGTGCCTTATTTATTGTAATGGCAAATGCTAGACACACTAGAAATTATTTTCTTCTAAATTGGAACGAATAACTATCTTTTTCTACCAAATATAAAGGTATCCTGAAAATTAAGATCTCATTTCCAACATGCTGGCCACTTGCTATTTGTGCTTTGATCATGTTTCTTTTAAAATGTACACAAACCAATCTCGTGTTATTGCATAAACCATTCGGTGGGTCTAAATTTCTCAAAAGTAATACTGGACAATATTTTTTCAAGATCAATTTGGAAGGTGGCGTACCGTTTGGTGTTAAAGAATTCAAAAACTCCATTTGATATTGTGTATTTGCCTTATCAACTGCACTATCAAAATTGTAGTACACAAGTTTTTCACCTGGAAATGATTTAACAAGAATGTCATTGAATATTTGATTTAAATATCTTGATATAATATTATCTTATCCAAAATAGTTTTCTCATTTTTTTAGTTTTCATTCAATTTATAATATATATTTTATGTTACTTCTTTTCATCATAAAATTTTAGTCTAAAGTGTGATTTCACATGTTTAAGTTTTTATTTGCATTACGTCTTATCTATCAATATAATATCATTAATAAATATTAGTATATCATCTTGATTTTTGTTGATTTATCTATAACTAACAATGACTTATTATACATCTTCGATGTAAGTCTATTGAAACATAAAACTTTCTAATTCTTCTCGAATTATGCAGACATTAGTAGTTAATCTATTATATATATTTTTGTATCACTTGTGTATGTATGTATATACATATATATCTAATGACTACGATTTTTAGCTCTATCACTTACCATAAAATATATCTTGAAATCTATCATAAATTTTTACCTAGTCAATAATATCATATCTAAATCTTTCTTTCATGCGATGATATTTCTTCATTATAATCAATCAGGTATAAATTAAAATAATAGATTAAACTATTTATATTTTTTCTAATTATCATCAATACTCTTTTTCAAATTTATATTATGAGTCGTAGACTAGATGGCTTTATAATTTGAGCAATCTTGCGCATCTTTCTTTTTTTTTAAATTGGTAGAATGATGTTGCTCATCCATACATTCAACATTTTTTAGACACTATAATTTTTTTAAATAGAAAAGTTAACGATTCCACTTCTAAACTTTTCAAATATTTTTATACTTCTATAAAAATAAATTGAGTTATATATCTTAATTTTCTTCTCTAAAATATTTTTTGGCTTTAAAAGTTTTTATTTTCTTAATATAATCCATATTCATCTTTCTTAAATTCTCAAGATTTTCTATATTTTTATCAAACTTGTCAATAAGAAGTATCAAATTCAAACTAACCCAATAGTTTGAGTTAACCAAATTACCAAGGCCAGCAATCCATCAACATCAACACCACCAACATGATAGAGAGAGGAGGATAGAGAGGACGACAAGGATGATGCAGATGATGAGGAGGGGTTGTATAGAGAAGATAAGTGACATTTGTCATCATTTTATGGTGTATATTATTTCTATTTTATGAACATGTTGATTATATGTAACTTTAATTGTTATTTATTAATCATGTTATTGAACGTGTATGTACTTAAAATGGTTTGTATGAATGTTACAAGTTGTGTGAATGGGTCATTGTGATCGCAAGTTGAATCATGTATGTACACATGCTGTATGAATGAGGTTGTTTATGAATTTCAATTTGGTTGTATGAATAGGATGAAATCACGTATATTTGAAGAATGAAAAATTTTGTACTTGAATGAATGTCTTCATTTTGAATGGAATGATGTGTAGAACGAAATGTACATGTTGATTGTTTGTTAATGAAATGTACATGTTACGGGTGATTGTGAACCCATTTTAATTTGTAAACTTACATGTGTTGTACATATTCATGTATTCATAAATTTTAATTTCTATAATAAAATATTTTTTTATTTATTGGCGATGGCTATATTGCTATCACTAGTATTAAGTAAAAACGACTAGAGCCATCACTACTTAATTATGGTGACAACTTAGAGTCATCGCTAATTTAAAATAAAAACACGTGCATATCATTGTGGGTGTTTTCCTCCAGCTTTGGCATCGACTCTAAGTCAAGCTATTGCCATTATTAAGTAGCAACAACTTTAGCTATCATTAGTAAGTTACCAACGACAGATGAAGGCCGTCACTAGTATGTTATTGGTGACAACTCAAGAAGTTGTTGCTAATAACTTTGTTATTGGTGACGCTTGGAGGCTGTCACTTATATGTATAGTAGTGATGGTTGTCATTTTATCATTGCTAATACCATTTGTGATTGTCTTGTTTACACAGCTGAGCAATGGCTAAGTAGTTGTTGCAAAAACTTAGTGGCAATGGCCTTTGCCTGATTGTGATGGCTTTGAGCCATTGCCAATAACCAATTTTCTTGTAGTGAATGTATAGAAAAGAAAAGAGATCTTTTTTGTTTTCTATGTTTATTAAAATATCTAGAGAGATAAGAATGTAAGAGAAGAATTTAGGATTAGTTGACTAATTGTCAAAAGAGCTTCGTGAGACTCTAACAAGATAATTTTGGTCATAAGCTAATAAGACTTATGGTGGAGAAAGAGAGATATTGTGTGAAAATGGTATTTGCATGTTTTTATATGTAGTACTAATGATAAACTATGAATAAATAAAATTTGATTTTATAGAATATGATAAAATTAAGAATGACTCTAAATAAAAATAATTTTAGATTAAAATGGAACTTATTTTATTTTTAAATTTTTTGGTAAAGGTTTCATCTCTTATAAACAATTCTAGATATGCATTGTTCCTTAATTAATTCATGTGTTTTCTTGGGAAGTAGCTTTGAAACTCAAAATATAATATCTAAAAAAATGTATGCCCTATAAAATAATTATATGTGATATGATTTGACATTTTTTGTAATATATTATTTAATTAATTAGTAATTTTTCATTACATATTTTCATGATACATGCATATCATAATAAAGTTCTTGATCACATGTCATGATGATTGGATTATGATGAAATCGTAATGATATCAATCATTTAAAGGTGTGTGTGATCTAAATGTTTCAAATCATAGAATTCTTGGGATGAGGCATTATGGATCTAGTAAATTAGTGAATCTATTATCTTCTCATAAAATGTGGATGATTGATCTCATTAGTCTTAAGTGTTGATATTGAAATACACATATAGATATTCATTAGTGAAATAAGTTCACTAAATTGATCCAAATTAAAAATTTTGAATAATATCTTACATAACTATCTATCAAAGTTTTATATCATCATGGTTGCACGATTGAATTTTTAACCCAAGTCACCAAAGATTTATTATTGGATATATCTTGTACTTTGGTATTGACTTATGGTTCACTAATTAGATTGCTCATTATAGTTGATGGATCAGATATAATATAAACTTGATAAAGATAATTGAACATATAACAAGAGATTGTTCACTCATAGTAAGTAAGAGATAATACTCTATTGGATAGTACTCTAAATTCATGGCTAGATTAGAGAGGATAATTGAGAAAAGAGTTTTTCAATTGAACTGATTTTGTATACAAAATTTCAAAGTCGATATACCAAGTGGTTGACAATCGGTGTCGTACCCTTGTTCGACCAGGACATTAGGTGAATGATAACTAATAATAGAAAATATCAATGGAGATAAGATCATCTCCAAAATCGTTTGAGATCATGGAATATGACTTGTATCTTACATGATCAGAAAACCAATTAAATATATTACTATTACCATATAATATATTTATTTCAAAATAAATTATTCTTTTTAATTGTACCTCAATGAAATAAGTTATTGAGTCTAGTGGGCCACACATAATAGAACCGATTCATTAGTATAAGGACATGGACGTCATTTATAGAAATTAAATTTTTATAGATAATAGTGAATTGAGTCAAACCCTAATAAGCCAGGGGATCTAATCTCGTCCCTAACTCTCTTCATCACTCTCTTTCATCTCAGAGATCATCATCACATGGGGGAGCATTGTTCGGGACAAGTCATATGCATCTATGGAAGAAGTTCATATGAATACCACTAGAGGTCATGCACTTGGGTGGTTTAGTAAGTGTGGATACACTCATTCTTCTTCAATCACGAAGAATTTGTCAAATTCCAAGAATGTATTTTCAATTCCGTTCGTATCTGATTTAATCGAGACAACGATAATGAAATCTAAAGAATCAACACTTTCACTGGCCATAGATTGCTTCCTTATAATATATTGCTCACATATCATTGGTAACACTTTGGTTAACTTTCTCGCATCATTATTAAGTTGTCACATGATGTTTTTATCTTGTTTCTTCTACAAACACCCAAACACCTATGTGAGTAGTTATCCTTGTTAAAAAATTTATACTTCTAAAAACTAAATTTGTTATTATAAAAGATTTTTTAAATGTTTTTACAACTTTTGCTCTAGCAATCTTAATGCACAAGCTGCCACCACCATCACAGATATGAGCTTTCTTGTAGAAATGGCATGTATATTTGGTAGTTTAAAAAGATTTTCCTATTGCAAACAATTGTTTGTTATTCTTGTATTTTGTTGTACGTTACAATTTCAATCAAGTATATTACACTTTGCTAAGTGTTTAGTATCTTTTTTATCTCCTATTATCATACATATTATGCTATCTTCTTAATGTGTGTGTATGAGATGGTATGATTGACCGTGTGTACTCTTACATCAATTTCTTCAAAATCAAGACCCAACTCATGGATGACTTTTTTGGTATCATACATTGAATCTTGTAATATATTTCTTTTGGAATGATTTTCTTTTCCATAATTTGAGAAGTGTATTAAATGAGGCATTGCTCCAATAGTAAAATCACTTTAGGTGAAACAACTCCACTATGCTAGACAATTTTGAAACACTCTTTTTACATCATTTAGTAATTTTTAGACTTGGTTACCTTTTTATTATGTTCTTCAGTCATAAAAGAATCAATTTTAAAGTTTCTCTATGGAAAATGGCATTGGACAATTATTCTCTCATCATAATGTCATGCGATATTTCTATAGTTATTTCATTACCACTTACAATATAAATAATGAGAATATTCAAAGTAAATGAATGAAAACTTAGCAATAACAAAGTATATGAACTTACAATGGTTGAATGAAAATAAGCAACTTTGTGTGTATTAGAGAATTGTGATGAAGTTCAATCATTCATCAAGTTTGCTTATAGCATTTTTTAATTATCTCTTGATCTTCATATGTTACATAACTATTGGATACGTTCTACAGTGAATATATAAATGAAATAAAAATTTGTTCCAAATATTGACAAAGAACATGATGAGAAATTCTCTATATGGTTTGAACAAAAGGCAAATGTCATCTTATAAATTTATATTTTAGTTAAAAGTTAAATGCATGCTTTTAATCTCAATAATATTGTCTTTGTAAATCTTTGGTGTATATAAAACAGGAGAAGACATAGAATAAATATATGCACTATCCAAAGGTCTAGATAGGCAAAGTGTTCTCACATAATGCATGGATGGTGTGTAAATAGATTTAAATGTCTTATTGTCTAATCAAAATGACATTTTAAACTCAATATAGTGGAGTTGTTGTTCAAGGTGGCGAAAAGACAAGTAACACTACATATTTTGATTAACAATCATCATTTAGCTTCATTACATAGAGTAAGTAAAGTCACTTTGTTCAAATGTGAGTGGTTTGATGTGTCTTCCTTAGGTAGGGAACATAAGGAAGATAAGTATGGATTTATTAGCTCAACCTTGGATGAGGATTAAACATGGGAGAGCCATAAATTATTTCATGTCAAACAAGACGTGTATTTTATCAATAATAAAATAAATTTGGATTGGTATGCTATTATAAAATTTTGTGTATGATATATATAAGATTTACCTTTTTTGTGGAGACATGACTATGAGCCTTATCAACTTAATAGTCCATTTGGTTAAAACATAATTTAAAACAATAACTTATTTTAAGAAATTATTATTATTTAATATCAAATTTAACAACTTTTTATCATGAATTATGTAAGTCACATCCTATGATCCCAAATGATTTTGAGAATGATCTTATATCCATTGACACTTACCATCATTAATTAATGCATGAATATAAACCCTCTTTCATTAATGCTTTGGTCGGATGGGATGTGGCATTAACTATCAATCCCTTAGTATACCGACACTTTGCAATCCTATACTCGAAATCGGATCAATAGAAAAACCTTTTTTTTAATTATTTTCTCTACCTTAACCAAGATTTTATAGTACTATCTCATAAGGTATTCTCTCTCAATTATACTAGATCATTAGTGATCCATTGAGCCAATATCCAAATCACAAGATATGCCCGATAAGACATCCTTAATGACTCAAGTCAAATGTCCAACCACGAAACCGTGATCATAACAAATCATGAGTGACAGTTAGATATGATATCATTCAGAATTTCAGTTTGTTCAGTGAATTCATTCTACTAATGAGCATATATATGTGTATCTCAGTGACTCCACACTAATGACTAATGACATTGATCATCCGTATCATATATGAAGACATTGCATACACTAATCTATATAGATTCTTAATATTTCATCTTAAAGATCTTACAACTATAAATATTTAAATCATATACCGCTAAATGATTAATCTCATTATCTTGATCTCATCATGATTCGATATTATTGTACGTGATCAAATACTTCATTACGATATAGATATCTAATTAGAGGTAGTAATAAAGTATTGTCAATTTAATTGAATAAGATATTTCAATAAATATAAATCATATTAAATATGATTTACTTATAAGATATATATTTCTATCGGTTGGTGTATAGCATAATAAAGAGAAAGTGCATTTTGTATGCTCACCAACTTAGAATAGTATAAATTCAATCCAATGTCTAAATTTGATGATCATGAAAGTTGCCATAGAGAATTAATTGTTGTGTAAACATGCTCCAAAAGCTTGACACTTCAAGATCAGTCAATCATGATGTTTACAATAGCTAAATCAACATATTTGGGGACTGGGTGTCACATGTATTGCCAACATAAAAAATTGTGAACATAAAAAATTGTAGTGCCTATGAATGTACAATCTTTCCACCTACCTTAGTGAATATGCACATTATGAATGATCCATGTTTGGTGAAATAGATGTCTAAGGAGTTTAGAACCATCTTCTTACAAGTTTGTCACCGTAAGTAGGTAATATGTCTCAGGAAACACAATAATGAATCCTGGCAGTTGAATCATGATCAAAATTTTGTATACTAGAATAAAAGATAATTTTGTTTCTTAAAGTTATTAGGATTGTTTATGTGAATGCTTTTCTTGGCATTTGATGATCCAGTCCTTTTAAAATTAATGCCACACTAGATACAGTAAAGAAATCACAAGAACAATTCTCTCTAAGATACTAAATAGATAGAGCTTAAATATTTATAGTATTGACACCTTGTAAAAGTAATATGCAATTGAGGATAACAATTAAACTACAAGATACTTTCATGGGCACCATTTAGACCTATGAAAGATAATGCAATCTTAAAAGGCATCTTGGGATTTTTTTTAAAGAGGCTAGAACTGCAATTCTATTATTAACTGATTTAAAAGATACAAAATGAGCATTATCAAACCAAGAAGAGAGAAAGATGAGATGGAACATTCTTACTATGACTATAGGGAATGACAACCTATCTATAGAAACAATATGAAGCAACCTTGATAGCAAGATTAAGCTGGATATTGAATGATTAGGTATTTTGCATTTGTTGATAGCAAGATGGAAAATGTGTTTATTGCTGTTTGGTGCTTATTAGAAAGGAAACTTTCAACTTAAAATTACATAGATAGTGAGGAGATATGTCTCGTTCACAAGAGGACGACTGATGCCAAAAAATTTTCATGTAAACTTGAATGAGGGTTGCTTGATTCTCCATCATGTAGGTTGGGGATGTACCAAGGTCGGAAGTATCATAGATCAGGAGTAGATTAGTCTGCACTTGAGAGTAGGACTATTCATTATTTGGTTCAACTCGAAAAATCAAACCAAATCAACAGGTTGGTTCGATTTGACTTAGTTTGAACTATCAATCGGTTTGGTTTGATTTCTAAGTCCCTTCAAACGAAATCAAATCGATAAACTAAATAACCTAAATTAGATTAAATATTATATTTTAAGAAAAAATTAATATAATGTATAAACATATACACAATATTTTAATAAAATATAATTTAAAATAAATAAAATAAAATTGTATATTGATATATCTACTACACCTTAATAAAATATGATTTGAACTGGACCAAATCATATCAAATTGAATTAATTTGGTTCAATTTAATTTGGGAGATAGTTTGATTTTATTTTATTTGAAAAAAAATACTCAAACAACTAAATCAAACCAAACCATGAACATCCTGAGAGATGTAGACTAACACAAATCTACTAAGGATTAATTCGATATGGACCCACACCATATATATTTATGATGGTAATTTACTTTTTTAACATAAAACATTAATACAACATCTTTATATGTTTTCCTTTGCTGCATGCTGTTCCACCGAGTCTCACACCCTTAACTACATTAATGGGGTGTTTGGTTGCATAATAATTTTTTGTATATTTTTATGATAAAAAATTATACTAAAATAAAAAGTGAACTAACTTATGACATAAAATTGTCATGTTTGGAGGGATGTAATAAAAAAAAGAGTAACTACTATTTCATGACCAAACAAAGTGGAGGAGCACAAGAAAAAAGAAAGAGATGAGACCTTTCTTTTTTTGTTTAAAAAGAAAATCACTTTCAAAACGTAAAATTGTCAAAGTTGTCAAATATTTATTTTAACAAATTTTCTTATAATTTTTAAAAATTAAAATAAAAATCTTAGTTATCATGCAACCAAACATCCCATTAGAATTTGTATGTGCATCATGCCGCTTCAACGTCAAATCTTCAATCTTGTAGACAGGGGGGACCTTGATATATGGCTGTTATCAACTAAAGTTTTTTTTTTTGGTCCTCAACAGATGCCCTATTAAATTCCAGAATTTAAAAGTCATTGTGCAGTTTTTGTTAATTTGCATATCATATTGTTCTGAAAATAACCTAATTAACCAATCTCTCTCTATTACTTATAGGAAAAAAATAAACTGTTGTATTTCTGCTTGATATGGTTGCATTTCTTACTATAAACATATATTGTTGTCTTATAGTCGTTAGGTTATTTTTGATAACTGAATATTACAGCATCAATTGTAGCTGCTAGAAGTGAATATTTTCTTATTTAATATTCCACTTAAAAATAGTTACATTGAATTTATTTAAATTTATTCAACCACGTGAACTTTGGAGACATCATCATCAAAAGATGGATGGAACTTGGGAGAGCGAGTCTTTTTTTTTTTTGAAAGACAAACATATCTATTCATCAACACATAAGGAGAGTACAGACACAAAGACACAACAATAAACTTAAAACTATAAGACATCCGTCTGACGCAAACATGGTTAAAATTTCCTTGGAAATCTTTTCCAAGAAAAAGCAAAGCCACAAATCGACCAACACATATGAGTGTTTGAAAGGTCGAACGGCAGAGATAGAGACTCCATCAACGGAGTTTGATAACTGCCACGAGATCGGATGATCACACCAAAAAGGTGTGGATATCGCCCAAACTAACGATCTCGAAATAAGGTGGAAGACTATGAGCAAAACAAGGAAATACATCAAGACGGATCCTGACCATGGAAAGACGCATCTAAACAAAACTAAGAATACAAGACACCAACGTAGATAAACCGAACTCTCAGGCTCCAGCATGATAAAACAAACAAAAAGCCTAAAAGTGTATTTAGGCGAGTCTTTGAGTAAGAGTGACACTACTAACCTTAATTATTTGGGAGGAGGGGAAAACCCCCCCTCCCAAACCACAAAGTGCTCAAAATAGCAGACAAAAAACCTGATGATGGAGATACAGTGTTGGAAGCAGAGATTGTTGATCCACGCGAAAGAACCCCGCTCGATGAAGTTGGAAAAGTAACGAGAAAACTGATGAAGAGGAGGGGGGAAAAGCAGATGGCGGGGAGTACGTAACCAAAAGAGATTGGAGGGGATCAGGAGATTTGAAACAGGAGAGGGGCGAGGAGAAAGGGTTGCTGGAGATGGTTTGCGGCAACGGATTGTTGGAAGAGGATAAAAGGGGGCAGGGCGAGGAGGCACTATTGAGGGGGTGCTGTGCCGATGAGGTGGAGGGGGGACCGGAAAGGGCCGCGTAGCAAGGGGTGGGTGAACCGAAATAGCTGAGGGGCGAGTGGGGTACGTCGAGAGGGTTTTGGGGCGGTGGTGGTGGTGGGCTGCGAGCACTAGAGGGGTACGCCGGGGTGTTTAGGGGCGGACGGAGGTGGTCTACCTAACGGTGAGGGTGCCGGGGAGGATCCCTCAAGGGGGGGGGGGGTCGGAGAGGGTAGGGCGAGGGGAGGCGTCGGAGAGGACGGAAGGGGAAGGGGGGCACCGGGGAAGCTAAAAGAGAAAGGGATCGAGGGGGTAAGCCGGAGGGTGGGGGGAAGAGGATGTGAGGGTTTCTCCAGACGGAGGGGTCCGCTGTGGAGGGGTTCCGTCGGGCGAATGGAGTATGCCAGGCGAGGGCTTCCGCAGGCGAGGGGGTCCGCCGGCAAGGGCTTCCGCAGGCGAGCGCTACCGCCGGCGAGGGCTTCCGCAGGCGATGGAGTCCGCCAGGCGAGGGCTTCCGCAGGCGAGCGCTACCGCCGGCGAGGGCTCGAGTCAATGCGAGTTGGGAGAGCGAGTCATCATCAAGACGAATCTATGTACATATGATCTCGATATTTTGTGCATATAAATATGAAAATATTTGCTTGTTAATTACTTGTCATGACATTACAGAATTGTTCAGAAAAAAAAAATAGCATCACAAGATGATGTATCAACTTTGTATGCTCAAGAAATATTCACATCGAGAAATATCAAGATGAGCAGGCGATGGCCCAAGGCCACCTTCTAATTAAGTCGACTATATCTCTACATCAATTTTATCTATACTTTATGCTTGAAATTAATTAAATGAGCTATGTATATGTATGTATATTTATTTAGTCCAGTTATTTCACTATGTTACATGTGATAACTCTCTGTCGATCGAGCAATATCCTTTGAGAAAAAAATACTTCTTGGGACTAATAATTAATTATGGGATGAAGCCATCTATATTTCTTTGATCTGAACAGCATGTTTAAGCAAGGAAAAGCAAACGGAATGAAGCTGAAGGATAAAGTTCCAGGCTTGAACAGGAGGACAAGTCTCTACATATATATATCTGATCTCACCCATTAATCTTATACCAGAAAAGTAAACATTTTTGGACTCTTTTATTCAGGGACAAAGGATTTAGAATCAGCAACACTTTGGTCCATTTGGTACAAGATTATATCCCGTCGATAAATTAACTTGGTTTTTATCCTCAAAACTGTACCAGCATATATCTATCAGCTTTAAGATAATATGATACCAGGTGGGCCCTTAATGTCACACACAGGTACATACATAAAGTGGGACAAAATTCTAAAAAATGTATTGGCCACATGTGGTGAAATATAGGGAGCAATTAATCAAATAAGGATCACCCTTTATTACTTTTGTCCATCGTAAAGGGATCCAACTAACTTCTAACGCCTTTATACTCTCCCCCTTTTTTCTCTATATTTATAGGTGTGTGATCGATACATGTAGCTAGATATGTCTCTATATATGTCCTCCGCATATATAGTCAATATGGGTGGAGATGGTGGAGCACTTTCTTCCACCATTCTCCTCCATGCGGAGAGGAAGTAGGGTGCACACCGCGGATGTTTTGCAATTCTGATTCCGATAATTTCGTAATCGCTATATTCCGATTTTGAACGGGTTTTATTGTCGAATTCATGGTCGAATCCGATAATGTTTGAAATTCATATTGCATGTTATTTTTTTATTTAAACATGAGTTAAATCACAAATAACTATTAATTAAAAATTGATATAATTAACATCGTTTATTTCTTATTTTTATCATTTTATATATCGTATTTTGTAATTTATTTAGTTTTTTATTTTTTACTTAAACCTACTCATATTTTTTTTGAAACCGAGCAAAAGAATCGACTGATTCTGATTTTGACTCGATAAACTATCGAGATATCGGATTTCGACTTGTCCATGTAAAAGGGATCCAACGAACTTTATCCCCATCCACGGTTTAAATATATAAACTTGCTTCTTTCCTCTAATATATATATATATATATATATATATATAAACTTGCTTCTATTCATATCCCTTTCTCAATCCGATACACTTTTACCTGCTAGTTCTTTTCATCCCCCCTCCCCCCCACTCTCTCTCTCTCTCTCCTAATATTCATCTCTCTTTCTCAATCAGGTACACTTTTATATATGATTCACCCACTAGTTCTCTCTCTCTCTCTCTCTCTCTCTCTCTCTCTCTCTCTCTCTCTCTCTCTCTCCTAATATTTCTTCTACTAATATTTCTTCTATTCATCTCTTTCTACACTTTTATGATTCACCCACTAGTTCTCTCTCTCTCCTAATATTTCTTCTATTCATCTCTCTTTCTCAGTCAGATACACTTTTATGATTCACCCACTAGTTCTCTCTCTCTCTCTCTCTCTCTCTCTCTCTCTCTCTCTCTCTCTCTCTCCTCTCCTAATATTTCTTCTATTCATCTCTCTTTCTCAATCAGATACACTTTTATGATTCACCCACTAGCTCTCTCTCTCTCTCTCTCTCTCTCTCTCTCTCTCCATGGCATGCACGTAAAAGAAAATAAAAAGAATAAGGCATCTCTCTCTCTCTCTCCTAATATTTCGTAAAAGAAAATAAAAAGAATAAGGCATCTCTCTCTCTCTCTCTCCTAATATTTCGTAAAAGAAAATAAAAAGAATAAGGCAACCACGCCCGTCCGTGAGGACACGTAGTACGAGCACGGCACATGAACATGGGGGTGGAGATGGTGGAGCACTTTCCGCCTTGTTCCTTTATGGGGAGAGAAAGTAGGCTGCTGCATGCATACAGGGGGTCGATTAATAATGGTAATATCTGTATCCCCATCTTATAAAATAAAAGATAACTACTCATTGAACGTCAGCTTTGATAATGGGTGTATCTGTGAATTATGTTGTAATATTCATTTAAAAATAATTTATAGTTAGTTAACAGATCCATATATAAGTATTACTGTTTATCTTTTATTTTTTCAAGAATAATAATTGTGTAAGATGATATGATTTTTGACCAGAATTTTAATGATATAAATACACTATATATATATATATATATATTAGAATCAGAAACATCTATGATCCACATAAAGTAAAAGTGCAATACTAGAAAAGTTCTCAATTACATATTCATAGTAAATATACCTTCACTTAAATCAAAAGGCTTGTTTATACAAATAGCAATACAGCCGTAAGAGGTGTTCTCTCCCATTTTAGCTAGATATTTTGTTAACACGTTTGCACCATGTCTCCGGCCAGTGTTCAAAAACATTGCTCGTGGCCTTGATTTGTTTATGAATTATATTATTATACTAACACCATCACTATCAGCGTCCGAAAATAACATACTTATTTGACCATCTCGCTGTCATTCGGAGCACCGGAAGTGAACAACGTGATCACAGCAATGGTGTGCATGTTGGTGATTGAGTATGTGACTCGATTCTACTGCGTATGACATCGAGGAGGAATAGGTGCTTGCGCAGCCGGTTGTTGACAGAAGATCAATACAGCTAATTGTTGAAGTTGCTGAAGTCTAATAAATTTTCTGATCATCAAGTCAATATGGCAGGCGGAGTTGAAGGTAAAGGCGCATTAATTTCTTCATCTTGGATAATGGATTTAGGTGCATCAATGCATTTAACACCTGATTCCATAGTTTCTAGCTCAAATCATGTTATGCAACGGGGTATTTTGCTTTCAAATAATATTGTTCTGCCTATTAATGGAGCTAGAGGTTTGCGGTTGGCAAGTGATGTTGTTTTGGATAAAGTTTTGCATGTGCCAGGGGCATGTTTTAACTTGTTATCCATAAGGCAATTGACTGGAGAGAATAATTGCTCAGTTACATTTTACAAACATAGTTTTGTCATTCAGGATCTTGCAACCAAGAGGACGATTGGGAAGGGCCTTGAAGAGAATAGTCTTTATTATTTTTTGCCAGAGAATGTTGTTTGTTTGATGTCCAGAGTTATATCAGGTCGTGAAGTTTGGCATAAGTGCTTGGGGCATCTTTCAGATAGTAGACTAGAGGCTTTGCAACAACATATACATTGCAAAGTGGAGTCAAAGTTTAGTTGCACTGTTTGTCCTTTAACAAAGCAAACTAGACTTCCTTTTCCTTCTAGTTGTATTAGATCTAATTCATCATTTGAGTTGTTACACAGATGTTTGGGGGCCTTATCATGAGCCTTCCAGAACTGATGCACATTCTTTTTATACTATAGTGGATGATTTTACTCGTTTTGTTTGGGTAAATACAATGAAATACAAGTCACAAGCTCCAGAAATTCTTTTGAATTTTTTTGCTTTTGCTCATAGATAGTTTAAAACAGAAGTTACGTGTATCCGATTAGATAATGGTTCTGAATTCAATTCTATTTGTTTCCAGAAATACTTATTGGAAAATGGTATTTCACATGAAAGAACTTGTGTATCAACATCTCAACAGAATGGGGTAGTGGAGAGAAGATATAGACAGATTCTGAAAGTGGCCAGAAGTCTTCAGTTTCAGGCTAATTTACCAAAATTGTTTTGGTCTGATTGTGTGTTAGTAGCAGTTCATTTGATTAATCGACAACCTTCGGTTGCCATTTCAGGGGAAATTCCATACATGAAGTTGTTTAATAAAACTCCTGATTATCAAAGGTTGAAAGTGTTTGGTTGTTTGTATTTTGCGTCAATGGGTCATTTGGATAATGATAAGTTTAATCCTAGAAGCAAACAATGTGTGTTCATTGGATATCCTGCACAACAAAAGGCTTATAGGCTCTATGAGCTTAGTACAGGACATGTTTTTACAAGTCGAGATGTTGTATTTTTTGAAGATATTTTTCCATATGCTGATAGGACTGTCATAGATAAAACAGATAAAACAATTCTTCCTGTTTCAACAACTGATGATTCTCAAATAAATGTTGTTTCAAAATCTGTTGATATATGTCAACATGATATGTCTTTATCCGATAGTCATTATATTGATGATCAACAGCCAGTTGTTGATCAGTCTATCCAGTCTTCATGTGTCAGAAAACCACCAACATATTTGCAGGACTATCATGTTTTTAGTGCACAAAATTTCAGCACTATTCGATATCCAATTCAGAAATGTATAGCTTATGACAGATTAAGTAAAGGTCATAAAATGTTTATGACTGCTGTCTCAACGTCAAAAGAGCCTAATTCTTTCAAAGAAGCTTCTTTAGTTCCACAGTGGAGACAAGCTATGGATCTTGAGCACAAAGCATTAAATGATAATAACACATGGGATATAATGCAGTTACCAGAAGGTAAGAAAGTTGTCGGGTGCAAGTGGGTGTATAAGTTGAAGTTTAATCCAGATGGATCAATATCCAGGTATAAGGCTAGGTTAGTAGCCAAAGGATATTCTCAAATGGAGGGACTAGATTATAACGAGACTTTTGTGCTGGTTGCCAAATTGACAACTTTGCGGATTTTATTATGTCTTTCTTCTGTTATGAACTGGAGTCTACATGAGTTTGATGTAGATAATGCCTTTTTGAATGGTGTTTTGAATGAAGAAGTTTATATGAAGGTTCCTCCTAGTGTTCAGATTGAGCGGGAGCAAAAGAATTTGGTTTGTAGACTCAAGAAATCCATTTATGGCTTGAAGCAAGTTTCAAGGACTTGGTTCGGGAGGCTTTCTAAAGTGATATGTCAAGCAGATTTTAAACAGTCTATTGCTGATAATTCACTGTTTACTCTTTCCAGAAATAATTTTTTATAGCTGTTTTGATATATGTGGATGATATCTTGGTAGCTAGTAATGATACTGATATTGTTCGGTGGTTGCAAAGGTGTGTATTACTGAAAAATTTAGAATTAAATATCTTGGAGTACCTAAATATTTTATGGGTTTAGAGATTGCTTGTTCAAAAAAGGGTATTCTTTTGAATCAAAGAAAGTATGTTTCTAATCTTCTAGTTCAAACAGGACTGTCTGCAGTTAAACTGGCTAATACTCCTATAGAGCAGAGACATTTATTGTATGATCATGATTCTCCAAAGCTTCCGGATCCAACTCCATATAGAAGGTTAGTGGGTAAACTGATCTACGTCATTGTTACTAGGCCATATATACTTTTTGTGTCAATTTGCTGAGTCAGTTTATGAATGAACCGAGGGAAGTGCATTGGAATTCTGCACTCCAAGTGGTAAGATTTCTTAAACGATCTCCAGGTAGTGGACTTTTATATCCTTCAAGCAATTCTTCGAGGCTTTCCATTTATACTAATGTCGATTGGGCATCATGTCCAATTACGAGGAAATCAACTACATGATATGTTACGTTCATTGGTGGTGCACCAATTTCTTGAAAAACTAAAAAACAAATTACAGTTCCTCGGTCTTCAGCTGAGTCTAAGTATTGGTGGTTGGTGTTTGTGAAGGGCAATGGCTCTTGTATATTCTACAAGATTTTAAACTTGATCCTCGACCTGTACAGTTTTTTGTGACAATATTTATGCAATACATATCTCAAAGAATCCAATTTTTCATGAGAGGACTAAACACATAGACTTGGATTGTCATGTAGTTCGCGAGAAGCTGAAGGCTGGTATTATAGAGATTTTTCATGTTTCTACTACTGGACAGGTTGCAAATACTTTTACGAAGTCACTTGGAATCGATCAGTTTGAAAGGTTGCAATGCAAGCCGGTTCAAAATATTTTTGCACCATCTCGAGGGAGAGTATTAAGTATTATATACTTGGAATCGGTCAGCTGTCTGTTGTAAGAGTATTTGTTATATGTCCTGTATTTTACATTATTATGTGTGTACTTTTGTTCCTATTTGTTTATACTTCAGAGATGTAATAGATTGTAAAACATATATATATATATATATATATAAACAGAGCTGGGAGTAGCTAATGGGGTGTTTGGTTGCATGATAATTTTTTGTACACTTTCATGATAAAAAATTATATTAAAATAAAAAGTAAACCAATTCATGACATAAAATTATCATGTTTGGAGGGATGTGATAACAAAAAAAAGTAACAACCATCCATGACCAAACAAAGTGGGGGACCACAAGAGAAAAGAAAGAGGTGAGACCCTCTTTTTTTTGTTTAAGAAGAAAATTACTTTCAAAACATAAATTTGTCATGGTTGCCGAACACCTCTGTTAACGAGTTTTTTTACAATTTTTAAAATTTAAAATAAAAACCTCCATTGTCATACAACCAAACACTTCATAAGACATATACGCAGAGTTTTATTTCGCCGTCTTCGTTCTTCTCCCGTGACCGCTTCTTGGAGTTAGTTTCCGCTAGTTTTCACCTTCCTGCGCAGGTGTGAAATCTTCGATTTTTTATCGAAATCAGGTAAACAGAAATGGAATCAGCTAATACCAAATTAAGCTAGTTTCAAAGTAGTTAATTTTTACAAGAATAGAATCCTAGCTTTGGAAAATGATATTCAGTTTGTACACTTGAGAGGAAGAGACCAAAAAGGCTTCTCTTTGCACGTCCAAAAGGAAGGATTCTCCACCGGGGGAGAGAGTCCATCCGTCTATTGGCCAATCAGCGCAAGGTGTGACGTCATCGCCTCCGCAGCAGCAGGGGGCCCACCACCACCCCCTCTTCTTGAGAGCAGAAGGGCTCTAATTTCTTCTGCTTCATACCTCAACGTCCACAGTAGTAGGTGTGCTTAATGACATGGGAATATATATACTTAATTCTTATTTGTTTGGGTGAATTTTAAAACGTAAATACCTAATTTTACATTCAGCCATTTATTCATTTTCAAAAAAAAAAAATACTTGACTTGATTGATTGAAAGAAAAGCTGTATTTAGTACTCAACCTAGCTAGTATTAGACGCCCAAACTACAATATATTTATTTATATGTCAGTTGATTTCGCTTATGTTTATCTGTATTCAATAAAAAAAATTATATATAAGTTAAATCAGTCAACATTAAATTAAAAATATATAAAAATAAAATGATAAAAACATTACTTTAAAAAGATCATATCGAATTTTAGTAATTATATATAATCATAATTTTTTTTAAAACAAAAAAAACATATCTACGTTATGCATTCCGAAAGTTATAGAGTCGGTCCGTTTATGATTTGGATAGTGGAATCGAAAATCGGAACATGATAGTCATGAAACCATCCAAAAAACGACTCGACCCTTATCGGGATCGGACTCGAACGGAAATTATTTTATTTCCTTTTCTAACCAGACCCATCATCAACCCCCGGGAGTTAGTTGGTTGGTTTTTCTTTATGTCATGCCATTTTTGGCCTCTTATCAACATAGGAATATATAAATATGTCAATTGGTACGTACACATCTGTTTCAATTGGTATAGATATTAAGATAAGGTCCGTAGAGCAACATCTTGGAAAGCATCCAAGAAGGGAAAAAAAAGGCTCGTAATAGCTAGGAAGTTGCTTAGGTCAACGTCACCGGGCCACGTGGTGACGTGTCCGGCCAGCTGGAGCAGCATGCGCACGTGGAATAAAGTTTTAATATTATTCTCCCACCCACCTTCTCTAACTATTCGAAAACTCAAAATAATATTCTGACCCGTGAAACAAGGCCTCCTCTCCTCTTTGACTTTCGTCTAGCCAGAAGAGAAGGAGTGTATTTTCTGAATTCTGCCCCCTTTACTCGGAGGAGAAAAAGAAAATCACGACAATCTTTCCTTCGTTCTGGTCTAAGTTAGATTATTTTTTTTCGATCCGAACCGGATCGAATCGGTGAATCGGACTCAATATATCGGCTCCATCCGATCGGATTCGGTTTAAGTACAGAAAGAGAGATGAAATGCTTAAGTTAATTATCTTTACATGTATCGATCTTTAAGTTATAAATAATTAAAATGAATAATATCTTCGTTACAAACATGTTTAAATGTCATTTTTATTGATGGTATAATAACTTTTATGATGTTTTAAATTAATTCGGTTTGAAACAAGAGCTGAATCAAGAGGGTGATTTTTGGGTTTGAACCTTTCAATGCACGCCTTTATATATATCTTGCTGCGGGGGTGTGTAATTCTTGAAACATCTGCACATCTGTATCTAATTGTATTCTCACCTCAGCTGTTAAATATATATATATATATATTTGTTTGATGTGTAATGTTTTCTGAGTTTTACCAAAACCTTCTAGAATATTAGATTTTTCAAATAACGTCATCGATCATAATTCTTCTACCGAGTTTTTTTTAAATAACAAATATTTATAAGCAGCTTTTATAATTGTTTATACAAATATATTAAAAATCATCTTGATTTGTACATTTTCTTAATTGGGTGAAGACGAGGTCACGGAAGGGGTGTTGATGTAAGATGGGTTTACATATATTTAAATATATATATATATATGATGTGAAATAGGGGATGTAAATGAAAGAGGATGAAAAAGCAGGTTTTTCAAAAAATTAAAAGTGTTTTTTTTGACACATGCCCTTGAAAATGTCTATATAAAGCATCCTTATTTCAATAGAATGTATAATATATATAAATTCTGTAAATGTACACATGTTTGAATTAATCTTTAAGAAGGATAAGCACAAATCATGATCATTTAAAATAATTTCTTTAAAACTTTTTTAGATCCTAACGCCTTAATTGGTTGGAGATAAACATGGTGCCCCTCCACACAAATTTAAAGATAAGCCAGATTTATCTTCAAATTAAACATGTCATTAAAATTTTAAGTTTTTTTTTTTTTTTTGCTTCTCAGCCAAGTAGGGAACGGCAAGGGCAGCTACCGACCAATTGGGGTAACATTTTGAGTAATTATAAACAGTAAAATTGGGGAATCACCATGCTTCCACCCCCACAAGCTAGAGATGCAAACCAACCAATAAATTTAAAATCTAATTTATTAAACAAGTTGAGCTTGAACATTTCGAATATCTTGATTAGATTTACAATTAAACTTTTATTTTAAAAATAAAAAATATCAATAGTTGTATATTACCACTTGAATACATGAAATAAAACCAAATAAAATCTGGTTTGATTCTAGATATCAAAATTTATAAATAAATTGAAGTTATAGTTTCACAAATATATTTACATCGATTTTCAATTTTATAAGCGAGTTCATATTCATTATAAACTTAAATATGAACCATAATTTTTTAATCAAGTTATTATTGGAACTTGACTTTGAGTTCAAACACCACTCCATTAAATGGTGAGTCAAGCTTGAACAAAGAGTTTTCTTCCGATAGCGTCTGAGTAATTTAATCAGGTGGGCATGCTTCTATACACGAATATGAAATACAGGAGGGGTTTTACGTAAAAATAAAAGCCTGAAGATTCTTTTCGGACAGCTAAATGTTGTAATATTGAAAATTAATTTATTCCTGATTAACAACGCATAGGATAAGGCAGCTCTCTCGTAAAGACAGGCACAGCTCATCTCTCTCTCTCTCTCTCTACTCAGAGATCGCGTTAAGCAGCTCATTTCTCTCTCCCTCAATACCCCTCCCCTCTCTCTCTCACTATCGACCGGCAAGAACTGCGGAACTGACAAGAAAGTTCCAAGCTTTGTCGCAGAACTTCGTCCGTCCCAGCCCTCCTCCTTACCTTCCGGTGGCAATTCCAGTTCTGCCGCCTTCCCATCTCGATTCCCTCATCGTGGACTCGCGCACGGCCTGCTTCATCCTTGGCCGTGTGCCGCGCCGGCGGTGCGAATGAGCGGCGGCTTGTGTTGGGGGCGGATCTGGCTTGCAGGTGGGTGGCCACTCATCTACTCCATCGCCGCCGGCCTTTAGTGAATTCGAAGCCTGGGCGCCACGTGATCCGTGGGTGATTCCACTTTATGGGAATCTGTTGCTTCTTGTCGTCGTCTGCTGCGCGTTTTTTGGGTGCTGCCGAGCCGAAAGGATTCGCCTGAACAGAGCTTTTTGTGCCCGGATCCATGGTGGGACGGGGTGAGCTGCTGTTTATGGCTAAAAATATCCTATCTTGGTGATGCACAGTGAGCGTTGAAGCCGGGGTAGGAGGAATTGACGAGAGTTTTGGGTCTGAGCTCTGATCGGTGACGGATTTTAGACCGGAATTTGGTGTTAAGGATGGCATCCATGTCGTTCAAGAGCATCATTCATGACATGAAAGAGGAGATAGGGAGCATCTCGAGAAAGGGGTTCGAGGTGAAGCTCGGCGGATATGGCCTGCGCTCGCGCTCTCACCGTGGCGCCGTGCACGACGGTGCGGCGGTGGCGGCGGCGGCCGTCGTCGACGCCTTGAAGCAGAGCTGTTGGGCGAACATGCCGCCAGAACTCCTGAGAGATGTGCTAATGAGGGTAGAAGACTCGGAGAGTACATGGCCGTCTCGGAAGCATGTGGTGGCTTGCGCCGGTGTCTGCAGGAGCTGGAGAGAAATCACGAAGGAGATTGTGAAGACTCCTGAACTCTCTGGGAAGCTTACCTTTCCCATCTCCCTGAAGCAGGTTAGCGGCTCCTGTCTGTGCTTGGTGGATTCTGGCGTCAAAAAAGTTCGTGTCTTTGGAACAAATCTTGTCGCTTACTTTTTCCCCTTTCTTTCCGTTCGTTTGGGTCGATGTTAGCATGAGCTTCGTCTCCTGCATTTCTATTAGATCCTAGAACATTGAGATTCTTGTTTTAAGTGGCATTTGTTTTGGCTTAATCTGAAAAATATCAAGTCTTAATTTAATGTCTAACCTCTTGGTTTGTAGCAAAATTAAGTACTTAATTTGATTAAGATATTTATATGTTAATCAATCTGTTGTGTATTTGAAGATACGTTATATCTGTTATTTTGCTGTTATGAAAGATTACATCTGAAAATCAAAGGGATAAATTATATAACTTATTTAAGAGGTTTATTAAGATATAAGGTGTATGTTTAGAAATTAATTAAGAGGTAGAATCAAATGGTCTGCAGATGTGCACCTCTGACCGAATCAGAGGTCAGAGTTGTATTCAACCTTAACAAACAGAACCGCCTTCTGTCACTGATTACTATGTGCCACAAGACAACCAAAGGAGTACATGTTTCATCTGTTTTGTTAAGCTGGATTTTCATCATACTCGACGCATCATTCTTTTTCTGTTTCGTTAAGAGATCAAAACAAAGTGCTGAAAGTTTTTTGGTTCTCGGGATGTGAATTAAACACATCCTAGAGAATGTCAAACAAGTTCAAACAATTTATCTGTTGATGCAAGCTGATCATGTATTAGAAGAGATGAAAAGAGAAGCTAGTGCGTTCATGTGGGAGTATATCACATCGAGGCCTAATATTCATGTGGTTTAGAAGATTAGTAACCTTTATATTGGATGTGCAGCATGATCTAGTTGGGCAAACAATGATCTAGTCGTTTGTCCTGCTTGTAAGTAAGGTAGTCACATTGGAGCCTGATATCCATGTGGTTTAGAAGATTAATAACTATTATGTTGGATATGCAGTGTGCTTTTGTTGGGAAATATGTAGTTGTTTTAAAACAGGATAATGTAGAGTAAACTGATTGAAGCATTGGGTCACTAATACCATGAAGCAAGTTTCTTTGGTTGCCACCCTAAAATTAAACCAAAAAAACTTCATTCATGCATGCTGCACTTGATTGGACCAGTTTGGATATCCAACCTGATCGATTTCTTCTCCAATGAAATTTACTAGTTTTACTTATTATCACAGGATCAGGCTATCCCATTTTTAAAGGTAACAGCTGTGTAACTCTTACTTTCTAAATAATCAAGTGGAGTTAGGGTGAAGATTGTGTTTTGTTGGTGGCTTTTCCATTATGATCCTGTTTGTAAATGGATGGGTTAGTGTAGGCTAATCCCCAAGTTGGTCCTCCTTGATAAAATTTATTTACTATTACACTATCACCATGTTGACCTGTCTCTGATTGTCATAGTTGTCTATCAAATAGATTGGCACTCATTACTTCTTTGAATTTTAAGACTTAGATGTTACTTGATCGACAATGAAGTGGAATCAGGGTCAAGATTGTTTCATGCGCTAGCTTTTCTAATCTGATCCCGTTTGTAAAAAGATTGGAGTAGTTTTAGGCCAATCTCCAAGTTGGTCTTCATTGACTAGATATATTTACTCTCAAGCTGTTGCCATGATACCTGTCTCTGATTGTCTTAGTCTCCTATCAAATACATTGGCATTTGTTGCTTTTTAAGTTTTCAATGCTCCATTAGCTACTTGTTTTGATGAGGGCTCTTCCTGCTTCATGTATTTTCCTTCATATTTTTCTATTCATTTCAACAACGTCACATCATTTTAAGCTAAATTCGTAGACATGTATAATGGGTGTTCCCCGCTTTTATGTTTTCCTTTTTCCTGTTAACCCTTTTAAAAATGATGCTTTTCATTTATTCTGTGTAAATGTATGTATCATTATGTGACATTGTTCATCTTCTACCTCATTCTGATTCAGTGTTATAGGTTCTCTTAAGTCTTAACATCTTATTTGTGTTTACATTCTCAGTTTGACATTTGGATGTTGATCTATTGTCTGCAGCCTGGCCCAAGAGATGTTCTCATTCAGTGTTTCATAAAAAGGAGTCGGGCAACACAGACATATCATCTTTATCTTGGTCTTACTCAAGGTGAATCTTGGTTCTTTTTGTTCACTTGTTGGTATTTCTTTTATAAAGCACATTTTCTGTTAATGGCCTTGTAACAAAGGTGTTAAATTTGTGTCCACGGCCATGGACTGTTGTAGGGCCTTCAGATCTGAATTAATTGATCATGTAATATTATTGGATAATCTTTACAAAACATTTACCCTTTAATGACAATATTCTTAGATAACTTTTATACATTATGAATACAGAAAAAAATAACTAAAATGAACTTGACAGTTTTGGCTTTATCATATGGACAACAAACATGACGACACAGATGGGGCCCTAACTTGACCATCGTCTTTGATATGGTTGAGCTTATTTGTTCATGCAACTCAGAATCTAAGATGATAGTTAGTGATGCGGGACGGCGGGGAGCGGCGGGCCTGTCTCTCCAGGTCGAACTTGACTGATCCGTCCAATTGGTCCATACGTCGAATCAAGTCATCTCGATCTACATGTGTCATATATCACATCGCGCACGTCTTTTCATGAGTTGACTGATTTGACGGACAATTAATATTCCTCGAGATATGTTCATAAATAAGAAGGCAAGTTTAACTTGAATTCTTGTAGTACGTGCTCAATTTGAACCTGACTACTTGTATAAAGTATACGAAATGAATTTGACTTCTCGAAACATGTGCACAACTTGAATTTGACAACTTGTAAAAGGTGCACGAATTGAACTTGACTTCTTGAAATAAGTGCACAAAATGAACTTGACTTCTTGAAATAAGTGCACGAAATGAACTTGACTTCTTAAAATAAGTGCACAAATTGAACTTGTCTTCTTGTAAAAAGTGCACGAATTGAACTTGACTTTTTGAAATAAGTGCACAAAATGAACTTGACTTCTTAAAATAAGTGCACGAAATGAACTTGATTTCTTAAAATAAGTGCACAAATTGAACTTGTCTTCTTAAGTTCAACGAACCTTAATTATTACCTTGAACTACGTGAAATCTCGAGCCACGTGCACTGTTGCTTGGAGGTGACGGCGGTGGCGGCGAACAGAGAGGGAGGCGTCGGCGGTGATAGCAGCAGGAGGTGGAGGCATAGATTGCAGAATCGGCCGATCCGGATCGGGATCGGCTGATTCTTGGATCGGATCCGTACCCACCGATCCGATTCCAGCCGGAACTACCGATCCAGCCAGGACTCCCGGCTGGATCGGTCTGAATCGACCGGATCGGTCGATCCTGGACCGATCCAGGTGGATCGATCCGGGAATCGGTCGATCCGGACCGATTCCTTAGAACCCAGAAGGGTCCAGAATCGGATCGATTCAGGACCTGATTCTGGATCATTTTCTGGTCCGATCCCCCCCAATAAGAGGGAGATCGGACCGATTCTCGCTTCCCACCCCTCATTCTCACTTCCCCCTCCCCTTCATTGTCTAGGGCTCCCCCTAGACCCCTCCCCCTAACAATCTACCTTGAACATTGGCCGACCCCCCCTTAAACAGGTAAATTTAGGGGGGGATCCGATCCTTTCTTCCCCCTTGAACATTGGTCGATCCGCGACTACTCTGCGTCCCGCTGATGATAGTGTAAACATATTAATATATTTCACTATCACTGATACTATCACCTATATAGAAGATTCATAATCATAAATATATATTATGTACTTAAATTTACATAAAGATCTATTTTAACTTTCTTCTCTCTCTCTTTTATATAATAATTTATACTCATATGACAGTTTCTTGAAAGGAACTTACGTTTTATGACATTGTTTGATAGAATGTCATCCACATTATTTTTTATTATTTTTGAATTTTTATTTATTTCTATGATTTTTCCTGATTTTTTGAGGATTATTATGATTTTAAAAAATAAAAAAATTTTGCCCGATCCGGACCGATCCAGGACGCCCTTTCTTCCGGAGGATCGGCCGATCCGGACCGATCCCATTCCGATCTGGATCGGATCGGTGGTCACCGATCCCGATCCCGATCCCGCGATCCTTGGGTGGAGGACGCGGTGGCGGCATCTGGAGAAGGGAGAGACAGTGGTGGTTGCAGTGAGAGCAAGGATCGCGGGATCGGAATCGGAATCGGGATCGGTGGGTACCGATCCGATCCGGATCGGATCGGATCGGACCGATTCCGACCGATCCAATGGAAGAAAATCGATCCAGAATCGGTAAGCAAAAAAAAAAAAATGATCCGATTCCGATCCGATCCGATTCCAGACCGATTCTGGCCGATTCGGACCGATTCTGGCCGATCCGACTGGAATAGCAAAAAATAAAAAAAAATGATTCGATTCCGATTCCGATTCCGATCCCGACCGATTCGGCCAATCCGATTCCGATTCCGATCCGATCCCGACCGATCCGGCCGATCCCCACCGATTCTGTCGGAACTTTTTTCCGGATCGGTCCTTCAGCCAAGAATCGGATCGGCAATGGCCGATCCGATCCAGGAATCGGCCGATTCCGATCCGGATCGACCGATTCCGCGATCTATGGGTGAGAGGCGGAAGAAGCGGCCAGAGATGGAGGTGACGGCGGCGGCATTGGCGGCAGGGCGTGCTGACGGCGGCGGCGACCGGAGAAGGAGGCGGCTGCGGTGGCAGCAGCAGGAGGAGGGGAACGCGGCGGCGGCGACCAGCAGCTGTAGGGGATGGCGACGACGAGTGAAGGGAAAGGTGGGGGCGTCGACAACAGCGGCGTGGGGCTGCTGACAGTGGACCGGCGCTGAGCGTAGCCGATGGTATCGACGAGAGAAGGGAAGAAGAAGAAGAGGAGTAACCAGACAGAGGGCTTCTTCTGGGGGTACACAAACAGGGAAAGAGAGCCGGACAGGCGGAGGGGCCTTCCGGAGGGGGAGGAGAAAATCGGACAGCACTCCGGGGATGGAGAGGTAGGCATCGGACCTAGTCCGGGGGAGGAGAAGGCACACAACTTTTTTTTTCACTCAAATTCTGCAGCATCATACATACATGGGGGTATGGGGCTGTTTATATAGAGCCCAAGGGTACACAATTTAGAATAAACCCAAAAATTTAAAATACTTACATCTATACCCTATACCTGACATAATTAAAGGCATATCCTATCTTAATTTAAGACTTTTAAAAGACACCTAATTTAAACTTTTAACTAGATATCCTAAGATTATTAAAATAATCTAATTTTTCCGATGTCGATCCGATCGAACTAGCGACGTCCATTCTTCCCGAATCCACTTTTCGTATGGATCACCCAGTCGGATCCCCATCAGTTAGTGAGGGCCTAAACCACTCAAGCATAATTTTTTCACCGCATACTTTGAGATTCTTCAGTCAGTTCTAAAATATATAGGCTAGAGTGGCTTTGTTAATGGTAGCTTTTGATCTGTATTGCAAGGAAGGTGGAGTTGATATGGGATGCTGAATCAGTCAGGGCTGATCAAGATCTGATCGGATTGGATTGGCTGATCTGTAGAAGCCAAGAATTGGCCTGAAGCATCCCAATTCATACCTGATTTGGTCTTACTTGGCTTTGACTTGGATCGACTCAGCTCAAGTTGGGCTAGAATTGGCCAGTTCTGGGCCTCCTGGCTGATTCCAATGTGGAATCTGTCAGTCCAGGCTAAGCATTGGCAGACCCTGGCTGATTGCAACCCAGCAAAGCCAGTTTGACTGGATTTGTCATTCCTGGAATGCTTTCTGGTTATCCTTTTGTGCTGTTTCTGGCTTTTGATATGATCTTTTAGACAAGCCTGTATCTTAAGTATGACAATTTTGCTTCTTGAGTAGAAAATAGAAAGTGGAACGTGTTAATTGTTCCCACAGTTTAATTTGATATTATTATTTGCTGTTGTTTTTCAAGTTGATACCTGGTGGCTGGTGCACTGTTTCTTATTGAGAAACCATGAAAGAGTGTCTCCAGTAAATATTTGCAGAATCTTGTAGTTAGTGTTGCAGTTGAAAACAACATTTGAGAGGCATGTGACATCACTAACATGCAACAAGTTATGTTATCAATAAACCTGTACAAAGTGTACTTTTTGGTTAATGAAAGTAATATATCCATTTGAATGTATGATAATTTCTTTTGTTCTTGACAATACGTCATCTGAATTTTATGGTGTTATCTTCTGTTGTATCAGTAGAAGCATGGAGCATATGCTTTATTGAATTCTTTGTAAGACTTTTCAACCAATGCCCTTTTTGACCACTTGAGTTGACTTCTGCTCATCCCTATTTTTTGTCTCTTTTATATTTTGCATAGTCATCTAACATTGAATTCACCTGAATCTTGGTTTTAAATTTTTATAAAAGTTGAGAATGACTTTCTTCCGGTAGTGTTTGATGCATGCTGTGCATGTGTTGGTATTGAGAGATACCACGTTAGACAATAGTATGTTTCACTGTCGTTTTGTTTCAATTAAAGTAGATGTAACATGCTTCTATCCCTTTGGTATTTTATGCTATATATGACAATGCTTCTTTTAATTTTAATTCACTATTGCGTAGGAAACAACGCTTCATCTTGTGATGATGTTCAATCAAGTGAGAAGTTATTGTTTATATCATTTTCTATTTGCTAACTTTGAGTGCATCAATCATTTTTCAGCTCTCACCGATACTGGCAAGTTCCTCCTTGCTGCACGGAAATGCCGGCGTCCTACATGCACTGACTATATCATTTCTCTAGATGCCAGTGACATGTCCAAGGGAAGCAATACATACATTGGAAAATTGAGGTAAGCTCGAGCCATTTCAGTGGACTTCAGATTTTTCTTTTGAATGAAATTCTATTTACAAGCATGCTATTTCAATTGAAGGTATAGCTTGCTTTTTTCTCATGTTAAAATGCTTCAATACACAAAAGTAGGTAGAATTGTAGTCATCAAAAAGTGTCTAAGTTCAGTGACTGCATATTCACAAGATGTATTCTTCATGTACTTAGTGGTATCTGTAGATTTAATGTTTATTTATACTCTTTTCTAGTGTACTCAAACATGAGAAAGTGCCAAAGAATGAATCTATACAAGCTCTTTGACCATCTGTGCTAATCATGGAATTAATCTGATCAAAGTTGCTCAACTGGTTTACTATTTGTGAAGACAACCTGGCAACTGTATGGCCAGAATAAGTCAGTTAGAAAGGCACATCGGTTCACATTTGACTCATTTGGCAAGTTGGTATGATTAGGGTCTGCCAAATGTTTCTGATATGCACGTTTTCTTAACATGTAATCTTTTTCTGTGGCATTCATCCTGAATGTAGAACATCCTGATCTCAATAAGAAAAACAAAATGGAAGAATAGCTCACTATGGTAGCCACCAGTACCACAGAAGCCTGTGATATTAGCTGATGTTTAAAAATACTCCTATTTTGTGGCTAAATTGCTACTTTTATAAAAATACATGAAATATTGAAAAATACAAATTCTAGTTAGTAAATTTTCAAAGAGGTGAGAAGATAAATCTTCATGTTAAAAAAGCAATGTTATTCATACATCATCAACCATTGCTATCTATTGATTGACTTTCAAAATTAGGTGTATTGGATGCGTACAATGTTGTAAGAGAATACCGTGAATTTGCAATAGCACATTTAGGAGGAGTTCTCCGTAGATCAGATCATGCCTGACAGTACATTGCCACATAATGCAGATAGCATCACCGGAAGCAAAGTAAGAATTGCTGTAGGAAAAGTGGATGCCATTAGGGTCCATCTGGATCCCTTGTACATGTAAAACCAAGTAAAACATTTTCTAAGGAGTAACTTTTCTAAGGAAATTGAAAACATAATCCACCATTTGGTTAGATGTAATTCATTTTTATTAAGGTCATAATTTCATCATTTAATTATTGTAAATTATTTTTATAAATATATTTTTATATTTAAATATTTATAAATTATTCTCTAAATTATAAATTTTAGAGTTTAATTTAATTAAAAATGTAAAATGATATGAATTTTAAATAAACTATTTTTTATAGTTAGGAGTTATTGAGTTTAGCATTCTAAAATAAATTTAATATTTTATTTTAAAATTATAAAATTATTATTTAATAATTAAGTATTTATTAATAAATAAAATTGAAAATATACACAAGGACATCCTGGTTGATGTTCATCGTGAATCAGCAGTCACCATGGGTTTCAGAAAATGGCGTCCCACCAAAAACCAGGGATGCCGAAATCTGCTATTCCTGGGAGTCAATAATGCACATTTTTTGTTGACTTTCATTTTACAGCTATCCAAATAAAAGTGGTGATGACATTTTTAGGAAAATATGGTACAAGTGAGCCCTTTTATGGACAGCCAAACGGACCCTTAGTCTGGAAATTTTTCAGATGGGCCATGAAATTTTTTTCATCTGCCATTAGAGAGGCAGTTGCAATTTCTTATGAGAGATTGTTTTTGGACCTCTCAGTTATTTTGTCTTTTCTCTTTGTTTGAGGGCTCATTGTAGAAGTTTTTGGGGCCTCTATAGATTACATGACCTTTCTTTGTCTACAGGATTGGTTCGATGTAGATAAGCTCTTCTCTGACCAGTGCTGATCCGAGTTATTTGGTTTTTGCATAGACTGGAGGGATTTTTCTGTAATTAGAATTTTGCAAGGATCTTTATAGGATCGGGAATTTACATCACAGTTTGTCAATTCTCTCTTTCATGACCGTTATGCCCAACTGCAGTACTTTATGGGGACTTTTGCCATGTTATCTTCCATCATTTTTCTTGTTAGTGCTTCAAAATCAACAAAATGGATTTTTACTATCTATGGCCTTATAAGACAATTTTATAAGTCTTTCTTGTTCTGAGATCACGAATTTGGATGAGCTTCATATAACTATTGCATATTTTTTAAAACATCCAGAGTTTTTCCTTATAATTTCAAACACGTGCACCTTGAAAGAAAGAATACATGACATGTTTGCAATGCAGTTAATCAGCAGTAGATTTCACTTCACTAAATCTCATGTTTCTTCTATATGGTACTTCTGCTGCATAAACATTGGTTAGACGTGTATCTTATAACATATATATATACAGATGACAGGTACAGTTTGGTTTGGTTATTAAAATATTGTGATATTTTGCCTTCCATGTTTGTATGATAATGCATAATCTTCTTTATTTTGAGCAGGTCAAATTTCTTAGGAACTAAATTTGTTGCATATGATTCGATGCCACCACATGTTGAAGCAATGACCAAGAAAAGTCGCTCAACTCGGTTGGGTTCAAGGCAGGTTTCTCCCCGAGTCCCTGCTGGAAACTACCCTGTTGCACACATCGCCTACGAGCTGAATGTGTTGGGTTCTAGGTGAGAAGCTGACTTGAACTGTTGTTTTTCAGCTTGGTAGCATGGACGTACGTATCTTAAGTTCTAGTGTTTTCAAAATGTACCCCTGATTTACTTTCTAAATTAATACATAGGCTTTAGCTAGTTCTCTCTTGCTAATGGTAGGCAATAATATTTTCCTGAACCATTTACAGAGCAAAATTTTTTATTTCTTACTCTTAGATGTGATTTGTAACTGAGAATATTAAAAAAAAACTTTCCACACATCTGAGTCAACTTTTTTCATGTTTCTTTTGCAGAAAATTGTCGCTCTTTGCTAAGCATTGCATGTTCAAATGATATATTTTGATACATACCCAAGAGCGTATGATCTAAAATTTTTTCTCTAACAATCAATTATAAAAAAACACGAAGAGGTTTATGATTGATACATGTCTGAATAATGCTTCCTTCATTTATCTAGTTAGTCTAGTCTAATGCCACATTTTTCTGTGGTGTGGCTCATTAGTACCAGACTGCAGACTGGATAATTTGGTACACTGATGCCACCTGTGGTCTCTGTTAGTCTTATTTCTGTAACACAACTCAGGATTAGTTAATTGCCTGTTTTGTTTTGTTACTTTATGCCCTGTTTGGTAATAGTATTATGCACCTGTATCACTATCAATTTTGAAATTGATATTGATATGAATCATCAAGAAGTGTTTGGTTAATAGTATCAATTTTTAACACAAAGTATGTTATGTGATACAAGTGTCAACTTGTATCAATTTCGATATTGATACTCTAATGCCCTGTTTGGTTAGAGTTTTATTTTTGGTACTATATCAATATTGATATTAATATTTTCAAATGTTGGAGTATCAATATCAAAAGTAATACAAGTGGACACTTGTATTACATAATTATAATATGCTTTGTTTGCACTACAAATTTTAAAATTGATACAATTAACCAAACACCTCTTAATGGTTCTTATTAATATCAATTTTAAAATTGATAGTGATAGAGGTACCTAATAGTGTTACCAAACAGGGCATAACATATGAAAATATCAATATCAAAACTGATATAGTATCATTTTTGATACTCTAACCAAACGGGGCATTAGGCCCTGCCCGGTTTCTATATTAAACTCCTCTTATCATTATCAATTATGAAATTGATATTGATCTTAATTATCAACAAGTGTTTGGCTACATGTATCAATTTTGATATTGATTTTCTATCTTCTTGAAATATCAATATCAAAATGGATATGGTATCATTTTTGATACTCTAACCAACCAGGACATTATGGCCTGTTTGGTTAGAGTATCAAAATTTATACAATACCAATTTTGATATTGATATTCTAAGAAGATGTAATATCAATATCAAAAGTGACGATATTAAGTTTGTTTAGACGTTTGGTATTGTTATATCAATATTAAAATTGATATTATATATTTGATAATACAATACTCCGCAGCCCGTCGCGGGGGGGGGGGGGGACTCCGGCGCTGCGGGAGAGGGGGTTCTCTCCGCAGCGGGGGGCGACGGGGGCTCCGGCGGGGCTCGTCCGCAGCCGGGGGGGTGCCGGGGTCCGCCGCCCTCGGGGTCTTGGAGAAGAGCTCCCGGCTCTTGTCGTCGTTGAGAAACCGCAGTTCGTAGGGAGGGATGCGGGGCTCTATCTCGGGGGGGGCGACGGGGGGCTCTATCCGCAGCCGGGGGGGGGGACTCCGCGGGGGGAGGGGGGTCTGCGGGGGGGCGAAGGGGGACGCTTTGTCCGCAGCCGCGGGGGCGGGGGGGACTCCGCGGGGGGAGGGGGGTCCGCGGGGGGCGAAGGGGGACTCCGGCGGGGGGGGGGTCTGCGTGGGGGCGACGGGGGCTCCGGCGGGGCTCGTCCGCAGCCGCGGGGGACTCCGCGGGGGCGACGGGGGGGGGGGGGGGCGACCTCCGGCGGGGCTCTGTCCGCAGCCGCGGGGGCGGGGGGACTCCGCGGGGGCGAAGGGGGACGCTCTGTCCGCAGCCGCGGGGGGTGGGGGGGACTCGGCGGGGGGGAGGAGGGGGGACTCCGGCTCCTCTCTGCTGAGCGTCTGTATCACTTTTAATACAGGTCTTCACCTGTATTAAAAATGATATTTCTTTTAACTATTAATTTTAAAATTAATATTAGTATCCAAACACCCATTGATACAAAGTATCAATATCAGTTTTAAAACTGATATCAATACTGGTGCTTGATACTGTAAACAAACAGGCCCTTACGCCCTGTTTGGTTAGAGTTTTATTTTTAATATTATATTAATATTGATATTAATATTTTCGAATGTTGGAGTATCAATATCAAAAGTAATACAAGTTGACACTTGTATTGCATAATATGCTTTATTTGCACTACAAATTTTAAAATTGATACAATTAACCAAACACCTCTTAATGGTTCCTATCAATATCAATTTCAAAATTGATAGTGATAGAGGTACCTAATAGTGTTACCAAACAGGGCGTTAGATAGGAGATTTTTTATCCCTCACACGGAGCAAGCTTGACTCGTCACAGTGGACATTTGGTTGTTTCCTAAGTTCGATTACATGTCTTTCACCTAGAACTTATGAATCTGGTATTTCTGCCTATTTTTTTTATTTTTTTTGGCTGACTGACCGAATCATCAGAGGTCCGAGAAGAATGCAGTGCATCATGGACTCTATACCTGCATCATCAGTAGCACCTGGCGGGGTGGCTCCTACACAGACAGAATTTCCCCTGAGCAGTGTCGATTCCTTCTCATCCATCCCCTTCTTCCGGACAAAGTCCTCCCATTCCGAGAGTTCCCTCTCAGGGCCTCTGTCAAGCCAGAGGGAGGCCATGCTCATCCTCAAGAACAAGGTGCCGAGGTGGCACGAACAGCTCCAATGCTGGTGTCTCAATTTCCGAGGACGTGTGACTGTTGCGTCGGTGAAAAACTTCCAGCTGGTTGCTTCCGCCGAGAGTGGACAGGAGCACGAGAAGATTCTCCTCCAGTTTGGGAAAGTGGGGAAGGACTTGTTCACCATGGATTACCGCTACCCGCTCTCAGCCTTCCAGGCCTTCGCTATCTGCCTCAGCAGCTTCGACACAAAGATTGCTTGTGAATGAGGAGCAGACTGCAACACATGACCTGGTAAGGAACACAAACATAGTTGCAGAGGGGGAGACTCCCCAAACCCATCAAAGCATCGATTTCTCTTCTGATCATTTCGTCTGTACTCCAATTGGAACAGCCATCAATATTCCTCGGCACTGGTTGGATTCGTTCTTTCTGCTTCCTGGGTAGATAGATGAAAAAGCTATGAAATTTGGAGTGCTGAATCTGCTCAAAACAGCTAAATTTATCGGTTCTCTGCTGAGCCGCTAAGCTACTGTATATATATTTTCGCTTGGTATGTACAGACATGAGCTGCTGCAATGGAGTTTCGTTCCCTTGCCTGCTTGTGCTGGCTGGTGAGACGATCTGATGCCCTGAGCACCACCATCTCCGGCATCTCAGAGTTAGCTTTGTTCTTTGTTCTTTGTTCTTACTGCATGACGTTGCTGGTTTTGAAGCCCCTTTGTTCTTGGTACATGCCTCCTCTGGAGCACCTTGGTTCTTGCTGACATTTCCAAGCATGAACGATCAAACTGCTCGAGTTGAAGCCGAGGTCTGAAGCCTGCTCGTATTGCTCGAAATTTTAACAGCTTTAAATTTTTGCTTTGATTCATCGGGCATCGGATCGGCTAGCCCAGCTCGATTTATCTGTGTTCTGATCGATCTTGATCTCAATTTTCGATCTTGGGCAAGAATGGGTTTGTTTTTTATGATGTCTGATGCGCAGCTTACTTTTTGTGATTATTTATATTTTCCGAGTATATATATATCATCGTAATACTTGAAAATTTAATAAGTTCTTAAAATCTTCTGCCGCTGAAAAAAATAAGTTCTTTTGTTGCCTGAAAACTCTTTAAAATATTATAAGTCGAATATTTTTTAACTTTTTATAACAGAAATTGCCCTATTTAGTATTATCTCACTTACAACCTCTTTATCTCTCTGAAAAAAAGAATGTGTTTTATCTATAAATCTAATAAATATTAAACTGATAAAATTTTA
Organism: Cryptocoryne crispatula var. balansae; assembly: GCA_036172225.1. Classification (NCBI taxonomy): domain Eukaryota; kingdom Viridiplantae; phylum Streptophyta; class Magnoliopsida; order Alismatales; family Araceae; genus Cryptocoryne; species Cryptocoryne crispatula. Next base: position 18,564,692 of record CM069921.1, read on the forward strand.
AATTATTTTTAAATAAGAGTATTTATTTTCTTAAAACACTAGGTCTTAAGGGTTTTTTATTGTGTTTTTTATTTTAAAGAATATTTAAAATATAAACAGTCAGGAGGACTCATCCATGAAACTCTTCAAATTATAATTGATGCACATATGCTTGATACTCATTCTAACATGGCCGAGGCAATATAACTATCTAGCCATTTTTATATTTGGCAGAGGAAGGTGATATACTGGTATCCTTTATGATTTATTCATTTATCATTACATGTAATTATAATTCATAAAAATAAAAAATAAAAAATTTATATTATAAATAAAGAGTTCTACACATGTGGTTTCTACAAATTTCTAGTAGTTGATTTTATAGTTTTACATTCTATACTTCTTATTCTGTATGGAATAAAAAATGATAGAAATCATGCAATCTTAATAGAGGAATAATACTTTTACTAAGGGTCCGTTTGGATCCTTGTAAAAACAAAATCACGTAAAACATTTTCTTTGGAGTAACTTTTCCAAAGAAATTGGAAACATAATCCACCATTTGGTTGTCCGTAAATCTTTTTCCCAAAAATGTAATTCTTTATTTGGTTGTCCGTAAAACAATTTCCCGAAAACACTTTTCAGTCATTTGGTTACATGTAAATCATTTTCAATATTTTTGTATTTTAAAATATGATATATAAGAGTTGTAAAATAATATGTATTTTAATTAAATTATTACTCATAACAAATGACTATTACATTCATCATTAAAAAATATTATATAATGTAATATTTTTTAAAAATCAAAATTTTTATAAATTTGTTATTTAAAATTTTAAAATATATCAATAATCAAAATTGAAAATAGACGTCTTCTTCTGCCTTCTCGATCCCCTCTGCGCGACCGCCTCCGAGGGGTTTTATAGGCCCCTCAGCTCTCCTTCTTTGGTTAGGAAAATCACAGCGCAATGTCTCCGCCTTCGAGCTGGACCCGGAAAGGTCCGGGATTTCGTGAGATTTACTCCCTCGTCTCCCCCAGATCTCCCTCGTCCAATTTACAAAGATTGACATCATACAAAACATGAACCTAGGATTCTCAAAGTGATTGTCAAAAATCTGGTTGTTCCTTGTATTCCAAAGAAACCATAGGGTAGCAGGTAGAACCATATTCTGCATATTGAGATCAGAGGCCTATGCCGACCGAGCGTGGCTCGGTTGGCACGGCGCCACCCCGCGGGGGGGGGGGGTGGCGGGGGATCGATCCCTGCGGCGGACTGCTGCGGGACCACCTGCCCAGGGGGGGAGGTGATCTAGTGGGGATCGAGCCTGCGCCCGGCAGCGCTCGATCCCCCACCGGCGTTGAGCTGCGCCATCGTCCTGGCCACTGGGCCAGCGTGTCCAAAAAAAAAAAAAAGAGATCAGAGGCCTATGTGTTCAGACAAGGATAAACTTGCAGCAGTTGGATGATACTAACAGGTTTCGTCCACTGAATCATGCATGTATTGAATATAGCTTTCCATAAAAATTGATTACCCTGCACTTTATGAACAAATGGTCCACAGTTTCTTCCCATGTTCCGCAGAAAACACAAGATGAAGAGATATCGGGAAAAAACTTTTCAAGGTGCCCCTTGTAGGAACCTTCTGCATACCGATTTATCATAAGAAGAGTTTAATTTTTTATAGGCAATGGATTCCTCCAAACAGCTTAATACCATGGAACCTCTTCCCCTTCCAAAAGAGAGCTTTCTGAGAGCGGACTTCACAATGAATGTAGCTTTGTTGCAGGGCATCCAAACTACTATATCCTCCCAACCATCAACACACCTATGGTTTCAAGAATCATCAATGGGTCAGATAGCTCCCCACTTTCCTCAACCTTCAAATCTCTACGAAAGTTAAGACACCATTTATTTATATCATCCCATTTGTAGCAAACCTTCGGGCAGAGGCAGAGGCAGCTGCTGCGCGCAGCTGAAAGGCTCGCGTCAGAGCCCCTCCGTGGATACAGGCAATTCGTCGGAGGAGGAGCCGGCGACGAGCTTCCGGATCTCGGAGCGGAGCTTGTGGAGGATGTGCCGCCAGCTGCCCTTGCTGCGGAAGCCCAGCAGGGCCGTCTCCTCGTCGTTCATCTCCAGGTCGCGGGCGAAGGAGGGCTTGCGGGAGAGGATCCACCCCCACCCCCACTCCCACCACCGCCTCAGGGAGGCGCCGGCGAGGTCGCCCACGGACTTGGATCTCCTGAACGCCCACGCGGCGGACAGCGGCTGGATGCCGGCGGAGGAGGAGGAGAAGGAGGAGAACCTCCGCCTGAGGCCGATCTTGGGCGCGCCCCCTGGGAGACGGGGAGGTCGGCGTCGTCCTTGGCTGCCCTCGACATCAACGGGATGAAGCCCATGGCTCTCCTTCTCCTTCGTCCTCCCGGCGCCCTTGATCTATACCCATGGCTCTCTCTCTCTATATATATACACTGCTTCATCGGTTGCCTTCCTCGTCGAGCCCTCGCGAAAACCCTCGACACGAGCTCGAAAATGTCCTTCGCGGAAAACGGCGCCGGTTCAAATTTTTCGGAGGCCGAAATCCCGGCGATAAGATGGTCACGGAGGACGTTTTACGTTGACATTCGATTTTACAGGTAAACAAATAATAGGGTGGAAAAAAAAAACGGGAAAAGTGGCGCACGCAGCCTATTTTACGGATAACCAAACAGACCCTAAATCAGAGCAAACTATTACAAGTATATTTATTCTTAATTTATATGAAATGATATTTTCTAAAGAATAGAAGGTAAGATGTCTGATGTGATTTATATACATCTACTTTTGACAAATATATTTCTCTTTTTCCACAGGTAATCATGAGCAAGAGAACTATATACCCTTCTTTTTAGGAGGAAAAGATGAACATGCTCTGTATTATTATTTTAAAATAGTAATCTTATACCTTGATATAGTTCTGAAACGAGCCATAACACACCAATCCTTTGAATTATCAAAAAAAATAAGTTTTCTATTATGTAAAACCTCAAAACTTAAGATCAAGTTTAATGAACATGAAATTATTCCCTCTAATATTTAATATAAAATTAAATCACTTAACATTCCCTCTCGGTCAATCACTATCAAGGTCACGGTAGAAACGCACGAAATAATATCAAGAGCGGATCTACTGAAAGGGTGGAACCTTAAAAGCTTCCTTGTTCTGATACTTGTTCTGATATCATATGAAAAAACTCAAAATCTAGATATTAAATAAACACGAAAATATTCTCTTCGATTTTCTCTCCGAATCTCATGTGAGACTAAACCACTTATTAACGTCTAAGATTCTAAAATATTTAGATTGTTTATTTTATCCGTGAAATATATAGATTTCAAAACAACTCTCTACGTTTTGCATAATATGCGGATCCCTATTTGAACAAGTCAGATAAGCACAATAAGCAAAAAAAAAAAAAAAGATGTATCCTGAGATGGGTCATTTTCTGAAGAAAAAAATTTTCATTTCAAATCCTAGTTCATGGCATCCAGCCTCATATAAGGTAAATCAAATAAGAGACATAATGGAGATACATAATGCTAATTTTCAGTAGCTGATTATATAAAAATACAGCTTCATCCTCGTCTCCGATCCATGTATATGTATGTATGCCTAAAAATCTGAGAAGCATCTTACCTTAAACATCTCCTGTTCTAACTATACTACTCCACTACTGATGCACATATATATATATATATATATCATCGGCAAGTAAGGATCGGAGATCGATCTTGGCTTGGCCGGAATCCTGCAATCCAAGATCATCTGGTAGCAAGAATGCTGCTATTCACACATGTCGATGCAAATCCCCGTCGCCGCCAACCTTCTCAGGCAGTTTGCATTTGGCGGCTGTCCTCCGACGCCGTCAGGGGGATGGTCTCGCCGTGCTCCGCCGGCAGGTCGTCAGGGTGCAGGTCCGACCACTCCAGGCTCCTCACGAACTGTGTGAAGAGGGGGAAGTGCTCCGGCGAGAAGAAGTAGGCGCCCATCCGCTGGTAGGTGAAACTGTCCACCGCCACCGCCGCCACCGCCGACGGCCTCCTCCCGGAGAGAGTCTCCTTGATCTTGCCGAAGTTGGGGGTCCGGCGAGTGGAGGAGTTCTCGCCCGCCACGCGCACGCCGTGCTTCTTGCACGCCCTCATGATCTGGGCCAGCAGCAGCTCGGGGCTGGAGCGCGTGCCCGCCGGCTGGTGCTCGTCGGCGAGGTCCATGGAGGGCAGGAGCATGCCGCAGGAGTGCCTCGCGAAGACCTCCGCGACCGCCTCGTAGCCGTCCCGCTTCTCCGTGTTGTAGTACCCGGCGGTCACCTCGGCGGGGTGCGACCGGCACTTGTACCAGGCGTGCACCACCGGCACCTTCCCGAAGACGGGGACCGGCAGGCCGCCGAACGCCGCCGCCGCGGCGGAGAGGAGGCGGTCGGCGTGGGACAGGAGGCGCTCCGAGTACCAGGAGAGGAAGAAGTCGCCGTAGGGGGTCTCCCAGGACCCGTTGCTCTTGAAGAAATTGGTGGACTCCGGCGACTGGTTGTAGCGGGGAGCGTCGTGGGGGCCGGAGAGGCCCCAGTAGTGGTTCCCCGCGGCCTCCGCGTGCTGCCGGAGCTGCTCGAGCATGTACCGATCGTAGCACTGAAACTCCCCGGCGCCGGCGGACGGCAGACGGCCCTTGGCCGGCGGCAAAGACGGGTACTTGAGCTCGCCGTCGGGGCCCAGGCCAACCAACACATCCTGCACGAGACGATACAGATTCAGCAAGAACTCAAAATTTCACGGCGGAGGCTGCGAGGATCGCGCATTTCGCGGCGCCGCCACCAAGATCGGAGACGAGAGCGGCTGGATTCGAGAATCACCGTGATGGTGGAGCCCAGGAACTCGGAGAAAGCAGCCCTGAAGCTCTGGAGGAAGTCCCCGTAGACCTGCAGGGGAGTCTTCCCCTGCAGCACCGGGAGGTCGTCGACGGCGACGGACAGGCACTCCCGGCGACGCTTTCCCTCCCGGACGGTGAAGAAGATGTCCGGGTCGGCCTCGCCGGCGGCGGCCACCCACGGCGGAAGCGGGACCGCCGGCTCGGCCGAGGCGTGGAAGTAGAGAGACGCCCGGGCTTTAAGGCCGGCTTCTCGGATCACCCGCGCGAGCGCGAGGTAGCCGGACCAGTCGTACTTGCCCATGGCTTCCTTCTCCGCGATACCCCACCATATGGGGAGCTCGACGCCGTCGACGCCGAGGAGCTTGAGGGCCTTCAGGCCGGCGGCTATGGCCTTGGCGTGGTTCAAGGTGTTGCATTCGGAGACGGCGTCCAATGGGAGGCCGACGAACAGCTTGGGACTGTCAGCAGCCTGGCAGATTAAAACAAACTCAGCAACAGATTCTTCAGAATGATCGAAACCAGTAAAGCTTATCATCCAGATCTTGTTATGTTCAACAAATATATACGGAGGAATCTGATCAGATCAAGGGATTTTTCTTGGCTCTGATGCCTCATCTTCGTTGAAACTGGGACACGATTTGTCCCTTCAGAAGAACAAGAAACGATCGGATACCGGATTTGCTCAAGCAACAATCGCTTGTATTCAAAAATTTCTATCTAGTTAAGAAGATAAATGAGTAAATAACAATAAATTGAAGAAAAACAATCTGTGGATAACCTGAATCGGATGGTAACATTTTATCTGCGGCTTCTTTTCCAGAAGAAATATCAAGCATGGTACTCTTTTGCTTTACGAAAGAAAAAGAACAGATATTTTAAGGAGTGGCCGGCTATAGCTCTCACCCTTTTCTTGCACGAGAAGACAGAGAGGAAGAAGGTGAAGAGAGCGAAACGTACCCCAATCGCGGATCTCCGCGACGACTCCACCACCCTCTCGGCGGTTCTCCTCGCCGCCGCACAGCGGACGACGGCTGCCCTCCTCCGGCACCTCAGCCGCACCACAGCGGGCGGCCCGGAGGAAGCCGGAAGCGCGATCGCAGTCCTCCGCCTGGCGACAAGCTGCAGGCGGCTCCGCGCCGGGATCATCAGCAGCTCGGATCCCGCCGCACCAGCCTGCCTCGCGACAACAGAAACCTCCATGGCGGCAGCCTCACCCTATCCAAACGATCGCCAAATCCCGCCGATCCGCAGACTGAATCACGATCCGGAGGAAGTCCCGGCCGATCAGCGACCCAGATTAACGGGAGTGGAGGAGGAGGAGGAGGAAGATTGGGATCGGGAGCGACCGGACGAGAGGATAAGGATGATGAAATATCTGAGAACGAGAATTTCGGGGGCGCCAAAAGGGGCGAACTTTGATCCCTGGGGTCGGAGGCGGACGCTCCTCCCCGTATTAATAGCCCGCCGGAGGAGAAATAGGCACCGACACGTGGCGGGCAGTCGCCAGCCGCATGTTACGATGCATGTGGGCACCTTCCCCGCCGCTCACCTCTCGTCCACCGTTCCGCGCGGTAACATCTCGAAAGGTGAGCACATTCTACCGCGGGATGGACCGATCACCGCCGCCCGATCCTGGGGTCACCGGTCGGGCGGTGAAGCTTCCTAGGGAGGCGCTCCGTCGGACACGCGGCGCGCCACGGTTGGTCGACGGCGCCGCAGGGGCGGCCGGCCGCGGGCCCGGCCCGGCCGCCCGGTCGTCTCTAGCTCCGGCCGTCAAATCCGGCCGGGGCCGGGGACGGCGACGGCCGCCGGTTTTACCCCGCGGGGGTCGCCGCCGGCGGGGCTCCGGGCGGGGCTCCACGCGGCGCCGCACCGGGGGTCGTCCCGTCCCGACTTCCAACGCGGCGGCGCCGCCGCCCTATCCTGAACCGACCGGAGCACCCGGGTTCTGCGCGCGGGGAGCGAACCGGAATGAAAGGCGGCCCGGCTTATCCGAAGGAGGGTGATTTTATCCGTAACCGGAACAACACCAGAATAACCTGCCCTCGGTTCCCGGAACCACCATTCCTGGGTTGAATATCTTATCTTGCCTGTCTCTTAACACAGCTCCTCCTTTCTCGAAGGGGTCTGGAATAATCTGATGTTTTCTATCTTTGACTTCCAAAATTAACATGGAGATGAACCTAATTTATCCCTAACATTTAGGGGCTAAACGGGGTTTATCCCCTGAATAGCTTGTTGAGAGTCTGTTTGGTATTAACATATTTTGGAAATAATCTTGGTTTAGTCTCGAAATTTTGAGAATAAATTGCGTTTATCTCCGAATTATCTCGATACCAAGTAGACCCGACAGACTGATGGGGACAAGATTAATTTAGAGGATAATTTTGATTTATCCATAAATTCTAAGGGGGTATATGGGATTTATCACCTGAATAAATATTTTACCAAACAAACCCTCATGAGGTCACTTAGGTTCGAGTTTAAAGCTATTATCTTTTTGTGCAATAATTGAGATTGTTGACAAAAAAATAACTTTAACTGAGCCTCATAACCGAGTTATTCGACACAAAGAATTGAATCCAATAACATGATCTGCCCCCAAATAGTAGTCAGAGAACGTTAGAGAGGGGTTATGAGGTTGTTCTCGGGTGACTCCTCTCAAGTCTCGAACACAAGAACTCGATCGGGAAAGAGTAGGCGGGGGTCAGGGGGTTAGGAGCAGGCTGATCCACCCAAAAAAGGAGACTCGAGTTGGCAATGGTTGGGACATGGGTTGGTCATGGATGGAATAAAAAAAACACGAATGTCAAGTCGGGCTCTCGAGGTTGGAATCTGGTCGGTTGACCTAAAAATCAACCAAATTGGGTGACTTGGCCCGCCCCAATTGGGACCCACCATTCCATGCTATGAGTAACTTCAAGACCTTATGGGGGGTGTTTGGTTGCATGATAATTTTTTGTACACTTTCATGATAAAAAATTGTATTAAAATAAAAAAGTGAACCAACTCATGACGTAAAATTATCATGTTTGGAGGGATGTGATTACAAAGAAGAGTAACTACCACACATGACCAAACAAAGTGGAAGACCACAAGAAAAAAGAAAGAGGTGAGACTCTCTTTTTTTTAAGAAGAAAATCACTTTTAAAACATAAAATTATCATGGTTACCAAACGTTTCTTTTAACAAGTTTTCTTACAATTTTTAAAAATTAAAACAAAAACCTTTGTTATCATGCAACCAAACACCCTATTAGAATCACATATCAGGTTTCATATAGAAAAGGCTTAACTTATAATGCTCAGATCTTTAAAATATCATAGAATATTTTCATTATAACATTTTATATGAAAACAAAATTTAATATAGTTAGGATATAAAATTATCATAACAAAAAGAGTATAACTACAGATGGTGGGCGATCACAAGAAAAAAATACATCTTTTTATCCACAAAAAACCTTTTGTAAAAAAAAATATAATTTAGCAATGATGGTCAACTGCATGTGCATCTTTTTCGACAAGTTATAATCTTTTTTGTGATAAAATCTTTGTTTATCATGCATCCAAACAACTTGACTAGATTTATCCGAAATATCCACTCCTAGATTTATCGGGCACCAGATAAGTAATTCCTCTCGTATTATAGAAATATCAAAAGCAGGCAATCTATCTAATAGATATAGGAGGGCGGTAATCGGTCAGATATTCAATAGTAGAATTATAAGTATTTGATTTCGATTCCAATAAAGATTAAAGAATTCCAATTTTGATTCCGATAATTTCGAAATTATTATGTTCTGATTCTGATTTGATTCTTATTTTGTTATCGAAATCGGAATTCAATCGGATAAATTTTAAAATCCATATTAAATATTAATTTTTATTTAAAAATAATTTAATAATTCATATATAATTATTAAAATTAAATATGATCTCTTTAAAATTTTATTTTTATCATTTTATTATTCTATATATTACATTTTATAATTTATTTAACTTTTTATATATAATTATTTGTTATTAAAATTAAATTAACGGAAATAGAATCAACTCATTTCAATTTTAATTCTCGATAACTTATAAGATACAAAAATAATTTTCAAGTTCGTTAATTTTTATCGAAATCGAATCGTAATATCGGATTAAATTTACATGTACGAGATATAGGGATGTAAATGCAAAGACAGATACCCTCGAGTCGAGGGGGTACGCGCCAAGAAGGACGGCGAGGTTTCCAGTTTCTGACGTCACGTCTACTCGTGGAGTCTATCCATCCACGTGTTCCTGACGTGGTCGGGATCCGACGGCCAGCGCCGTCCGGCCGGATGCCCACAGGTTGTCAAATACGGTCGGGCGGACCGGGCCCGGACACGCGGGTCTTATCCGGACACGGCTCGACCGCGTCAGCAGCCGTCGGATGGGCCCTGTCTGGATCGTAGGGCTGCAAACGGGTCACATACCAGAAAGATATTATTATCTGTCTGTTCTTTTGTTTGGGTTCTAATAAGAGAAGTAATTTCGATTAAATACAAAATTATGGTGCTCCCATTCTGTTTCGATTCTGATTCTATTATCAAAATAAAAATAATACGATAAATTATAAAATTTTTTATACATTATTTTTTATTATCATAGCAAATAAATTATTTGTATATATTATTTTTTAATATAATACATTTAATTTTTTATTTTATTTTTAAATTTTAAATAAAATATTTTTATCGATGTGTATATTTTATTTGTATTATAATGATACTTTACATATTTATTTTTTATCCTAATTGAACAAATAAGCATAGAATTGACTATTTTCTTATCTTGATTCTGATAATTATAAAAATATTTTATTTTAATTTTGATAATTTATATGATAGAAAAATAGTTCAGATGTATTTATTTTTATCAAAATTTAAATAAAATAGTACAATATTAGATTTTTTTTTTGCACTCTGGAAAAATGAAAGGAAAATCTCCACGAAACCCTAATGCGGGTGCAGGAGTAAATGATTGCTATTTTTAGTAATATTAGGGTCCCGATCAAATCTAGTGGGTGTCAAGAGGGGGTGAGACACCCACTTGAGCATGAGAAGGACAAGAGGTTATGCTGCAATTAGGAGTGCAAAAGATATTATGATATTCCCATTCAATTAGAAAAAAAATTAACGAATTTAGAATGTATTTTTATATGATCTTGTAATCGGATAAAATAGTATCCATTTAAAAATTTAAATAATTAGAATAATATATTATAAATATAAAAAACTATCAAATTATTTTGATTTCGGTAATAGAATCAAAATTGAAGCGAAATTCAAATGTAGTTATCCGGATTTAATCAGAATTCGAATCGAAAATGTTTAATTCTTGCCGAAGTCGAAAAAGAATAACTAAATTTGACATGTTTGCATCCCTATCTTACATGCTATATATCGAGTTTAATGGGGATAACAACGCAAAGGAGTAAATTAGAGACGCAGTTGTTATATATATATATACACACACAGAGAGAGACAGGGGAACAAGGACCCTTTTAATTATTTTTGAGGGCTACATAAAAATATTGATTTTTTTTTTGCTTATTGACATATATCCACCTTGTTTGTTTGAAAAGAGTGACAGCCCATGCTTGTGTCAAAAAGGGAAGCTTACCAACTCAATAGAATTTGTGCGTACGAGAGAGAGAGAGAGTAGTTTAGTTTCCACGATTTCCACGTGTTAGTTAGGTCAAATAAAACTTAGTCAAAACCAATCTTCTAAACGGTTGACACCGCAAATCTTTACTATGAACCGGAGATAACAATAAAATATGATTTTTTTTTGACAAACAACATCTGCCCCTCTCATATTAATAGAATAAATATATGTATATATATATTCAAGATTACTGACCCGAAAGTAAAATCGAAACTCACAAACAAAAGTTTAAAAAAGAATAAACACACTGCAGAAACAAACATAATTTCAACTTCAAACCAAGTCAACTTCTCCGACACATTCGAATATATATAGCCACATGGCGACTTGCACATCGAGGTGGTTAAAAAGTCGATCAACAGAGATATCGACTCCGTCGATAGAGTTTGACAAATGTCTACAAAGATGTGACTATGAATAAATTTTGGGAAGACAATAAAAACATAATAAGTCACAAGAAGGAAGGGGACAACAAACACAAACAAAATAAAATGTAACTAAGATAAGTGGAGTCCCACCACTCCAACACACAGAAAGGGGAAACACCTAAAGAGATTGAGGTGAAGCATTGAAATAGTGACGGAACTATATATAGGGACAGTGAAATATGATATATTTAGGAAATGTAACCAAGCAGTCTATGCTCAGCCTTTCTCTAACATCTAAAATCAACGAAATGTCAGAGGGGACCATTTAAGTCCAAAACTAAATATTGGAAATACACAAACTTTAGCACCTATGTTTAAGTAATTACTGTTTTGTGCTGACATTTTTAAGTCAGTCAAAGCATAATGAACTGTTATTTTCACTCTTCTTAAGAAATTCTCTCTCTATCACTGTCAGTAGCAATATCTTTATTGTCAAATCTTGCAGCAGTTTGAAGTGTTTTATTTTTCTATACCTAAGCCTCATTTTTCTTAGATGCAAAATTGTAGTTTGATGATATCTTGACAACATGTGTTGCACACCTTGACTATGCTCCAGGTCATCACCCACCTAATAAATCATTCAAGCCAACAGTATGTGATAGCAATGAAGTTGAAGGTGCATAAGCTTATCTCTCTCTCTCTCTCTCTCTCTCTCTCTCTCTCTCTCTCTCTCTCTCTATATATATATATATATATATATCTGTTCAGTTAACCTCATCCACATGCATTTAGGTCATAGGTTGGCTTTTCTAGTAATACCCATTTTGTATCACCACTATTATGTGGGACAAATTGGAAAAAGAAAAAAAGAAATATTTAGTGCTGAAACTATTGATACACTAACTGCATTAGACTATTAAAGATCTTGCCTTCCATGAGAAACTGTGATGGGGCTTTCTGTTGATCAGGAGGTTGTCAAAAAATATTGTCTGTTGCACATGTGGCATTTTAAACATTTGAAGTTCCTTAATTCAATTAGAAACTTTCGTTATTCATATCAGAATGTGTTCTTCTTTTTTTTCAGTTTTGAGCTCTCCTTGACCATCTCTTCTTTTTTCTATTTGGACATAGAAAATATATAGAAGAGAAGCACCACCATACAACCTCTCCTGACTCATCATAGAATATGTCCACCTAATCATACTAGCCTGGAACCATCTCTCTCTCTCTCTCTCTCTCTCTCTCTCTCTCTCTCTCTCTCTCTCTCTCTCTCTCTCTCTCTCTCTCTCTCTCTCTCTCTCTCGCTGTGATAATGCTATTGAGCACAAGAGGCCACAGCAGGGTGACAAGGCAACACCTCAGCTCAAACACATTGTGAAGGGGGGGAGGACCCCTCCAAGGCGCCAGAGCCACAAATGCTTGACCCCTCCTTGATTCTTCTCTGGGGTTGCCATCCATGCCTACTTTCTTTGAAAATATCAGGTTGCTCAGCCAGCCATGTTCTGGAACAGTCTCAGAAGGAAAGAGATCATTGTCATACATAAATAAACCCAATCATCACTGTTTCCAGTTTAGTAGTTGTGTACAACAAGATATTGATGGCACGTGACCAAAAAAAAAAAGAAGATATTGATGGCACAATCACATGACTGACAGGCAACATTTGACACAAAGTCAAATGCCATTAATGAGGCTGTCATCTCTTGTCATGGGGGAACTGTTATAAAGAAGAACTCATCTTTCATGTCCTTGCTTAAAAAGAAAAGGATTACTCCAGTTAGGGGTCAGAGAGAAGAGAGGTAGGGCTGCCGGTCGACAGCAGTGGATTTAGAGCAAAAGCATTTAAGTTCAGATAAAAGTTAAATCATTTCAAATTGTATTTCGATTAAATTAGAATCATAATATTCTAATTTTTATTTTACTAATAGATTTAGAACAATTCAATAAATTTTAAAATCTTTATTTTATAGTAATTTTAATAAAAGTAAGCTAATAAATATCATAATTTGATCTAATTTATATTACTATTTATAAATAGAAATTTTTTTAATGTATTTCAAGTGGGCAGTTTGGTTCGATTTCACTAAGTTATGTAGTTCAGTTCGGTTCATCGCGAGTTGAAAAAAATAGTGAACACACCTAATTCAATTATGGAAATAAAATCAAATTGACAGAATCTTCGGTTCTACATTTGCATCCTTAGAGAGAAATCTCTCCAATTTAGACTCTAGTACGGGAGACCCACGCGTATTAATTTAATCTTCTCGTGCCCCCTCTCTCAACATCCAAAAAAAAGTGGTGAGTCTTCAACCACTATTCAGTAAATTCTTTCTCTATTTAACATGACTTATTTACTTTGTAAGGATCATGAGATTGGAATCGGGATCAGTAGTTACCGATCCAATGGAAGAAAATCGATCCAGAATCGGTAAGCAAAAAAAGCAAAAAAAAATTTTTGATACGATTTTGATTCCGATTCCTATCCGATTTCGGACTGATTTTGGCCGATTCATACCGATCTTGGTTGATCCGATTGGAATAGAAAAAAAAACAATCCGATTTTCATTCAAATTCCAATCCCGACCGATTCAGCCAATTCAATTTCGATTCCGATCCGATTTCGACCAATCCGGCCAATCCCGACCGATTCTGCTGAAACTTTTTTCCGGATCGGTCCTTCGGCCAAGAATCGGATCGACAATGGCAGATCCGATATAAGAATCGGCCAATTTCTATCCGGATCGGCCGATTCCACGATCTATGTCACTAGTGTTGCAAAAATCGCCTCGCAGAGAAAGACTTGCACAACAAAGATTTTTAGAGAAATTGATTCCATTAAAGAATACAATCCCTCTTTCCGGTGACTCTCGACACCCGATTTGTCAAACGAGTCGTCGGTCTGGACTATTTATAAGGAGAGCAATTAAGAAGATTCACTCCGACTAATACCCACTTAATCTCTGTCCAGAGTCTGAATCAAACTCAGATAACCTTGATACTTATCCGATCAATAACTGTCGAATCCTTATTCTGAACTTACGATTAACCCACCGTCTAGTTATCCTAACACGTTATAAGTTCTCCGTCTTTATATACATACAGCATCTATATATATATGACATCGATCGTCACCCTTGCACACAAGCACAACACTACAATCACCTGATGGTTGCCTTGCCTTCCCTTCACAAGAAAAGGAACTCAAAGACGTGCCAAAACCAAGTGGGCGACGGAGGACCAAACACCCAAGCACCATCATGCACACGCACGCACTTCTCTTCTAATCTCCCACATAGAGAGCTATAGCTAGCTTGGAACGCCTAGTATATATCGATCATTGCTTCGTGAAGACGCCATCAAAGCTGGACTTCGTATTTTTGTCCGCTCGGAATCATTCGTGGCATGATCATCTCTCTGATTAATGTTCCAGTCTATCATTGATTAATTAATGCTTGAGGGGATACTGCATCTGTTGCTTCAAAGCAACCCAAGATGAGGGATGATAAGCCTCTCCTAACTCTATTATATACTAGACAGTGTTTCATGTCTATCTTCTCTTATCTTCTTTCTCTTCTTTTTTTTTTTCCTTTCCATTCTTCTGTTTGTGACCAAAACCAGCCGTTCGGAAGAAACAGCACTCTTCTGTACGTATATATCAGGTAAGGTAAACACTAGGGCTAGCTAATAGGGGCCGCAGAGGAGATATATATATATATAGTCCTTTTCATATTCATATTTCAATTATAGTGAAAACAAAATCGCGATATTTCAGTTTCATTCCCATTCTAATTTCATTTTTGGTTTGAAAACCGAATTAGATAATTTCATAAACACATACTATATACTATTTTTTATTCGAAAATACACTCATGACTCTCTCATACAAATATAAAAAATTGATATAATAACGTTTAGACTGTTTTCTTTACTTTTGTATCAAACTTTGTATGTCATAACCTTCTATGATTTGCCTACTTTCATTTTTGCTTTAACATTAATAATCTTCGGATATATATATGTTAAAATACTAACAAGATTAATGAGGAAATAGACAGAGAATTGATTGGTTTGGAATATTCCGATTACTAGGATATTGTAATACCAAGTTCCATATCCTATTGTTAGGATGCAATAATAGGATCCACGTTGACATCTTGATGGAACAGCTAATATGTTGATGGCCGGTGAGAGGCGGCCGCCTTCTATCAAGTAGAATATATATCTTTAAATATATATATATTTAAATATATATCCAGTGTGGTGTACATATTTGTCAAAGGAATTATTGTAGGGATCCGAACCCACAACGCAATCCACTTCACAATAATGCATAGACGAGCGGTGGAAAAACTGAACAAGGCTGGCGTTTGCTGAAGAGATCATCAGCTGGAGAGCTGTGTAGTAGACAGCTCCTCTGTAAGGGCCCCATCTTCTCCCCTTCTGTGGCTCTCTTGGGGCCTGCCCGGTGGCCAGATGATGGCCACCCACAACCCTTTAATTTCTTGGTCTTTGTGTAGACAGCCCTGGAGCTGTCTTGGTGCTTGCTATATAGGGTTCTTCCCTTCTTCTTCTTTTTTTTTTTTTTTTTTGAACAACACCATCACAGACTATTCCATTTATAGTAGAACAAAGTACATGAAGGATAATACAACCACTAGACCCAAAAGAGTATGACAGACGATCAAACTGCGAACAGTCAAAGTTCTAACATCATATATCTTTTCAAGAAGGCTCAAACATAACCACATAGCGACCGGCACGTAAAAGTGCTCGTAAAGTCGCATGGCAAGTAAGGTGTGAAACCTCGAAAATTTAAAACTTTTGTTTAAAAAAAACTGGTTGCTTGAAATTTGAATTTGGTGTGATTGGAATTAGTATGATTGTGATTTGGAAAGTTTGAAAATTTTGTTGAAGATATGTATATATAACCTCAAAACTTGAGATTGAAATCAAATTTGGAAATTCGTTCATGTATATATGTGTTTCGAAATATGTATATATGAAAATTGAAAATTTGAGTATTTCAAAAAGTTTTGAAAATACATCTTTTTGATTTGAGCTTTAAACATGAAAGGATTTTGATTTTTAAAGAATAGTTTTCCAAAAATCTCATCCAAAATTTATTCGTCAAATTTTGGTTTTACAACTATGAAAATATCGATATTCCATAGAAGTATAACTAATCCGACGATATACATAGAAATTCAAGTTCGAGGTTGGGTTCTTTAAAAAAATCGTTTTGACCTCTCCCCATCGGGTGGTGCGAAGACCCGATGTTAATTATATCGAAAACATTCGAATACCCTTGATTAGCCGCCATAGCAATTTCGAAACGATAGCATACATCCGCAAATGAAATGAACATAATAAGAGCAACGGCTCCATAACTTCGATGGAATGCAAACCTTTATTTTTTAAAATTGAATTTGATTTGATTTGATTTAAAATTTTGATTTAATTGGTTTGTGATTAATATCTTGTATGTTTAAATTTAAGATTTGATTAACTATTAAGTTATAGTTGATTTGACTGATTTCAAATTTGTTAAGTTAGTTTAATTCAAATGTTATGTAATTATTTGAAGGTTTTAAGATTAAAAAATCTTAAGTGATATTTGTTTGTTTTGTTTATTATTATTGTTTATCAATTATGATTATATGTGTTTTGTTATTTAATTGAATCCATTAATTAATTAGTTTAAGAGATTTGATTGTTTAATATTTTGATTGATTTGAAGGTGTAAAAAAATTAGTTTTAACTTAATTAGGTATATTTTATGTATCTTCTTAGATTAAATTGGTATTAAGTCTTAATAGGTATGTTATGTTAGACAATTTGTATTGTTTTGTTTTATTTTTATGTGTTGGTTTGTTTGTCTAACTTTTAAAATTATCTTAAAATTAATTTTACTTTATGAAAGTTAATTTTGATTAACTTTGATTAATTTGGTATTTTCGGATTATTTAATTAATTAGTTAAAAAAAATTGTTATGAATTTAACATAATCTTTCTCTTTCTCTTTTTTTTTAATCTTTTCTTATTTGCATTCCATCCAACTTATGGAGCTAATTTGACTCCCATTGACATCAAAAATACATACACCATGTAATTTCCATTAATTGGAAAAAAATGTACAACTTACAAATGTGATGAACATAAAATAATATCATGATTACAAATAATCAAATCGGTTTTGAATCCATTGAGCCTTTGATAGGCATTATGGAATGGATCACATCGACATTGGGTTTAGTACACCGACCTTTGTTTAAGGTTTGTGGGTGCAACCCATCGATATAATCAATATTATATCGGTTTTATATTTTGGCATTCATGTATATATGCACATACATTTAGCCATCATATAAAATTGATATAATAATCCCTTGATGGGAAAATTGATATAGCATTGGGGTCATTTCATTTTGACCTTTATATGCTAATCAAAATTAATTTTATTTTTTATTCTTTTAAGTTATGCCGAAGCGTAGAGCGTGCCCGATTGGACCGGCCCCCAATTAGCCTCGATTGTTTGATTATTTTCCAAAGACGTAGGGCGTGCCCGATTGGACCGGCCCCCAATTAGTCTTGGATCGATTTATTATTTAAGTTTAAATTTGAGACGTAGAGCGTGCCCGATTGGACCGGCCCCCAATTAGTCTCAAATCGGTTTGATTGTGAGTTTTATTAACATCAAACTTAAACTTGAACCATCTCATATCAACGGATGTCATCATCTTTCGCCATCATCCTGCTCCAATGGCCGGTTAACTGGGTGCGACCGAAACTGGTTTGCGTCGACGATGAACGGGAGGTGAGAGGAAAAGGAGGAAGGGCGGCCGCGGCTGTTTAGCGGAGACGGAAGAAGAAAGGGGGAGAGGCTGTGCGTGGCCGCGAGAGGGAGGAGGAGGCGCTGTGGGGGAGAGAGAGGGGGACGCGCGGCTGTGGGCAGACTTGCGCGCGGGCGGACAGAGAGAGAGAGAGGCGACTGCGGCTACGGGGCTGCGGGCGGAGGTGAGGGAAAGGGAGAGAGGAGAGGCTGCGCGGCGGACTGAGAGAAGTCGCGGGTGGAGGGGAGAGAGAGGGAGAGAGGTGGGCGCGCGGCGGAGTGCGGGGCCGTGGGGCTGCGGGCGGAGGTGAGAGAGGGAGGGGCTGTGTGCGCGCGGCCAGCCGCGGTGTCCGGCGGAGGGGGAAGCTTGGCGAAGTGACCGTGGCCGTGCTCGCAGAGAGAGGGACGCGGGCCGGGAGGAGAACCGTGGGGGCTGCGTACGGAGCACACCTGCGGACCGACGGAGAGAAGGAAAGAGGCGTGGGGGAGGAGCGGATGGACAGAGAGAGAGGGAGAGGTGCGCGCACGGCTGTGGGCGACGGCGGCAGAAGAGGAGAGGGAGGCGACGCGCGCGGACGCGGCTGCGGGCGGCTACAAGTTGACGGAGAAGAGGAAGGAAGAGGGAACAGCGGCGATGACAACTGCGCTCGCACCCACAGGGAGGCGCTCGCGGCTGGCTTTCAGACTCGGTGGCTTGGCAGGTTCGAGGAGAAGCGGCGACGGTGAACAGGAGGCTGCCGCGGTGAAGGTGAACGGAGGAGGAAGATAGCCACCGCCCTCTGTAAGCCTCACCTTCTTCCTCTGCTTCTATCTGCGGTCTTCCGTCCTCCCCTCCTTCCCCTTCGCGATGCTCTCTTTCTTCTCTTTTCCGTAGAATGGAACCCCCCCCCTTAACCTGCGATCCCCATCGAGCATCCGGGAGAATCGCCCATTTCCGCCGTTACCGAGTTGCCAACGCGCGCACAGGCCATTTAATCCTCTAACTTCATGGAAACGTTACAAGACTTGGACTAATGGGCATTGGTGACCTCCTCTAGCCTTGGTAACGGCAAAATTTGGCTCTTGATGAGCCTGTTAATGTCCTTCAAGGATGCTATCATCGCTGAGATGCTCCTGCGGACATATTTGATATTCTTCTCTTTTTTTGTTGATAATGTTGAATATTTTAAGCGCCAACAATTGCCCCCCACGGGTGATTTTTCAAAGGCGAGTTCCGTTGGAGAATCGCCCGTGCTGGAGCCATCTCTCCATTGCATTTTCTTTTCTTCCTCTGGCGAAGGAAAAGCTAGCCATGAAGAAGGCCAATGCTGATGCCATCTCCTCGGCACGGACCCATTTGGAGACTCTGCGTGGTGATCAAGCTAAAGCAGAGAATGTTGTTGGGAAAATCCGTGGGAAGCTATCTGCCTTAGATGCAAGGCGACGCGTATTAGAGGTGCAACTTTCTCTTGCTCAGCTTAGTGATGAACAGACTCGTAAGAGTCTAGCCTCTAAGGAGGAGTATGCCTTACTTGTCACCACTGAGGCACTCCTGTCGGTAGAGATGCAGGAGCTTGGTAGACTTCGTCCGACAGATTGTCCTATGCCAGAGTTGTAGTTCTTTATTCCTTGATGTATCTGTCTTTCTTTATTACAAAGTGTTGTTGCTTCTGTTATCTTAAAAATACAACGATTTGCACCTTCTTTAAGCGTTCTTGACTTTCAGTTTCTTGTTGCACAATATAACGCTATCCAAAGACTTGTGACATTGCGGTCAGTCAACTCTTTTAGGATCGAGAAGGGCTTGGGCCCTTTGACTTAACGTCCTTCTTTTTTCTTGCAATGCGCCTTGTCGACATGTGCACGAATTGATGTTAAAACAAAAGGCTCATACAACAAATTATATACAAAATAAAAATCATATACAACTGTCTGAACATAGACTTTCCTCTCCTCTCTTTTTTTTTATCTTTCTCTTTTTCCTTCCTTTTTTTTTCTTCTTTCTTCTCTTCTGTCACTCTCTTTTTCTTTTTTTTTCTTCCTCTTCTCTTTTTTTTTCTTTTTTTTCTTCTTCTTCTTCTTTTTTTTTTTGTTCTATCCCTTCTTTTGCCTCTTTTTCTTCTTTTTTTTATTTTCTCTCTTCTCTTTTTTTTTTGTTCTCCACTCTTTCTTTCTTTCTTCTTTTTTTTCTTTCTCTCTTTTTTTTTCTCTTCTTTTTTTTTCTTCTCATTTTTTTTTCTTTTTCATTCATCATCATCTTCATCATCATTTTTTTTGATACCAAGATGAACTTGCAAACATGTAAACATGACAGTATCACTCTCGGTCTATTGAATATGGTGATTTGGTGTCAAGAAAATTCTTATAACATATTAACGTTGGGGGTAAACTTATCCCATGGGATATAAATTTTAATTGGCTTAATGCCAAAAAGAACCCGTGAGATATATGAATGCGATAAAGTCGCATGCAACCCTTTGGGTATAAAATTTAGGTGGCTTGATGCCAAAAATAACCCTTAAGTCATATGAATGTGAAAAAGTAACATTCGGCTTATTAGGTTTGAGTTTTGGGTGGCTTATTGCCGGATGAACCCGTGGGACCACGAATGCGAAGGAGTTGCATGCGGTCCATTGGGTATAAAACTTAGATGGCTTGATGCCGACATAACCCTTAAGACATGTGAACGTAAAGAAGTAACATTCAGTCTATGGGGTTTGAATTTTGGATGGCTTACTGCCGAAGGAACCTGTGGGACATATGTATGCAAAGGAGTTGCATGCAGCCCATTGGGTATAGAATTTAGGTAGCTTGATGCCAGCATAACCCTTAAAACATGTGAATGTATAGGAATAACATTCGGTCTATAGGGTCCGAATTTTGGATGGCTTATTGCCGAAGGAACCCGAGAGACATGTATGCGAAGGAGTCGCATACGGCCCATTGGGTATATAATCTAGGCAGCTTGATGCCAACATAACCCTTAAAACATGTGAATGTAAAGAAGTAACATTCGGTTTATAGGGTCCGAATTTTGGATGGCTTATTGCCGAAAAGATTTATCAGCTTGATGCTAAAAAAGATATATCAGCTTGATGCCAAAAATGATTTGTTGACTTAATGTCAAAAAGGTATGTTGGTTTAATACCAAAAATATGTGTTGGCTTGACGCCGAGAAGCTATACTGGCTTAATGCCGAAAGTATGTGTTGGCTTGGTGCCGAAATAATATGCTGGCTTAATGCCAAAATGATATGTTGGCTTAATGCCGAAATAGAATGATATGAAACCTCTTGCTGACATTGAATCTGAAGACTTTTGAATGTCAAAGGATCACATTCGGCTTTTGTAAATCAAAGATGAAGTGACTTGTTGCGGTTTATACTCGTGAGACATATGATCATGAAATAATTATGCTCGGCTCATGGAGTATGAATGTAAGATAAATGTTAATTTTTGAAGGATCAGAACTAATTTCCAAACCCTAAATTTCAAATACTCCTAGGGACTTGGAGGAAAATGAATGGTTTTGTGTCCAAATTGAACGATGTGAAAATTAAAAGAAACATTAAGACCAGCATGGTCATGATGTTGTAAGGTTTGTGAAAAGGCCATGAAAACCCAAAATTTTGGCTTCAATAACCACATATACCAGGAGGGTTATAGTGGTATACATTTGAAAACACGGAGATTCTTCAACCACGAAGGTTTTTCTTTTCTTTTTCCTCTCTTTTTTTTTTGAATTGCATCAACCTTCATTCGCCGGCCAATTTCTACGGAATTCATGCTCCAGAGCATAGTATTTCTTGATATGCTTGCCATTTAGTGGGGGAAATTGGAGTTTCCCTTTGTTGTCCACCACTGTATATGCACCGCCTTCAAATACTCTATCAATAATGTAGGGTCCGAGCCAATTTGGGAGAAACTTGTTCTTTGGTCGACCTGCCATTGCATCTTTTTGCTTGACCATGACTAGATCTCCTTTTTGAAACATTCTCTCTTTCACCAATTTGTCATAAGCTCGAGACATCTTGGCTTGATAGACTTTAAGGTGTTCATAGGCTTTCAATCTTTCACCCTCTAGCTTATCCAACTCCATGAGCCGCCTTTGCATTTCGTCGGGCTCATCGGATGGGAGACCGTGGTGGACTGCTACTCTATAAGAAGCCAACTCCACCTCTACTGGTATAACTGCTTCGGTCCCATACACCAGGGAAAATGGAGAACAGCCAGTAGGGGTTTTATATACAGTGCGGTATGCCCAAAGAGCTTCATGCATCTTTTCATCCCAACTTCGCTTCTTATCTCCAACCATTTTGACTAGGAGTTTACAAAGGGTCTTGTTGAAAGCTTCTGCCAATCCATTGGCTTGCGGGTTATAAACAGTGGATGTCCTCCACTCAATATGAAATTTAGCAGCCATCTTGTAGACTACCTGGTTTCTGAATGGTGTACCATTATCTGATAAGATGCGACTTGGCACTCCGTATCTGTATATAATATGTTGCAGGACAAACCGAGCAACAACCTCACCGCTGACTTCCCTTGCTGGTATAGCCTCTGCCCATCTGGAAAAATAATCAATAGCTGCAAGTATGAACTTGCACCCTTTGGAAGATGGTTTGAAAGGACCCACAATATCCATTCCCCATTCGGCGAAAGGCCAAGTTGGGGTAGTAGGATGTAATTGCGTTTGAGGACGTCTGGGGACGGGTCCAAAAGCTTGACATTCATGACATTCTTTTGAAAACTTTTCACAATCGGCGAACATAGTAGGCCAATAATACCCCTTGAGTTTAATTGCTATCTTCATTTTGGGCCCGGATTGATGTGCTCCGCATAACCCACTATGAACTTCTTTCATCACTTGAGATGCTTCCTTTTTAGACAAACATCTTGCTAGAACAGCCCTTTCCTTTTCTGGAACTAAGCGGTATAATTCTCCACCAATTAACTGGTAGGAGGCCGCTCTTCGTGTCATTTGAACACGCTCAGCCCGTTGCTCAGGCAGAATTCCATTTTTAACATTAATGATCGGCTGCCGCCAATCAACTTCTTCTGAGTGATCATCTTCTTCTTATTCAATGATATTGGCCTCCCAAGATATGATACCTCTATTGTTTGTGACGGTCTTAGGGAATAACCTCCTGTGTTTGACCACAATTTCTAGCATTCCAGCTGGTGGTAACTTAATCACCGAGGCTAGTTTTGCTAATGCATCTGCTTGTGAATTCTGCCTTCTCTTGACATGTTGTATACTAAAAATATAGAATCTTTCTACTAGCCGAGTGGCCATTGCATGATATGCCCTCAGCTCTTCCTTTCGGACTTCAAAAACTCCGAGCATTTGTTGTACGACCAGCATTGAATCCCCGAATGCCTGTAGGCACCGAATTCCCATTTCTAAAGCCATTTCTAGGCCGATGATAAGGGCTTCATATTCTGCCTCATTATTTGTGAGGGTCTCAGGCAGAGCACATGAATTGTGAAGCACACCTCCATCTGGAGTCAGAAATACTACGCCTGCACCAGCCCTTGGCTTTAATTTTCCATTAGGTTTTCTTTCTGTACTAGCGGCACCATCAAAGTAGAGCTGCCAATATTTAACCTCAACTTGTTGGGCTTCTTGTATTTCTTCCCTTAAGGTCTCCTCATCAGGTAACTGGAGATTGAGTGGAGAATTTTCAGGGATAGGATGAGCAGCAAGGAAGTCTGCCATCCCTTGACCTTTAATTGCCTTCTGGGGCACATACTTAATGTCGAACTCCATCAACATTAAAGCCCACTTTCCCATACGTCCCGTAGGGACGGGTTGTTTCAACATGTATTTCAGAGGATCAAATTTAGATATCAAATTGACCTCATGTGATAAAAGATAATGCCTCAATTTCTTTGCAGCAAATACTAAGGCTAAACATATTTTCTCCATAGGAGAATAATTATGCTCGGGCCCACTAATCTTCTGCTAAGATAATACAATGGTTGTTCCTTGCCTTCGTCATTTAACTGCGCCAACATAGCACCCAAAGATGCATCCAATGCAGTGATATATAAAATGAGAGGCCTACCCTTGATGGGTGCCCCTAGAACTGGTGGATTTAAGAGATACTGTTTCAGCCCATCCAGGGCAGCTTGACAACTATCATCCCAAATAAAAGGTGCTCCTTTCTTGGATAATTTTGAGAATGGTTGGCATCGGCCAGATAAATTGGCGATAAAACGCCGAATATATGCAATTTTGCCTTGGAGGGATCTTAACTCCCGAATGTTGCGAGGAGGTGGGAGTTCTCTGATTGCCTTGATTTTATCAGGGTCTATCTCAATCCCCCGATATCTGACTATAAATCCCAAAAATTTTCCACTTGATACGCCAAAGGCACACTTCATAGGATTCATTTTCAACTTATACTGTCGAAGTCGCTCAAAAACCTTTCTCAAATCATTTAAATGATCTTCCCGCCTCTTTGTTTTGACAACAAGGTCATCAATGTAACATTCGACCAGATCATGCAGCATTTCATCAAAGATCTTGGTCATTGCCCTTTAATATGTCGCTCCAGCATTCTTCAGTCCGAACGGCATCCGTTTATAATTAAATATGCCTTTAGGAGTTCGGAATGCCGTGGAATTCTTATCTTCTGGCGCCATCAAGATTTGATTGTACCCAGATGAACCATCCATGAATGACAAAGTTTCATGTCCCATGGTTATATCTACCATATTTTCGGGAATAGGCAAAGGAAAATCGTCCTTAGGACAAGCTTTATTCAAGTCTCTATAATCAATACATACCCGGATTTGGCCATTTTTCTTTTTAACTGGGACAATATTAGCAAGCCATACAGGGTATATACAGGGTTCAATGAAGTCTACTTCTCTAAGCTTGTCAACTTCGGTATTTACTTTCAATTCCAGCTCTGCCCGCATCCGTCTCTGTGCCTGCTTGACTGGCTTCACTGAAGGGAGAATAGCCAGCTTATGAACCGCCACCTCCAGGGCTAATCCAGGCATTTCATCATAAGACCAAGCAAAACAGTCTTTGAATTCCTGCAACAACGCTTTATATTGCAATTTTTCTTCCTCCCCGAGGAGACTACTTACAAAGCAGGGCTTTGGCTCATCTGACGACCCCAGATTGACTTCTAGAAGATCATCAACTGTAGCTTGTCCGCCGTCTTCAATTTCTTCGGGTGCCGGCTGTAGATCAACAAACTTTTCATCATTTTCTTCTTCATCTTCTATGTCATGAACCTCCACTTGTACAAGACTATCATTATCCTGTGGACTTAGTGAGTTTAGATCTTGCACTGGATCATTCTGGAATTGGCAAGCCTCCTCTTGTTGAATAAGCTCCTGCTCCATTTCATCTTCATATGATTGATCATAAATTGGGGCTATATCATAAACAATCTCTTCTTTTTCATGAATACTGACCATATTTGTTGCATAGTGCACAATGGGCTCATAGTCTGCGCTATATCCCAGCCCATAGTTTTTATTCTGTTTTTCTTGTTCACTTTGAAGGTGCCACATTTGCTTGAACATTCTATCTCTTTTACGAGACTGCCTTTGAGGGATTTTATGTTTTTGACACAACTCTAGTGTCTGAGATGTCATGCTCACTATTGGCTCCACTGGCACTGTACATGAATCTGGGTCCATAGACCAATCAAAATTGTCTTCTGAAATCTGTCTTGGAACCCACCCTTCCCGATGATACACCAGCAGTTGATCGAGGAGCGGGACCTTGAAGGTTTCTAGCTTCTCAACAGTTTGGAGTTCACGCTCCTCTGCTAACCATAACAATTCTGGGGGCATAAAGACACTGGCATTGAAGACTTTAGTGGTAGAATTAGCATCAAAAGTAATCGGACGCCATTCTTTCCTGTCAACCTTGCTATAGGACTTTCGTGCACTTATCGTCATCCTATGCATCTTTGCTTTGACTTCATTAATGAATATCTCTTCATCTAAAAAGTTGTCAATCACTTTCTGCTTTCCCCGATTGGAGCCAACTTTGGAAGTTTCTGCTTCAAAATACAAATGGGCATCTGAGAGATGGCATTCTGCAACTTCAAAAGGGCTTGATCAGCATCAATCTTGCATTGCACTCCTTCTTTGTTATACTTGATGCATTGGTGCAGTGTAGAGGGCACGACCCAATTTGCATGCAACCATGGGCGTCCCAACAAGGCTTTATAAGTGGTGTCTGAGTCAATGACATAAAATGTAGCCTTAGTCACAAAGTCACCTAAGACAATATCCACTTCAACTTTCCCCAGTGCTTCTTTGGAATTTTGATTAAACCCAGATATGGTGACTCCCGAGACCTTCTGGAGATGTGGCATTAAGTACAAAGACTTAAATGTTTTAAAAGGGAGTATATTCACGGACGATCCTGAGTCAACCATAATTCTGGTCATCTCGTGCCCATTGATTGACCCCTTCATATACAAGGGCCGGTTATGAAATGTGGTGGGTAACATCATATCATCCTCGGTAAATGAAACCGACGCTGCATATGCTTCATACTCCCCCATCTCGGCCAACTGTGCTTCATAAACCTCTGGCTCCTGCAGAACTGCTATAAGAGCTTCACGAAGCTCTTTACTCAAGGATATAACTTCCCATAAGCTGAGACGCGCGGGAAGCCTCCTTAATTGCAAAAGAACCCTCTTATCCACCCTCTCTTTCATCTCTTTCAACGGAGGGAGAGTTTCTGGTGGAGGAGGAACCAACTGCTGCATGATTTGCTCCACCAAGTCAGGATCTACTGAGCTTTGTGTTGTATCTGTCTGAGGTTGCTGTTGTGATGTGCTTGCTTGAGCATGCTTGTTTACTACAGCCTTCTCTTGAACTGGTTCTGACTCTGGGCAAACTTTAGAAGGAGCACTTTCTGCATTATTATCCTCTTCGTCATCTGAAGAAGACTGGAACCGGATAACACGCCCAGGGGGTTGTTTCACCAATGGCGGTAGCACTGTCCTGGGTTTTTCATCCCTGAAATAAATGATTTTACCATTATGCTGGCCCTGACCCCGGCCTCCACGCCTTCCACGTGAATTCTTGTCAGTACGCCTTTGATATGTGATTAGAGGTTGATGTTTCTGTCCCCGGCCTCTTGTTCCATTGTACAAATCAGATGGTGGCGGAATACTCGCCATATTGCAAGATAAATTTTGAAAACGGGACATGACATCATGCACATCTGGCTCATCTTCATCATTGCCCCGTGTTTGCTACTTCGGCCGCCGATGGTTCATCACCCTCTGCCACTCTCCTTCTGAATTCCCATAACCATTCTTTGAATTTTATATATTTTGCCCATTCACCCCAAGGGACATAAGCATCAAGGGGAACCGGACCCGAAGGTTGTTTTGGTTCATAATCCTCGAGCTGATCAATTAACGCTTGCAACTTTTGCAAAGGAGTGAGATCCTTTGAGCGAGCTTCCATTGCTTGTAGCTTCTCTTCCTGGCGTTTTGCCCTTCTTTTGTCTGCTTTTCTTTTATTCTTTATCCACTTTCTTCTATGAGCAAGGTCAACAGATTTCTTGGATGATGCTGACTGTGGGGTTTCTTCATCTTGAACAGTCTGTGAGGCCCGTGCTTCTGCTTTCTCACGAGCTATCTCTGCCTTGGCTTGGACTCTCTCTTCTCGAGTAGGGATTCTCTGCCATGGTTGCTCTGACTCCTCGGGCACAACTTCTTCGGCCTTTTCTTGGTGGAATTTAGCAATCGCCTCAATATTCTTATCAACCATCTCCCGTGGGAGTTGTTGATATGTAGAGTAAGTCCCGGGACGTGCACCGCCTTTGAGTGCTGCTCCCTGGCTGATGCCCTCGCTGCATGCTAGCTTCTGAGGTGACATGTACGACATTAGCTGAAAAATTTTGTACATTGACACCATGCGGTCTTGGTGGCCGAATCAAATGGTCACCCACATCAATCTCCCCACCTCTTATAAGGAGTTCAATTTGCCCCCTGGCAGCTCTACAATTTTCTAATGTATGATCCATGGTAAGATGGTACATACATCCTGCTCGGGGGAACACAAGATGTGCCTCTTCAAATCGGGGGTGTAGGGCTATCAAACCCGCTCTAATGCAGCCTATATAGATTGGATATGTCATGTGCTGAGGGAATGAATATTGGACATAGTGGGGGATACGTAGGCGTCTTTCTGCTTCCTGCTCCCCTAGCCCCAAATCAGGACTCTCTGATGATTGTGCACTGAACAGTCCTTGATTTCTATTGCTTCTTTCCAGCGCTGCTCGCCGCACTTATGGTTGGCTTATTGTGTCTTCATCAGTCTGTGAATTTGATGCCACACTTGGTGGCCTTTGAGGTTGTTCGTGAGCTGGACATACATCTTCAAATGTCACTCTTCCTGCCAAAAGTTCTGGCAAATGAGACATGGTGAGCTCCAAGTCTCGTTCAAGAGACAAACACCTCTGTCGGAATCTTTCCAAAATGGAACATGTTCTGGCAGCCATATCATAAACCCTAGGACATTCAGGCCTAGCTTGGACATGCTGACGTTGTGGAGCTCGGGATGAACTAGCACCTGGAGCTGCTCTCCGTTGATGTATCACATTGGCACTGAAATTAACTTGTTGCTTTGGCCTTGCATGGGGTTGGGGTGGGTGAACTATATGCTTGGACATATCAATGGTCCCATCTCGAATAAGAGCTTCTGCCAAATCTTTAAATAGGTAACAATCTTCAAGAGGGTGACCAAGCATCCGATGAAACGGACAAAAGTTTGGATCTCCAGCTTTATTTATATCCTCTGATCGCTTAGGCTGTGGAAGGTTAACCAAATTCTCTTTCATACACATATCAAACAACTTTTTAGTGTGCTCACGGCGGAAAGAATATGGCTTCTTCAAGCATTCGGCCAATGTAATCGTGGGACCAGATTTACTAACATTTTTGGGTGCTGTCACTGATGTTGATGTGTCTTTCTTGCCCCCATTATCATTTTTTGCTGGAGAAAAGTCTACCGTGAAAGCTTCCTTAGCTGCCGGTTGCTTGTCCTTGGACATTCTTGGCCTGGCTGCGAGCACTGCCGCCGAGTTATCTGCATAGAATAGCTCCAATTCGGAGACTATCCTATTGAGCTCATCAAATGTGCGAATGTTGGCAATCAACAATTTTTCCAACACCTCAGGCCGTAGTCCTCTCTTGCATAAACCCACTGCTTCTTCATTTACCGGTGGGTTGGAACATTTCATGCAAAGGTTTCACCACCTCTTGATATATTCCAAAGCTGACTCATCCCTGCGTTGACGCAATGATGCTAGCTCAACAAGAGTGAACGGCCTTTCTGTCAACCTGAACCGTTCAATAAACTTCTTTTGTAGGTCATCCCATCCAGTTACTGACCCTGTTTTCAATTTAGAATACCACTCGAAGCCTGACCCTGTCAAAGTGGTAGCAAAATATCGGAGGAGATAAGACTCCTCGAGTGCAAGATCTCCCATATGTGTAACATAAAGGGCTAAATGTTCTTTTGGGGAGCCACGGCCATCAAATCTAGGACACTTAGGAATTTTAGTGACGTCGGCAGGCAACTTTTTGAATTGATGGTGGATGGGGTAAGGAACCCGGTACAAATCCACTGTTGTCACTCCATCATCATGTTCTGCAAGCTTAGCATCAACAATCTTCTCAATCAGAATTCTTTGAGTGATTGTAGCATCTTCAGAAGGCACATTAGTTTCTTGAACTACTTGTTGGGGTTCAACCTCTGGAGCTTCAAACTGCACTGTGGCTGATATACTGGTCGACGCGGAGGAACTCTAGGAGGTATCGGCGCCGGTTGATCGACCTCTGTTGCTC
The DNA here is from genome assembly GCA_036172225.1 of Cryptocoryne crispatula var. balansae. Classification (NCBI taxonomy): domain Eukaryota; kingdom Viridiplantae; phylum Streptophyta; class Magnoliopsida; order Alismatales; family Araceae; genus Cryptocoryne; species Cryptocoryne crispatula. Next base: position 18,594,292 of record CM069921.1, read on the forward strand.
GGGGAACATTTTCCAAATTCACTGGAGTACTTGGTCGAGCAGCTACTTGTGCAGAAATAAGACTTTGGATTATTGCCCTAAGCTCTTGATTCGTCCTCCACAAGTCTTCCATAGTCATCTCCTGTGGAATAACTTCTTCCTCATCTTCTTGAAGGTTCCCCCTGTTCAGCTCTTCTTGTCCTGGTCGATGAGGACTCGGGGGAGGCGGTGTAGGAATTGGATGGATTTCTTGACGAAGTGTTGCAATAAGTTGGTCCTGACTTCGGGTTACGGGTCCCGGACGCAATCGAGCTTGAACTGCCAGATCATCTGGATGGTCATTAGAACTTGAAGCATAACACGTGAATATACGCATTTTGCCCCCTGCCCCCGGTATCACATATCTTTTTGGGGTACTGCGAACAGGCATCAGTCGAGTGAAAACCGACTCGCTTTCGGGCAAAAGTTGTGGACCCATAGACCCATCATCATAATAATGGGATGCAAACTGGCGTCTATATGGGGGTGCAAATTGGACCATAGGCCGAGCTGCGGTGGCCTTCGACTGTGTAGAATGGCCATGCCGAGTGCTGGAAGAGCAATGATCGGCATGATGAGAAAGGGCAGCCTTTGGTAAAGGTCCTGGAGTTGGAGCCTTCACCTTAGGAACCCAAGTTTGCTTCTTTTGGGAGGAGGATTGATTCCCCTGCCCCCTGTCAACATGACGGGCAATCGGTTGCTCCTTAGCCCGCATGATTGGTGAACGACCTGGAGGGTGGCCCCCAGTCGGATGAATAATGTCTTCTTGTAGTCGATTAACAAATCGACTAGTAGGAGGTGCATATCAAGTAGCAGATTGATTCCGAACCCGAGCTGAAGATGAAAGTGCCCCACCTGGGCAATTTTGAGAGCGGGCGTTGGATACATTCCTAGCCCGAGCTTCATCTTTGGCAAGATAACGACCATGGGATTGGTTCCCATCTCGTCTGGTAGCATGAAATGGCGGAACCGCTGATTGGTCCCCCCCGGTTAATATGACGGGCTGAGGGTTGGTCCCTCTCCCGAGGAGTAACATGAAGAGCCGTTGATCGGCCGAAGTCGGAAATCTTGAAACTAGAGGGCTGCTCCCTCTTCTTAACAATTGTAGCCGTTGATCGGCTAGTTGTATCTTGATGGGTGGAGGATTTCTTCTTCCCCCGAAAAAACGACTTCAAGTTGGTGGAAGGTTGAGAAACAACCTTATTCTTTTCATCAATCCGAGCCAAGGTGGCAAAGCGATTGGTGAGTGATAAGATGGTGAGCTTCGACCTTCTTTGTCTTAGCTCGGCAGAGTGTAAATTGGGACAGCATGGCGCTTTCCCCAATAAACCCTCATAGAACCCATCACTATTGATCGACGTGATCCGCGCGACGGGCTGGATTTGCCCGGACGGAACCGTCGAAGCTTTGGCTCAGTGCTTGATACAGTGTTGACGGACAGTACTATCTGTGTGTCTGCCACGTTTTCCTTCTCTAAGATTGAATCCATGGCCATGGAGGCCAAAAGCAATTGCTCCCCCGGATGAATGTCGTCATCATTGGTGATCGGGTGCAATAACTTCACGCCCAAGCGCCGACGGGCTGAACTACCTCCGGGAGCCAAAGCCCATAGCTCGGTTGACATGATACTCGGAGTAGCTAACTTTCTCTTCGTACGTCATCTTCCTACAAATGGCAAGACGAGCACGTTAGATGTAAAGGTTTACATTTGATTTGAAGATGTATGTTTTCTTGAATTGCTATGGCGGAGAGATGAAGGGAGGGAGAGCTCCCACCGGGCGTGCCATTTGTGAAACCTCGAAAATTTAAAACTTTTGTTTAAAAAAAACTGGTTGCTTGAAATTTGAATTTGGTGTGATTGGAATTGGTATGATTGTGATTTGGAAAGTTTGAAAATTTTGTTGAAGATATGTATATATAACCTCAAAACTTGAGATTGAAATCAAATTTGGAAATTCGTTCATGTATATATGTGTTTCGAAATATGTATATATGAAAATTGAAAATTTGAGTATTTCAAAAAAGTTTTGAAAATACATCTTTTTGATTTGAGCTTTAAACATGAAAAGGATTTTGATTTTTAAAGAATAGTTTTCCAAAAATCTCATCCAAAATTTATTCGTCAAATTTTGGTTTTACAACTATGAAAATATCGATATTCCATAGAAGTATAACTAATCCGACGATATACATAGAAATTCAAGTTCGAGGTTGGGTTCTTTAAAAAAATCGTTTTGACCTCTCCCCATCGGGTGGTGCGAAGACCCGATGTTAATTATATCGAAAACATTCGAATACCCTTGATTAGCCGCCATAGCAATTTCGAAACGATAGCATACATCCGCAAATGAAATGAACATAATAAGAGCAACGGCTCCATAACTTCGATGGAATGCAAACCTTTATTTTTTAAAATTGAATTTGATTTGATTTGATTTAAAATTTTGATTTAATTGGTTTGTGATTAATATCTTGTATGTTTAAATTTAAGATTTGATTAACTATTAAGTTAAAGTTGATTTGACTGATTTCAAATTTGTTAAGTTAGTTTAATTCAAATGTTATGTAATTATTTGAAGGTTTTAAGATTAAAAAATCTTAAGTGATATTTGTTTGTTTTGTTTATTATTATTGTTTATCAATTATGATTATATGTGTTTTGTTATTTAATTGAATCCATTAATTAATTAGTTTAAGAGATTTGATTGTTTAATATTTTGATTGATTTGAAGGTGTAAAAAAATTAGTTTTAACTTAATTAGGTATATTTTATGTATCTTTTTAGATTACATTGGTATTAAGTCTTAATAGGTATGTTATGTTAGACAATTTGTATTGTTTTGTTTTATTTTTATGTGTTGGTTTGTTTGTCTAACTTTTAAAATTATCTTAAAATTAATTTTACTTTATGAAAGTTAATTTTGATTAACTTTGATTAATTTGGTATTTTCGGATTATTTAATTAATTAGTTAAAAAAAAATTGTTATGAATTTAAATCTTTCTCTTTCTCTTTTTTTTAATCTTTTCTTATTTGCATTCCATCCAACTTATGGAGCTAATTTGACTCCCATTGACATCAAAAATACATACACCATGTAATTTCCATTAATTGGAAAAAAATGTACAACTTACAAATGTGATGAACATAAAATAATATCATGATTACAAATAATCAAATCGGTTTTGAATCCATTGAGCCTTTGATAGGCATTATGGAATGGATCACATCGACATTGGGTTTAGTACACCGACCTTTGTTTAAGGTTTGTGGGTGCAACCCATCGATATAATCAATATTATATCGGTTTTATATTTTGGCATTCATGTATATATGCACATACATTTAGCCATCATATAAAATTGATATAATAATCCCTTGATGGGAAAATTGATATAGCATTGGGGTCATTTCATTTTGACCTTTATATGCTAATCAAAATTAATTTTATTTTTTATTCTTTTAAGTTATGCCGAAGCGTAGAGCGTGCCTGATTGGACCGGCCCCCAATTAGCCTCGATTGTTTGATTATTTTCCAAAGATGTAGGGCGTGCCCGATTGGACCGGCCCCCAATTAGTCTTGGATCGATTTATTATTTAAGTTTAAATTTGAGACGTAGAGCGTGCCCGATTGGACCGGCCCCCAATTAGTCTCAAATCGGTTTGATTGTGAGTTTTATTAACATCAAACTTAAACTTGAACCATCTCATATCAACGGATGTCATCATCTTTCGCCATCATCCTGCTCCAATGGCCGGTTAACTGGGTGCGACCGAAACTGGTTTGCGTCGACGATGAACGGGAGGTGAGAGGAAAAGGAGGAAGGGCGGCCGCGGGCTGTTTAGCGGAGCCGGAAGAAGAAAGGGGGAGAGGCTGTGCGTGGCCGCGAGAGGGAGGAGGAGGCGCTGTGGGGGAGAGAGAGGGGGACGCGCGGCTGCGGGCAGACTTGCGCGCGGGCGGACAGAGAGAGAGAGAGGCGACTGCGGCTACGGGGCTGCGGGCGGAGGTGAGGGAAAGGGAGAGAGGAGAGGCTGCGCGGCGGACTGAGAGAAGTCGCGGGTGGAGGTGAGAGAGAGGGAGAGAGGTGGCTGCGCGGCGGAGTGCGGCTGCGGGGCTGCGGGCGGAGGTGAGAGAGGGAGGGGCTGTGTGCGCGCGGCCAGCTGCGGTGTCCGGCGGAGGGGGAAGCTTGGCGAAGTGACCGTGGCTGTGCTCAGAGAGAGAGGGACGCGGCTGGGAGGAGAACCAGGGGGGCTGCGTACGGAGCACACCTGCGGACCGACGGAGAGAAGGAAAGAGGCGTGGGGGAGGAGCGGATGGACAGAGAGAGAGGGAGAGGTGCGCGCACGGCTGTGGGCGACGGCGGCAGAAGAGGAGAGGGAGGTGATGCGCGCGGACGCGGCTGCGGGCGGCTACAAGTTGACGGAGAAGAGGAAGGAAGAGGGAGCGGCGGCGATGACAACTGCGCTCGCACCCACAGGGAGGCGCTCGCGGCTGGCTTTCAGACTCGGTGGCGTGGCTGGTTCGAGGAGAAGTGGCAACGGTGAAAAGGAGGCTGCGGGGGTGAAGGTGAACGGAGGAGGAAGACAGCCACCGCCCTCTGTAAGCCTCACCTTCTTCCTCTGCTTCTATCTGCGGTCTGCTGTCCTCCCCTCCTGCCCCTTCGCGATGCTCTCTTTCTTCTCTTTTCCGTAGAATGGAACCCCCCCCCCTTAACCTGCGATCCCCATCGAGCATCCGGGAGAATCGCCCATTTCCGCCGTTACCGAGTTGCCAACGCGTGCACAGGCCATTTAATCCTCTAACTTCATGGAAACGTTACAAGACTTGGACTAATGGGCATTGGTGACCTCCTCCAGCCGTGGTAACGGCAAAATTTGGCTCTTGATGAGCCTGTTAATGTCCTTCAAGGATGCTATCATCGCTGAGATGCTCCTGCGGACATATTTGATATTCTTCTTTTTTTCTTTTTTTGTTGATAATGTTGAATATTTTAAGCGCCAACATAAGGGGACTCCATCAGAGGAGTTTGATGATTGCCAAGAGACCGGAGGATCACACCAAATAGATGTGGAAGTCGCCCAAGTCATCGGTCTCGAAAGGAGTAGCGTGGCTACGAAGAGAACCAGAAAAGATGATATAAAAGAACTCGACTGCAAGACAACAAACACACGAAGAAAACCTAAGAAAATAAAGAGACAGATACGTCGAACTCCACACTTCCGGCACTATAAACAGAGACAAAAAGCTTAAACACATGTTTAAGCAAAACGCCGGAGAGGGAGAGTGGGAGGGAGGGAACCTCCCTCCCGAACAAAAACAACTTCAAAACAGCGAAAGAGATGACTACGAAGGAGATTCTCGGCTAGGATTTCACCGCAAGCAAAAAGGTTGCCGGAGCCGATGAGTCGCGAAGGAGACTGCTGGCACCGCGTCTAGGAGGCCGCTGTGTGGGAGTCGCCGCGGCAAAGAAATCCGCCGCGAAGGGTTCGCGGTGAGGGTGTCGCCGCCGCGAGCCGCTGCAAGGGTTTCGCCGCCACTGCGAGGGAGCCTTGGAGTGGTATACGGTGAGGACGCCAATATGCTTCCGCCGAGAGCGCCGATGGCCGACAGAGCTCGCTGGGCTTCCTCGGGAGGCTTCGCCGCAGCGCCGATGGGCTGACGGTGGAGGGTTCCGGCGAGGACGCCGAGAGCGCCGACGGCCGACGGCTGGGGCTTCCTCCGGATGCTTCGCCGCAGCGCCGATGGGCTGACGGGGGAGGGTTCCGGCGAGGACGCCGAGATCGCCGATGAGCCGACGGGGAGAGGGTTCCGGCGAGGACGCCGAGAGCGCCGACGGCTGGGGCTTCCTCCGGAAGCTTCGCCACAGCGCCGATGGGCTGATAGGGGAGGGTTCCGGCGAGGACGCCGAGATCGCCGATGAGCCGACGGGGAGAGGGTTCCGGCGAGGACGCCGAGAGCGCCGACGGCCGACGGCTGGGGTTCTTCCCTTCTTGCTAAATTGAAATTGAGCTTGGTTGGTATGTGGGTTAGGGTTAGTTTTTCCCCCTTCTTTCTTTTCTTTTTGCAGCTGGGTATTGCAGTTAATCCATGGTTTGTGTACTTTTTGTTGCTTGCTAGCTCTGACCTATTTGATCTGATGACTTTTTCTGTTATATATGAGTGACCCACAATGGTATATATATGTGCGTGTGTGCTTATTTCCAACCACATATATGTATGCAATATGGGCACATCTATGTGCCAAGTAATTTCTTTAAGGCTTGGCTTTTGGCTCTTTGAATAGGGTGTGTAGTTTGGTTGGGATTATGCAAGACTCATTAAAATCTCTAACGTCACATAATCCTGTCCCAATGCACCTGCATGATTTCTTTTTGACTTTGAGAGAGAGAGAGAGAGAGTTTTATATTATTATCTCTCTCAACTAGTAAAAATGAATGGGAGATAAACTATATGAATTACCATTCACAAAAGAAATCTAAATTTTAAAAATAAAAAAACATAATAATCATCACATATTTTCTTCCCCCGATATCTAAATCAAGTGCACCCTTGAGAGTGTGTTTGGTTGGAATTATTAAAGAGCTTTTAACCATTATATAATCTCTATTGTCACTTAATCTCATCTAAATGTACCTTTTTTTACTTTTAAATTGCAATGACTGAGTTTAGGTTTAAAAGAAAAAGGGAGATAGACTAAAATATTATCTTGTCTCAACATTTATATGTTATTAATAGAAGAATTATAGGGATTAGAAATCATTAGACATTTGAGATTTTGAAAAGTGGAGAAAGATAACGATTATTTCATAATTACTTTCCCCTCTAATCCCAACCAAACGCACCTTAACCCTTAAATAAGGATAAGTCGAATTTTGGTTTTTGAGTTCATAAATTGAGCAGCCAACTGCCTTTGCTAGAACCCCTAGATAAATAAATATATATATATACTTTTTGAAGGAGACTTAGTGAAATCTTTGTAGAAGTTTCCCCTAGTTTGAATAATAACTGAATTTACTTTTAGATATCAGCAGTATTTACTGATCCCATAAGCAATATTTGCAATGTTTTGAGGCGTTTTGCTAAAGCCTCGGAGAGACATACGCCTCAAAACTTATTGATACCTAAATTTTAATTTAAGAAAAAATATATAATATATGAATATTTAAATAAATTATCATGAAAATTTCGAACTATAAGCCTCAAAACTCATTCAGACCTTAAGCACCAATTTAAATATATATAATTTATGAATATTTAAATAAATAATCATGCAATTTTTAAATTATCCGAAAGATTAACATCAAACAAAATATAATTAATTATTAATTGTTTAAACGTCTATGTTATACACATAAACAAACAAAGTTTGATTAATATTCCAAAGTATAAAATGTGTTAAACTTTGTTTCGATCACATTTAAACATAAACAATGCATTCAGTAGCTGTACTTGATATTTTATTTATATAGACATTGACATCAAATAAATTCTATATATTTATAGAAAATGCTCATAAAAATTAAAGTCATTGTGTCCTTTAGAAGGAAAAAGTGCTATACAAATTTGGTCGACCGTGGGTCGACTGGCTCCCGCCCTACACCTAGGGGCGCTGGGCAGAGGTTCGCTTCCTGGCGGCGTCAGTGCCAGGCACCCCCGCAGGGGGGGTGACCGGTGAGGTTTGGGCGGGGTTCGAACCTCCGCTGCAACAGGCCTCTCGGCCACTGGGCCATGTGTTTCAAAAAAAAAGACAAAAAGATGAAATATTTTCTCTCTTTATATATATATGTAAGCGGTTCTTAACTCTTTCTTTTACTAACTTTTTATCAAAAAAATCATGGATCATTGGGCTTATGTCTTTCTCCTATAGAGATGGTAAGAGATGGTAAGAGATGGTGAGATGCAAGTCTCAACAAGAAGAAAAAAAATATGCAAGTCTTCATGTTTTGCCATCAAGACATAAGTCTCACCATGGTGGTAAACAACCTCGTCTTGAGGCGTAAGTTTTAGTGCCTCGGGGCGGCACCTTTTAAAACAATATTGCCCATAAATTGTGCTTGTTGCTTGCTTCAAGTCTTCAAGCTAAACTAATACATAGATGCAGTGAGTAGTATGATATCATTTAGTACCTCTTATCTTGTTTGAGGTGATAAGGTTTAGGCTACATGCTGCTCAATTCAATGGAGTAAGGTTACTCCAAACTTAGATGATCAACCTAGCTTGTGTGTAAACTTCATTGTTGACATATGGAGGTATGATAGAAAACCAGAGTTTACTGCATATTAAAGTTGAGTTATCTTTGGTGCATATGAAGTTTTTGATAGATTTACCAAAGCACTTTATAAATTAGGAGTTTAGCAACAATTTGGGATGGGGCTAATGGGGTGTTTCATTTCATGAAAAGTTGAGTTTTCATTACAAAAAAATATAATTTTATAAAAAAACAACGTTAAAAAAGGTGTTTAGAAATCATTATGAAAATATTTTTTATAGAAGATTACTTCTTGAACGAAAAAGAGGTGAGACAATTTTTTTTATCTTTGTCATCCTTAGTTTTTATAATTATACATTGTTCCTACTCTTTTTGTTATCGGATCTCAACGAACATGCATGATGATTTTACATCTTTAGTTATCTTTGAAATTTATTTCAGTATAAATGTTTATCGTGAAATTGTTTACAAAATTATTATGCAACCAAACATCCTATTAGATTTTTGTGCCCCCCTTGAGAAATCCCTTTCCCCAACTAGACTACCATGTAATTAAACATCGCATAGGCCCAACTTATACCCCCACCATCAACATGGATCATTTAAACGAGCTTGAGATGCCATGCTTGACAATTTGAAATTTTGACAATTTTAAATGGTTTTTGACAAAAACATAAGGAAAAATAGTACAAATATATCAATATATGTTTCAATTAGGGGTGGCAATGGGTCAGGCTAATGCGTTGGCTTGCCAATCGGGCGGGTCGCGTGCCAACTTATGGGTCTTAAGCTTTAGCCCGCAATCTTTAAAGCGGCTGTCGATGAGACCGAAGTGAGCTAAAACAAGACCTCAACTTTCATGATATAATTTAATTAAAAATATTATTTATATTCATTAAAAATATATTTAAATTAAATTATTATCAATTTCGTAGTACTATTTTAATGATTAAGTTCATTGAATTTGACGATAATGTGTTTATGAGGTAGAAATTTTGAGTTGGGCAGACACAAGTTAGTATTATTTATGGACCGGGTTGGACCGGACAAACAATGTAATATGGGCTGGATCGGTATGGTCCGGTATATTTTGGATCGGGCCTTAATCGAGCGGCTAGGCCCATTGACACCCGTGGTTTCAAAATCCAGTCTCCAAGGAATGCTATCACTACTGCCCTTCAAGTAATTAATATCCTAATACGGATTTCATTCTCTAGTGCAATACCTTTAGTAATCAAGAGATGGAAGATGCTAATTGGGTGTTTGATTACATGATAAAATCAATTTTCTCTAAAAAAACTTGTAATAAAACTTGCAAAAGAATGTGTTTAGCAGTTGTAAATATATATATGTACACACACTTTATAGAGATCTTGTTCTTGGACATAAGAAGAGGTGAGACCTGTTTTCTTTCTTTCTTTTTTTGTTCCCTACAATTTCTTTTAGCTGTACATAGTCATCCTACCTCATAAAACAAGATAATTTATGTTCTTATTTTAATACACAAACTTTTTTCATAAAAGTGTGTAAAACATCATTGTGCAACCAAACACCCCGTAATGATTTTCGAGAGCTAAATTACATTAGCTTCATGTATGTCGGATTTTTTTTTGGGTAATGGGCCAAAACCTAAGGGGGTGTTTGGTTGCATGATAATTTTTTGTACACTTTCATGATAAAAAATTGTATTAAAATAAAAAGTGAACCAACTCATGACATAAAATTATCATGTTTGGAGGGATATGATTACAAAAAAGAGTAACTACCACACATGACCAAACAAAGTGGGGGACCACAAGAAAAAAAAGAGAGGTGAGACCCTCTTTTTTTGATTAAGAAGAAAATCACTTTTAAAACATAAATTTGTCATGGTTACCAAACACTTCTTTTAACAAGTTTTCTTACAATTTTTAAAAATTAAAACAAAAACCTTAATTATCATGCAACCAAACACCCCATAATGTTTTGTGCACTGCAAATCCATGTCGGCCCAGCATGATGCTAACCTAGTAGCAAATCCGATAAGGCTCTGGTCTCGGACCCATATCCGACTTCGATAACGGAGAAAAAGACGGAACATTTTACCCTGTGGTCTCTTACATTTTATTATTGCTATACATGAAATCCATTTTAAAATATAAAATTGTCATAAAAATATATTAAAAATATTATTTAACAAAACTCCTCTTTAGTTTTCTCGCCCCGGATCATGCTCCTGCAGGCAGCCCTGCATATGGGGTTTAAAATACCACTGCAACTTTCTGTGGAGTTACTACATCTGACAACAAAATAATATATATATATGAATTAAAAATATATAATAATAAATTACAAAGTAACATATATATATATCCAAGAACTACATGACAACTTGCATTCAAACTCTGACTTCCCATGCAGTTGCCTGGTACACCTTACAAAATTCCAAATAATACATATCAATTAAAAATAACTTGGGGCTACCACATCTGACAACAAAATAACACATATAAATTTTAAAAATATGTAATAAATAAATTAAAAAATATATATATCCAGAAGAAGAAACACAAGCTGCTCATTCTCTCTCCAAGAACTACATGACAACTTGCATTCAGACTCTGATTTCTCATGCAGTTAGCCTGGTACACCTTTTAAAATAAAAATTAATTCATATAAATTGAAAATAACTTGGAGTTACTGCAGAAGACAACAAAATAAAATATATTAAATGTATATCATAAATAAATTACAAAATAATATATATGTATATCCGGAAGAAGAAACCCAATGAGCTGCACATTCTCTCTCTCTCTCTCTCTCTCTCTCTCTCTCTCTCTCTCTCTCCAAGAACTACATGACATCTTGCATTTAAACTCTGAGTTCCCATGCAGTTGTCTGGTACACCTTTCAAAATTACCAATAATACATATAAATTAAAAATAACTTGGAGTTACTACATCTGACAACAAAATAATATACATATTAAAAATATATCATAAAAATTACAAAATAGTACATGTATGGAAGAAGAAACACAAGCTGCTCATTCTCTCTCTCTCTCTCTCTCTCTCTCTCTCTCTCCAAGAACTACCTGTCAACTTGCACTCAAACTCTGGTACACTTTTTAAAAATACAAATACCATACATAAATTAAAAGTAACTTGGAGTGACCACAAAATAACATATATATAAATTAAAAATATTTAATAAAAAAATTACCAAATGATTTGTGTATATCCTGAAAAAGGATCCCAAGCTGCTCTCTCTCTCTCTCTCTCTCTCTCTCTCTCTCTCTCTCTCTCTCTCTCTCTCTCTCTCCAAGAACTACACGACAACTTGCATTCACACTCTGAGTTCTCGTGCAGTTGCTTTAAAATTACAAATGATACGTGTAAATCAAAAATAACTTGGAGTTACTACATCTGACAAAATTATATATATATTAAAATATGTATCATAAATAAATCACAAAATAATATATGTATATCCGGAGGAAGAAACCCAAGCTGTGCTCTCTCTCTCTCTCTCTCTCTCTCCGAGAACTACATGACAACTTGCATTCAAACTCTGGTACACCTTATAAAATTACAAATAATATATATATAAATTAAAAATTACTTGGAGTTACTACATCCGACAACAAAATAACATATATAAAAAATAAATTAAAAAATAAAAAATAATACATACCCAGAAGAAGAAACCCATGGTGCCCATTCTATCTCCTCCGAGTTCCCATGTCCTGCCCACCGCCCGTCATCTTCCGGCCGGCCCGCCATGTTGCGCCGCCGCAATGCCCGGTCCAACCTTTTAAAAGACGGCGGCGATCACGGCGGCGATACCAGAGCTTGCCAGTCTCGCCTGGGCACGCGGCCCCATTCCCTGCGTGGCCCTGCCAACCTGCAGCATGCCGGCGACGGCCCATGGCCACCTCTCTACCTAGGCGACGAGCCCGCCGCGGCGGCGCCCCGCCCCGCCGGACTCCGGAGGTCGATCGGATGGCGCCGGCGCTGCGACGCCGATCAAGATCATCGGATGCTCGTCGACGGCGGCGACTGCGCCGCCGGGAAGCGCATGTGGATCCAGCAGAAGGCGGCGTGAGATCGGATGCCCGGCGCAAGTACGCGAGCGTTCTCTTATAATACAGAGATGCACACGCGCGGCACGGAGGCAATCCGTCGAGCACATGGTGGGCGTCGGTAGGGATGTTAACGGCTCGACGCCGGTTGAATAATAGTATTATCTGTATTCATATTTTATAAAATAAATATTCACTTACTGTTCGTTAACTATCGATAATAGATGTATTCGCGAATCACATTGTAATATACGCTTAAAAACAGTTTACGGTCAATTAACGGTCAATTAACGAATATATAAGCATCACTAGAAGGTACTTAATATACATAAAAAAATGTTAGCTTCCTTGACGTAGCCGCCGGCCACCACGTCAAGGTGAAGGTGCAACGATGCAGCAGACAGGTAGGGCATCTGACAAGAAAGAAGGAACAGGTAGAAGTTGAAAGGTCGGACTCGAAAATTCTTGCAAATTAATTTTAGAGTTTTTGAGATTGACATATTTCTTGAACGTTAGATGTTGATATAATTTTAACCGTTGGATCAAGTTTTACTTAACGGGTTCGGATTATCGGGTTCGGTTTATATTAGATCCGTGACCATATCCGTTAAAAAGACAGATAATCGGTAAACGACTAAGGATATCTTATTCGAAAATTTTCGATGATCCTTTAACCGTCCATTAAATTAACGAATGGATCAGATAATCGGATAATTTGTTACCATTCATCACATCCGTGGCGTCGGTATCTGCGAGTCCCACGCAACCGCCGCGCCGCCGCCGGAAAACCGGCGAGCAGTCGGCCGCGCTCGCCGTCTTCCGGCGGGGGGGTCGATCCGCGTCACCGCTGCGTAGATGGGAATCTAGGGCGGTGTTGGATTGGGATCCGAAGGAAGAAGAGATTTCTGTCAAAAATACCTGACACCTTTAAAATTCAGCAAAATACATAAGATTCTTTTTAACTGTGCACCATAGAAAATTTGGGAAGTTTGGGGGGGGGGGGGGGGAAACACATAAAATCCCTGCATCAACCGAATCTTTTTGGACATGCCCTTTTTGGTGATTTTGGGAAGAAAAAAGGAGAAATTAACAGAAGGTCCGGTTCAACGGACTCTCTTTAACGTTACATCCGGTCAGATTTTCACTCTAACACAAAGTCCATATTTTCAAAATGATTTCACTTCCGCTCCATTTTTAACAGTAAAGATAACAGAGACGTCGAGGGAGAGGTCAAATGACATTTTTACCCTTCAAATTACCTATTGACGGCAGGATAACCCATTCTTCCATTAAAAAAAAGGAAACAGGGCTACAGTAAAACAATAGACGCACCATTGGAGGGGATAACTTACATCGATCCATGGCCATTATTAGTAATATTGTGATTATTCCACATACAAACATTAACCGGAACTCCCCTCAATCTTATGTCCATCCCGTTCCCTCCGACGACCAACATTATCCCTATATACTGCAACAGTAGCAACAATGGAGCCCAAAGAGCCAAGGTACAATGGCCATAAGAGGCCAAGGGACTTGCCACCACTCTTCAATGCATCTATTTTGGAGGCAGACCCGCCTCGGGTTAGAAGTGACAACGCCTCTCCTCCTCCCCGCTTCGTCGTCGACTCCGCAAGCCTGCTATCTCAAAGATGAGTGCTGCTGGACTTACTGATGTCGGAGGAGGTGTTGTTGCCGTCGTAACTTTGCTTCACTATGTTAGAAGATCGCCGCCGCTGCCGCCGCTGGGAGTGCACTCGGTAGGAGACTGGTGCCGCTACTGCTAGAAGATCGTCATCACACAGAGAGTTCGTTCTTTAATCTACGGTTCTTGCAAATCTACCGCCACATCACCGAGATAGTTATCAATTAGGGGTAAAGGTGGAAAATTTTTAGAGCTGCCAAGAGACAGGCGTTGGTCATCGACGGAATGGATCTGACATGATTAAAATTTGTGAAAACGGACCTAGGGTGAATCATATTTGCTCAACGGATCTTGTGTTAAAGTGACTTTCTTAAGCGGACTGCACATCAATTTTCCCAAGAAAAAATCTCTGGCAACAATCCAAACCAAGTTCTCAACATGCTTGATTTGGGTAATGTTTGGTTGGGCTTCTCAGAGAGATATTATGTTAAAAATGACTGATAACTTAAAAAAGTCCAATCAATTATATCAGATTCCTTTTGACTTCCATGCTCTTAAAGTAGAGGACAGGTATAAAATCTGTGTTACAAAAGTCTCTCAAAACTCGTAAACATAAGATTTTTGGAGATTTCGTGAAAAATTTCAACCTACATTTTACACCAAATGCACCCTTATTAGCAACATTATTTTTGTTTCCACTCTTTTTGATTTTGACAAAGGTTAATGGCGTGTTTGGTTGCATGATAATTTTTTGTACACTTTCATGATAAAAAATTGTATTAAAATAAAAAGTGAACCAACTCATGACATAAAATTATCATGTTTGGAGGGATGTGATTACAAAAAAGAATAACTACCACACATGACCAAACAAAGTGGGGGGGACCACAAGAAAAAAGAAAGAGGTGAGACTCTCTTTTTTTGTTTAAGAAGAAAATCACTTTCAAAACATAAAATTGTCATGGTTACCAAACACCTCTTTTAACAAGTTTTCTTACAAATTTTAAAAATTAAAACAAAAACCTTCATTAACTTGCAACCAAACACCCCGTAAAGTCTTGATTTCCATTGAATTAGAAGCATGGTATTGTGATTCATAAAATTAGGAAATATGATAGATTTTTAATGCGTAACACATATTAACTTTTATCAAAATTATTAAATAATTTTTATATCATTATTAAATTAAGTTTAATACATCATTAATGCACAGTAATTTTTATAGATATTTTACTTTATCATCATAATTTAAATTTACATATTTATATTTTATAAAAATAATATATATACTTAAATTTTTATACCGACTTTAATATTTTATAGTTTTAAGATTTGATTTTCAAATATCATATTTCTTTTGATCGGATTAGGATCACTGTATGATGGGCCGTTGCTAAGCCCGTTAGGCTTAATGGGTCTTTTTTGTCATGTGGGGACCATGTTGGGCCCACAGGCTGCTATCAACAAAGGTCCACGGTGGTTCCTGTGCCACGCGTAGGGGTGGGCACAAAACGGTTCAAACCGAGAAACCAAACCGAACCAGCCCATTCGGTTCGGTTCGGTTCGGTTTGGACCCCCTTTCGGTTTGGTTCGGTTTGGAAAATCTCCAAACCGATTTAAACCAAAACAAACCGTTTAAACTGATTTATTCAAAAAAATATAAAAAAATATTATAGTATTAATAAAAATGATATTTTTATAAATTTTATAATAAAATACTCTTTATTTTCATTATTTTTAACCTAAAAATCAGTATATATAAGTAGAAATAATTAATTTAAATATTTTTATTTATTTTCGGTTTAAACCGAACCAAACCGAACCAAACCGAATTGATTCGGTTTGGTTTGGTTCGGTTTGGGAGGGTGATTCGGTTTGGTTTGGTTTGAAAAAAAAAACGGTCCAAACCAGACTAAACCGACCCGTGCCCACCCCTAGCCACGCGTCCGGATCAGGGGGTGCGATATTTTTATTTGGGCAAACTTTAATCAAAGACAATATCTCAATTTCTTTTTTTTTAAAAAAAGAGCTCATCTTGGATTGTGTTCAAGATTTTTCAAGTTATGTATAAATTTATTCATAAAATTAAAAGATATCCGGCAATTCTGAGAAAAACATTAATTTATATAAAATATGTAAAAAAGAGGTAATGAGGTGTTTGGTTGCATGATAATTTTTTGTACATTTTCATGATAAAAAATTGTATTAAAATAAAAAGTGAACCAACTCATGACATAAAATTATCATGTTTGGAGGGATGTGATTATAAAAAAGAGTAACTATCACGCATGACCAAACAAAGTGGGGGACCACGAGAAAAAAAGAGAGGTGAGACCCTCTTTTTTTTGTTTAAGAAGAAAATCACTTTTAAAACATAAAATTGTCATGGTTACCGAACACCTTTTTTGACAAATTTTCTTACCATTTTTAAAAATTAAAACAAAAATCTTCATTGTCATGCAACCAAAGATTTCTTTTCTTTCATTTTTTTTGTTTCTTGCGGTTCTCAACTTTTTTAGTTATATATGATCCCCAACTCCTCCTGTTATCCTACAGAATATAATAATTCTATTTTTTTTAGCTATCCACGATTTTTTTAACAGATAATTATCACGATGAAACTATATAAATTTATTTGTTTAATCTATCCGGGATGATGAGATGAACATCATGAAATGATGTCAGTGATCGGTCTCTCTCTGTGGCAGCAGGGTTAAAGTAACCGCAGGGAGACACCGTAAAAGGCGGTGACGTGAATCTCCAGGGATCACCGACCGTCCAAAAGGTGTCGGGAGACAGCCGAATCGACGGCTCTGCTCTGTCCGGTTACGGTGACCGGCCGCCATGATGAGGTGAGCCAAAGTAGGATCGCGAATCCGATAACCTCAGGGCCGGCGACGCTGACGTCATGCTGTCGGTGAGAGGATCGCGTTTCCAGAAGCCGCACGCGCGGTTGCGACGTTCTGACCGGGTCGGATCCGGGTCCGGGTCCTCCGGATCAGCTCCGAGCCGTCCGAGAATGCTCGTGCCGTACGTTCAAGCGTGCAAGTTTAATTTATTTTCTTACTCTGGCATAAAGTCTAGCTCAAATTTTTATATGTAAACTTTATTATTATTTGAAATCAACTTATTAATCAATCAAACCGAGCTAGAGCTATAGTTCGAATAACAGCGGACTCAAGTTCAGATGTGAACTAGTTTATAGATCTTGAACTCGACCTAGATTTATTTGTGAAATTACAGCTTGAATTCGATTACAAAACTCCATCTGATCCTAAACTCAATTAAATCAGATGTTAATATATTTTATATATTTAAATGAAACTATATAATTACTAATACTTATGACGTTATTTTTTATAAAAAATTTAAATATCTAATCCAAGTTTTATTGTTCCATTTTTTATTTAATCTTATAAATAAGTCCAGTCAAGCTTTTGTCTAGTCATGTTTAAGGTTACTTGTTGAATGTTTGTGTTAGTTTGTAGCCTTGGAACTTTCTGAGTGAGTGAATGGAGAAACTGGTCTCCTACCTATAATTTTTATTTTTATTTGGAAAATAGGTGAAGAAAGCTGAACAGAATAGCCAATATGCACATCTAACTTCAGAAAATGATAATGATCCAAAGTTCAATGACATATGTTTTTGTCGATTATTACATGATCTTTTTGCTCTGAAGTGATATATATGTATATATATATATTCTAACATGTGATGTGGTTAGAGACTAGAGTTTTCAGTTTGTCCAAAAATTCATCCTAGTGGACTTCTCTTATAGCTTAATCTAAAAAATTAAATTCTTACTTTTTTACATCTAACCCCTTACCTTGTGATAGCATGTATTTTCAATTAAAATTGCCCCTCAACAATGAATACAAGAGACTGTGTATATACCTTGTTAATTCTATTTCAAGCAAACACATTATTGGGTGTCTGGTTGCATAGTAATTTTGTAAGAAAATAAAATGTAAGATAATTGTCATGTTTCAAGGGAGACGCGACAATAAAAAAAGAGTGGAAGCCATGCATGATCATTGACCAAAAGAGGTGAGAGATCACTACAAATCTCCTTAAAACATAAATTTGTAATGGTTACGAAACAACTGTTTTAATAATTTTTGTTACAAAAACCTCGAATCATAACAAAAACTCAATTACACCCGATTAGGTATGAAAATTTAAAAGTTAAAGCATAATTAAGGGATAACAGGTATGTTGAGAGCTAAATTGAGATACATTGTCAAACAACCTGAAGACTCTAATTAGGAAAAAATTTTAAAAGTAAGCTTTAATATTTAACGCCCTGTTTGGTAACACTATTAGATACCTCTATCACTATCAATTTTAAAATTGATATTGATAGAAACCATTAAGAAGTGTTTGGTTAATTGTATCAATTTTAAAATTTGTAGTACAAACAAAGTATATTATGTAATACAAGTGTCAAACTTGTATTGTTTTTGATATTGATACTTCAACATTTGAAAATATTAATATCAATATTGATATAGTACCAAAAATAAAACTCTAACCAAACAGGGCATAAGGTTATGATGTTTGGTTCTTTTATTTATACATAACATGTTGTGATCTTTATTAAAGATTAGGTTGATCGACAAATGTTTGCCTAAACTGACCTAGGATTTTTTTGTAATGTAGATGCGAATTTATAAGAGATCAAAATATCAGATTAAGCATATAAGCAAGATGTCACCAGAGGAAAAAAGGGTAGTAAGAGACTCCATAGTTGGGAGAACTCTTGCTTCCATTAAAACCATGATCTAGAGCTCATTTGGAGACCTAACATGAGGGACTTGTAGATGGATTCAAGAAAAATTGACTTAGGATTTCTTTGGTTAGAGTATTGAAGCTAATGTAGTATGGCTTTTGATAATTTTAGTAGACACCAACATTATATTTCATACTATATAATATCAAAATAAAATGATATTGTGGCTGCTACTCTATCTAAACAGACCCTTTGAGACCATCTATAGCACTAAATTATTTAGGGGATAAACAAGATTTATCCTCTAAGTTTTGGAGATAGATAAATCAGGTTTGTCACAAATTTATCTTGCACCAAACAGCCCCTCCAGATAGAAATGGCGGACTTAATGTCCTATTTAATTAGAGTATAAAAATATAATATTATACCAATTTTGAAAATAATATTTTTAGAGGTTTGAGAATGAATACCAAAAATGATATAAGTGTTAGTCAAACACCTCTTTATAATTTACATTAATATCAATTTTAAAATCGAGGGTGACAGAGATATCTAGTAGTGTAACTAAACAGATTCCAAGATAGAGAACTTGAGCCAACTAAAAATGACTTATGATGCCAACTAAAAAGATCTAAAGTTGGAATTTATGTTAAGTTGTTCAATTGAAACAATGGTGAATTTTTGAGAGAGTGAGTTTGAAATGAACATAGATGAGGTTCATGGAATGAAGAGCCAGTCTTGGAACTATAAAGATTCCTTTAAGAGACAACCATGTACTAACTGGTCAAAGAGAAGAAGATCCTGGAAAGTTGGAGGGAGGTCAGGGGATGCCTAGAATGTGGTGGTCATGCATGATGAGGTGATGAAGAAGGCCAAAAATTAAAGAAGTGTTCATCTTTGGATGGTTATCAAGAGAGAGGGGCAACCATTGAACAAGTATATCAAAGTAGGAAGGTCATTTTCAGATGGATGTGATTGAGGACTCACATGGGAAGGATGCACCTACTATTGAAATTGGCATATGTGCATTAACACCATCATTCAAGTTGAGATCAACTAGTAAATTGATGCACCGGACCAAGTTTGAAGATGAGTTATTTGGTCTCTTTTTTAACTGAACCATCATATCATAAATGGTTTGATTTGGTTTTAATTCGAGTAAAATAGATATGAAATCAAACCTGATCAGACCAGACCGAACCAACCATAAACAGTAGAAAGTATTGAAAGCATGTTAATTGGTTTCTTATTATATTGACCCACATGGAGACCAATATTGGGTGTGGATCAAACAATTTATAAATTAGCTCTATTTTGAATAATTTATAAAAAAATTATGTTTTGTGATATAAGTTTTAAAACTATTAACAATTTATAATTTGCATGATATATAGATTGCCCACATGACATCAATCTTAGAGCAATCTTGCCTATATCCAATCAAACAGAATTGGCCAATGGTCTGACACAACATGGCAATCCTTGGTGAGAAGTGCACTCATCAAGATAGGCATTAAGGAAGAAGGTCATAAGTGTAGTACTCTTGAAAAGTATTAGACTAGCTTCTTTCTCTAAGTCAATAGCTACCACATGCCCAAGAGATATCTCCAAACTCTCCTACAGTTGTTGGTGCCCCCTCTTTGATATGGTGGGTGAGCTATTCAACTCTCTAAAGATGTGCATGAGAGATGTTGACAGGGAATTCAGGTTTGTTGACCTCTTGACTTTATCCAAGACCACATTGGTGGTGGTGACACTCTTGAGAGCTATCTCTCATATAAAATGTCAAATGATGTTGGATATTTTGCTAACATGGAGAGTTGGTCCACTACAAACCTGAACATGGGGTAGAAAATTGCTAAGCAAGCATGGTCATCTTAGAGTAACCATAAGATATGTGGCCACTTACTGATAAATAATAATGGGGGTGTCTGGTTGCACAGTATTTTTAATATAATTTCATGATAAATTTTATATTAAAACAAAATTTAACATGGTTACAGACAAAATTAATTATCATGTTCTATGAAACATGGGATAACAAAAAAAGGCATGACCACGTATAAATATAAAAGGTGAGAACACAAGAGAGGAAAAATCTCACCCCTTTTTCTGTCTAAAAGCATACTTTTGTAAAAAATAATCAATTTGTCATATAACTAAACACCTCTTAAGGGGGTGCTTGATCGCATAATAAAATAAGTTTTCACAACAAAAAATATATTTTTGTAAAAAAATTGCTAAGAATGGTATTTGGCATTCATGACAAAGATATATTTTGGAATAAAATATTCTCTATGACAAAATAAGAGGCGCGACCTCTTTTCCTTCTCCTGTAGCCTTCTATCATATATATATTTTTTGTTATGCATGGTTTTCAACCTTGTTGTTATCATATCTCACCTACATGATAATTTCCTGTCTTTAGATATCTTTATTTTTTTGTAATACATACATTCAATAGAAAAATATGTAAATGATTTTTTTGTGACCAAACACCCTAAAAAACCTGTAGCTTTCGTGGGCAACATAAAAAAATAGAAAATAACACTCCAATGCGTTTATTTTAATCCGTGTAAAATTTCAAAATTTATATATATACATCTACCGACTACTGTAAATTACATACAAGACGCCATGGCACAAGGACTCCTATTTAACCTTCAGTACTGGTCCACGTAAAAAAACACAAGCACCCAAAATACATCCAATAATCAGCAATCTCTTAACATACGAGTACCAAAAAGTAAATAATTAATGCTAAAAATAATAAAACCCAGTTTTGACACATCAACATCCGACTTGAGCGTTGGGACCATTAAATATTAAAGTCAGCACCGACAAAGCGGCCTAATTAATTTATTAAATCTCGTGAAAATTATGAGATAATTTATTTAGACTTCGGATCATCTCAGTATCTCGGTGGAGAGAATATCCTCAATCTCCAATGAAAAAAGATTGTGATTCCAGGTCATTTAAGTGACGATTCAAATAACAAATTTGGTGAACCGTTATTGAACAAAATTGAAATATTACCGACGTCTTACTAACTTACTTCCCGTCGATAGCGAGTTGTATTAAGTTCAGTAACGAGTTTGTAAGACGTCGACAGTGATTCAGTAACGATTCATTGACCTATTAATTCGTTATCGACATCTTACTAACTCACTGTCCATCATTTAAGTAGTTAAAATTGTGACTTATTTTTATAAAATATCAAGAATATTATTTTCGCTCGGATGACTGAGCTGATCCAAACTCATTTATTTATCCACGTATCTCTACGTATACGGCCATGCCATGCGTCTACGTCCACCCATGCCCTACTCCGGCGGTGGACCTTCCCTTCCCCCCCTTCCTTGTGGTGCAGGCGCTCGCCATACAGCTAGCAGCGTCGGGTGGCCGCCACCAGCTAGCGGATGCATGGTTGTGGTACGGCGGCGGCGGCGGCGGCGGCTGTCGCCGCTCCCCCTCGGTCGGCATCTTTCCGTGGACGTCGAGAAAACAAGGCCCGGCGGCAGCTCCACCGACGCCGTGATGTCATGCTCCGGTCCCCCCCCCCCCGGCGGAAGAGATCGATGCCTTGGGACGGCAGGAAAAGGAGTGGTCCTGCGGAGGCGGCGGAGGTAATGTCTACGGCGAAATCGACGGCATCGCGCGCCGCTGCTGGGCGCGTAATCATGGCGATGATGGCGGGGCGGCGTTCGCACGCCAATACTGCGCGCCCGTTGCGGCGGCGGGATCCACCGGCCGGGCTTCTCCGGTGGTCTTCGCGGGCAGTTTTAGAGTAGTCGGTCAAGTGTAAAGGGGATATGCAAGTTTAAAAGTCTAACGGCTCTAATTTGAAATCACTTTTTCAAGTTAGTTAACGTGGTATCAGAATCAGAAGTTGCAGATCTCTTTCGGTTATTGTCGTCTTTAAACAGTGTACACGTGATAAAATAAAAAAAATGCACGTAAGAGAACGAGTTAAAATATTGTCGTGTCGATCAAATAAGAGAAAGTTATCTCAAAAAAAATCAAATAAGAGAAATACCTAAATTTAAAAGTTTAAACTTCTCTGACTCATAACTGCCATATTAAGTTAGTCAATGTAAATGATCGAAGATTGTGATCGGGGAGAGTCGGCCTTTGAGCGCACGACGGAGAATGGTTTTGCCCCCGCCTAAGGCAAGAGAAGGGCCGAATAGAATCACTTTATACTCTCTAGAATCGCTTAATTATTCGTATATATTAGTATTATTAATTGTTCGTGTTTGATTTATAAGTAAATATAGTGTCTACTTTTTTCATCAATTACCGGATATGGATATATCTAGAATCGCTTTTTGCTATCTTTACCGGAACATGGTAAACAAATATATAACGATAATATACATATATATGAGAGATTGACAGCGAGATCACTAACTTTAACCAGTAAACAATAGGCGGGGTGTAAAAAAAAAAATAAGAGAGAAAATACTAACATATAGGTTATCGTATGATCATCTTGCGCTTGAGATTTTTAAAATTAAATATTCGCACCGACCTAAAACTCGATTTTTGATGTTGCGTAGGACGTATCCAGAATTATGCCGTCTATTTGAATGCCAGAAAATTGCTTATGGGGTGTTTGGTTGCATGATAATTTTTTGTACACTTTCATGTTAAAAAATTGTATTAAAATAAAAAGTGAACCAACTCATGACATAAAATTATCATGTTTGGTGGAATGTGATTACAAAAAAGAGTAACCACCGCACATGACCAAATAAAGTGGGGGACCACAAGAAAAAAGAAAGAGGTGAGGCCCTCTTTTTTTGTTTAAGAAGAAAATCACTTTCAAAACATAAAATTGTCATGGTTGTCAAACACCTCTTTTAACAAGTTTCCTTACAATTTTTAAAAACTAAAATAAAAACCTCAATTATCATGCAACCAAACACCCCATTAGTCAACGAAATGTTTGTGCGTTGACTCCATATAGGATGGATTTCGGCATCCCTGTTCTCGACCCGGATGCCGTTTTCGGAACGGGCGAAGGCGACTTTATAATACTCAAAAAAAATTTATTTAATATATTTTAAAATTTTAATCATTAAAATTATACAAATTCACATGTCATGTTCTATAATATTTTAGAGACATAAACATGACAAAAAATAAAAAAAATAATTTAATTAAAATACATATTACTTTGCATATATGAAAATTCAAAACATAAAAATATTAAAAATTATTTTAAAAATAAATTAACACATCGAAATATATACACTCAGACAAAAGATCGTGTTCTCGAGAAAATAATTTATGCATTACCAAATAACATATTCTATTTTTGATTTCTTTGAAAAAGTTGTTCTGTACAAATGATTTTCACTTGAATTTTATTTTACATGGATCAAACTATTTAGTGCATTATAATTACATAATAATAATATATTAAAATATGTGTAAAATTGTCAATTTCAAATAAAAATGACTAGTGCATTATAGTCATATAAAATAATAAATTAATATATATGTGTAAAATTGTCGATTTTAAATAAACGTCATTTTTGTACGTTATATGCAGAAGGAGTCTTATTGCTAAAAAAGAATATTTTTTATAAACGGTTAATTATAATAGTAAATAAAAAATTATTTTATTAAATATTTTTTATTTAAAATAATTTAACCAAGTTAACACTCTTATGTCATGAATAAAAAAAATTTGTTTAAAATAATTAATATCTTATAAAAAGTATCACTTTTTGTTATATTTACTCGTAGATGATACAAAGTCATAAAAGATTAAAATAAAAAATTTAAAATAAAAAATATTTATGAAAATATATTCCATAAGCTAAATAATCATTCTTATTCTCGACTTCCGGAAAATAAAATTATCATGATTTTTAAAATATATTTCAAACAATTTATAAATATTTATATATGATGAATCTGTGTAGTCATTCAGTGAAGAGTATCACTAGACAATAAAATATTAAATAATTTTAAAATATTTTATGACAACCAAATGAATAAGAACTTTCGAGAAAAATCATTTCATACCTACCAAATAAGATGGTTGTAGTTTCTTTTCCATGAAAAACTAAATTCTCGTAAAACATTTTCGTCGGTTTTTCTTTTACAAGCAAACAAATGCCTCCTAGATTAAGTTGTTGGTGCCATTGGAGAGAGGTTAGAAAGACGAGAGAGTTACCAAAGAAATGAGATCAAACTCCGCATATAAGAGAAAGAAGACTTGGAGAAGGTTGGAGGAAGAAAAATGATGAACTTGATGGAGCTATTAGAAGACGGGGAGGCTCGAGTTCTTCGTGGTTCGGTTTGATTTGAGTCGAGAGATTTTTTTTTTCTTGTTTCATACCAAACTGGAAGGACAACTCAACCTAATCTTGTTCCAGCTATTCTATTTTAGTTTGGTTCACTTAAAATCGATCATTAATCAATTAATATTTAAAATATAATTTTGTTCGTAAAATACCAATTTATAATGCCCTGTTTGGTAACACTATTAAACATCTCTATCACTATTAATTTTAAAATTAATATTGTTAGCAATCGCTTTGAGGTGCTTGGCTAATAGTATCAATTTTATAATTTATATTATAAACAACACATGTTATGTAATGCAAGTGTCAAATTGTATCAATTTTGATATCGATACTTCATCTTCTATCAATATCAATATCAATACTAATACAGTATCATTTTTGATACTCTGACCAAACAGACCATAAGTTAGAATATCTAAAATCTATATCCTTTTAGATACTATCGAATATATATAATATCATTTATTAATATAAAATTTTACTTTTTATCATATTTCGAAAGTTCGGTTCGATTCGATTTGACTCCGACAACCCCTACGGCAAAAGTAGGAATGCCCCCGTATAATTTCGGTGGATAGGAAATCTGTCATGTACACTTGTGAAATCTGTTCTTTGCTTTAAATCTTAAATCATGGTGTCAATTAACAAATGCAGATCTATGTCAGATATTGCATATATAATCTAAGATATATTCTTCTTCTGTTCTTTCTTTTTTCATATCTGTGAACTGTCTGCGGGCTGCTCGAGCGAAGTTAAGAAATGCGGTTCTCTGACGGGAGCGAGCAGAGCAGAAAGTATTCGACCCGGCGGATCTTACGTTCCTCCCGACGTGCAAGGGGATGGCCGCCGGAGAAGACGCCCGGCGGCGAGCGCTGCCGCCGGCTCAGCCGGCCGCAGGCCCTGCCGTCCCCGCCGGCTGCCATGAGTGGAAGCTCTCGGGCGCGGCGGGAGAGGCGCAACTGGAAGAGCAGAAGATTGCGCCGCCGGGGCGCGGCGGCGGAGCGGAGATGCCCTCCGTCGGGCGTCGGGGGCTGCTCATCCATGTTTACCCTCAATTTCCGGTTAAAAGAACTACTCTCAGTTCCTAATAAAAAAAAATCTGATCCAATCATTTACGCCCTGTTTGGTAACACTATTAATACAAATGTCAACTTGTATTACTTTTGATATTGATACTCCAACATTTGAAAATATTAATATCAATATTGATATAGTACCAAAAATAAAACTTTAACCAAATAGGACATTAAGTGATGAAATAGTGAGCCAGTAAGACGACGTTGATAACGATTCAACTTTATCGGTACCGAGTTAATGAGTGAGTGAATCGATATTGAATCGCTGCCGACGTTTTACAAACTCACTACCGAACTTAATATAACTTGCTACCGACGAACAGTGTAGTAGTAAGATGTCGGTAACGGTTTAATTTTTTTGGTAGTGATTCACCGAATTTGTTATTTGAACCGTCACTCGAGTGACTTCGGATTGTGACCTTTTTTCATTAGAGACCGAGAGTACTCTCTGACAACTGAGGTGATCCGAACCCCTCCGTAACTGTGTAGTCCCTTGTGAGATAGTGAGAGGAGATATACTATGCTTATAGTCTCTGAATCTCTCTTATTCAGCATAGTGATTTTGAATCAGTTAATTGTGAGTTAGTGGGCGCCTTTTGTCAATCGTCACTTGTAACATGTACGCTTGCACAAGTTTGGATCTCTTTAACATAAATTCTATAAATTTATTTGTGATATTCTAATTTTGATTTACTTATGAAATTTGAGCTCAATTTAGATCTAAATAAATTTTTGTTTTGATTTATTTTATGCATCTAACTGACAACACATAATTACTGGTGTTCCTGATTTATATTTTAAAATAAATATTTGATAGAATATTTAATGGAGGTGCTAAGGGGTATATCCAGAGGAACATGAACCTATTCGGACTCAACAGGTCTAACGTACTGAGTTTTTTAAAAATTATATTTACATGTTTGTGTATCATTAAACATATTAATCAAATAAAACTCAATTAAAAGTTTGGACCGAATATTATTAATAATCCCATTCTTGAAATATATGAATATATACTTTATTTATTAAATTAAACAGGGTGAACGGGACAACTATCTACTCGGTTACAGCCCTGGCAGGAAGACTTCCTTTTTTTTCTTTTTTTTGCACGACATTCTCGTAGTTGTCAGTCTCACAGGGGTTGCAAATTAATAATTTGGACTTATGTTCAAAAAAATAAATACATTTTAATTTAATTTTTAATTAATTAATTATTTAACAACTCAGTAAGTTGGATCTAAATCGAGCTCTAACTTGATTTAAACCTATTTGTGAACTTAGATTTAAATTTATTCATAAAATTACGATTCAAGTTCACTTTAAGTTAGTTCGTAAAATTTATATTTAAATTTATTTAAAATATGTAAATTTATTTTTTAAATTTTTTAATCAATATTAGTTATTTTTATTTTTAATTTATTTTTAGAATATTTATATAAATAGATAATTGAGTATTTATTATGTATAAATATTATCGAGCCGCATAGAGATGTATTTAAACTCGAATTTTATTTATTTAACATGACAAATACCTCGATTCTCCTGTACCTGCGTGTACAGATAGCTCCACGTCGGCGGAGCTTATATCGTCACCCCAGCTCGGTTACCCTCCGCGCGGCTTTTGTCTCTTCCGTCGCTTGCGAGATCGGGGAGCAGCGGAGGCTGCAGAGCTTGCACGTGCTCACGGCCTTGGGGTGCGAGTAACCTGCTCTCCTCCCCATCCGACGGTCCTCCGCCGTTGTCAGAACGGATCTCCGCCGTCCAAGGCGTCCGCTGCCCTAAGCTGGCGTTGCGGCGCGTCCACGAAGACTGCGCCGCACATATCGCCGACCTCGGTCTGCATTAAAAAAACAATTTTTTATAATTATGTATATTCTCGACAAATAAAAAATCAAAAAAATAAAAATCACATTTTAAAAAATAATATATTTATTTATCTTTTTATAAAGATAAAGAGAGTTTACAGACTATGAGAGAAAAAAGAGAGAATATTTTTAACATAAAAATAAAACATGATTTAACTACTTGTATCTTAAAGTGTTTTTTTCAAGAGCCTAATATTATTAAAACAATAATTTTTTTAATATTATGAAATCATATTAAAAATATTAAATTTATAAAAAGTCGTATTGAAATTTATTGTAAAATTATGCGAATAAATTAAAATAAAAATATATCATGATCTCTGTGACCCTATCCCGTGCTCCAAACGTTCCCACCACGATGAGAATACGAGAGGAGAGTGGGATACCCACCCGAACCCGACCCGATATCCGCGAGCAGCTCCGCAGCCAGCCGGCCAATCCCAGGGCGAGCTCCTGCCAGCCGACGTCATGCTCCCTCTTCCCGACGCAGGAATCCAGACTGACAGCCTGGAGAGAGCCGCCGGCTCCCTGGCGATGGAGCCATCGGAACCGTTGGATCGATGGGACCCCCTTCCGGAAGGTGACTCGATCCGTGTGCCCGCGGGACCACGGACCGGCGCCCACATGAGCTCTGGAGTCGGTAACTCCGCGTCCGGTGGCGCAGCTTTTGACCGCCTCTGCCTTCTTCGGATCTTTACGACAACCGACATCATGCGGCCGCCGGGCCGGGTTCCGGATCCCGCGGCCCGTTACGACTTTCCGATACCCGCTATCGTGCGACACACGTAAACGAAATCCGATCTTTCGGACTCCCTCCACACAAATGCAGGTTGTCAAAGGTCAATGTATCCAAATTAAATATTTTAGTAGAATTTAAATAGGTTTTCTTATTTTTTGGATATTGATAAAAAATTATACTCATTACTAAACATAAATAAATTAAAAAAATAGTATATAAACTAATAAAAATAAGATTTTAAATTACTTATATTTAATAAAATTTTTAAATTCAACTTGATTTTAACAACAAAACAAATGATAAAAAACTAGGATACGATGGTTTCATAATAATTAAAAATAAAATAAAAATTATTTTAATTTTTATCGGAATCGGGATTAAAATTTTATCACGGAATCTGATCTATTTTGCAGCTCCGGCGGGGCCCACGCTCCCCCCCCTCTTGCTTGCTTTTGTCCTGGCGCTGTCCCCACCGCCCGTCGCGGGGGCAAAGCTCGAGCCCCCTCCGGATCAGGCCGCAGGATCCAAGCTGTCCGTATGTTTTTTTCGCGGCGGATATTCGAACAAAGTATATCCCTAAATTTCAAAATGCCGAGGGCGTTTCTTCTTTTCTCGGTTTACACGGACTGTGAGCGTAATTACGAGTGATGACGCGGACTTGATTTCGCTGCGCACGCCTGTCGTACAGCGGGTCCCGCGGATGCGCGCCGTCGGACGGGTTGACCGGTTGATCACCCATCTCCGGTCGTGAGGGGGCGAACGCACCCGTAGCGTGCGCTGCGACGCGTATGAGAGATGCCGCCCTAGGCCAACGCGTCAGTTCGGTACCGGGTATCTGGAGGCATCGACCAACGCCGTCCGTCCGATCAGAACGTTCACGATCGGTGACCGTCGGTTGGCTCCCTACCCCCACCTGGACGGCCCGGTGAGGAGGAAGCAATAATAGGACTGGTTTTCATACATCGACCCGCAAAAGAGGGGAGTTTATCTCTTCCGCCCCTCTCTCTGTCTCTCTCTCTCTCTGGAATCTTCGAAGCGGCTGCTGCTTCCGGAGCTTGCAGGGCTCCCAATGGCGTCCGGGTGAGGAGAGCGGGCTCCGGGGGGAGGAGTCTCGGCGGCAGCGGCGATGGGGAGGATGGTGTCGGCGGTGGCGTTCCCGGACGAAGTGTGGGAGCACGTCTTCTCATTTGTTACGGGCGACAAGGACCGGAACGCCATCTCGCTGGTTTGCAAGGCCTGGCACCGGATAGACTGCCTCTCCCGCACCAGGATCTTCGTCGGCAACTGCTACGCCATCTGTCCCCGCCGGGCGGTCGGGCGCTTCCCGGCTCTGCGGTCCGTCGCAGTCAAGGGGAAACCCCATTTCGCGGATTTCAACCTCGTACCGCATGACTGGGGTGGCGACGCCCTTCCGTGGATCGCCGCGCTAGCGGGCGGATGCCCTCTGCTGGAGGAGCTCCGGCTGAAGCGAATGGTCGTCACTGACGAGGCCCTGGAGCTGATTGCTAGGTCCTTCCGCAACTTCAAGGTGCTTGTGCTCACCAGCTGCGAGGGCTTCTCCACCGTTGGCCTTGCTGCTATCGCTGCCAATTGCAGGTAATATCCCCTTTGTCTCTTCGTTGGTCGATGCTTTTCTTCTCTTTGTTTTGTCCCGTCCCTTTCGTGAATCAGCCAGAAATTAGAATCTTCTGTGGCGAATATGGAGCCCTAGTCTGGAAGTTCTCGAGTTCTCTGCAAATTGATGGCGGGGCCATATGTTTCCTTTTCATTTTTGGAATAGCATCCATTCTACTAGAGAGTTTGCAATTCAATGATGCGTTAAAGTTGGGGTTTATAGCGTCAGAGGTCCAGATCTGTTGTTTTAGTCAGTAGCTAGCGACCCTATTTTCATTGTGTTGTACGACCAAACTAATGCCGACCTTTATCGCCCACACCGTACATATTGCCATTGTCGAACAATAGTATGATTGGCCGGTAATGTATTGGATATGTATGTGATGCATCACATGCCTGTTGTTTTCAACTTCTATAGGCTAGACGTTTTTCAAGGTCATGAAAATCTGGATTCGCCGTGTCCTTGGTCATTTTTCTGACATATGTGCTTTGTTGCTTTTTGGGGGTTTGTATTGTTCGTGATTGTTGTAAGCCGTTCTGGGGAACTTTGTCTTTTACTTTTCAGTTACCTTTGTTTAATAACATGAAGAAATTCTTTTTTTCTCCTATCAGATTAGTGATACCCGAGTTTGTAGTCAACCTTTGAAAGAGTGATCGATGCATTACTATTTCACTTGGCTGGAATTGTGTTATTTCTGGTAAAGCTTAGGGAAAACACAGGCATCCAGAGAGCCAGAATTGGCAGAACAGTTAGCTTTATGAACAGAGGGTGTTATTTTTGTAACGAGATTGTTCCCGTAAGAGTGCATCTCTGGTTGATCCTCCAGCAAAGGCTTTTTAGAACTGGTGGTACAGTGCTAGGTTGTCCTTTATGATGGTTATGCAACTTTTCAATGACCACTTTAATTATGCTTCTGTTTAAGGCTAAACTAGTAAAAGTACCAAGAAAAGAGGTTATGCCTGCTTAATTATAATAACTTTAGCTACAATGCCCTAACTTCATATTGTGAAATTCTTTTGGCAATTGGTAGCCCTCTTGAGGTCCAATGTGTCTTGTTTTTGAAGTGCAGTGATAAAGGATGCTATTTCTTTTTCCAACAAGGAGTACAATCTTGCTTGTCGGTCATTGTAACTTGATGTTAAATTTGTGTGGCTGTTTTCTTACGTGAAACACTAGGGACCTGTAACTCAACTCAACCATATGTGCTACTTAGCTTTATGCGACATTTGGTTTGTGTCTGGTCTTCCAGTTCTCTGTTTATTTTTCCGTTTTGTATTTCTTTCTCCAAGTCCAGGTGGATCAATGCAACATGAAACAATTCTTTTTCTGTTCATCTAGATATTAATATTTTTAGAGTCTGTTCATCCAGGTGTTTGAAGGAACTGGACCTACAGGAGAATGATGTGGATGATAGGAGTGGACACTGGCTAAGCAATTTTTCTGAATCATGCACTTCTCTTGTCTCCCTTAATATTGCATGTCTTGAAGGGCCAGTGAACATCTCAGTCCTTGAGCGCCTCCTACGTAGGTGCACAAATCTCAGAACATTGAAGCTCAACCAAGCGGTGCCTCTTGACAAGCTTGCTGACATCCTTCATATGACACCGCATCTGGTTGACCTTGGTACTGGCAAGTTTCTAGCAGATAGCCGTGCAGAGTTCTACTCGAAGTTAGAGTCTGCCTTTGCAAGTTGCAAGGGATTGAAGGGCCTCTCAGGGATCTGGGAAGCAGTTCCTTCTTACCTTACAGCAGTTTATTCTATTTGTGAGGGCCTTACATCACTAAATCTGAGCTATGCAAGTTTGCAGGGCCCAGAGCTTACAAAGCTAGTCAGTCGCTGCAAGAATCTGCAGAAGCTATGGGTGCGTCCAAACTCCAATTATGTGTCCATATTCCAGAATGTTTTTTTTCTTATATTCTTTATGTAGTGTATGAATTCAACCCTGAACTTATTGCTAAGTACTTTTTTTGGTTATAAATCACAGATGATGAACATCTAATATTTGTCTTTTCCAGTATTTCTTTAGCTTTGCCTTTTTGTCAATATACAATGTTTGTCTTGTGGGATATACTCAGATATTGGTATTATGTTATTCACACACTTCTCTTTTCTGGGTAGCCAATGAGGATCATTGTCCCCGCTTGTTAGAGCTCAATCTTAGCTTCATTGATATGACTACTGTTTTACAGGTAATGGATCTGATAGAAGATGATGGTTTAGAGGTTGTGGCATCCTCCTGCAAGCTCTTGCAAGAACTGCGTGTTTTCCCGTCAGATCCTTATGGGCATGGAAATCCCGTCCCCCTCACTGAGAGAGGCCTTGTTGCTGTTGCTGCTGGCTGTCCAATGTTCCACTCAGTTTTGTACTTCTGTCGGCGTATGACAAATGCTGCACTTTTCAACATTGCCCATAGTAGGCCAAACCTAATTCGCTTTCGTCTCTGCATCATGGAACCGAAGACCCCCGACTACATGACAAGGCAGCCTCTTGATGCAGGCTTTAGTGCCATTGTGGAATCTTGCAAGCAACTTCGGCGCCTCTCTGTCTCTGGCCTCCTTACAGATCGCCTTTTTGAGTCCATCGGGGCAAATGCACAAAACCTTGAGATGCTCTCTCTAGCCTTTGCTGGAGAGAGTGATGCTAGTCTCCACTATATCCTTTCAGGCTGTAGGAAGTTAAGGAAGCTGGAGATCAGGGATTGTCCGTTTGGAGACAAGGCTTTGCTCGATAATGCCGCGAAGCTGGAGACAATGCGATCCCTTTGGATGTCCTCTTGCTTAGTGACTCTGGGGGCATGCAAATCCCTTGCTCAAAAGATGCCAAGACTCTGTGTGGAGGTCATCAATGAGAGGAGAGGGCCACGGGAGTCATGGCCCGATGACAGCCTCGTTGAGAAGGTATACATTTACAGAACAACTGCAGAGCCTAGGGCGGATGCTCCGGAATGTGTATGGATTGTATAGTGTCTGGTCTGTTGCAGAAGGTACTTGCTTGTGCTTGCCTTATTTACTAGCATATCTGTTTCCTTTTCACGTCTCATTGTTGCCCAGTAGGGAGTAGATTCATTGAGGTGGGGGGCTTCTTTACTGAACGGATGCAGCCTGGAGTGCACAAACCAGGAACTTGTTGGCAGCCATTCTTAATAAATGAATGGTTTAGCAATTCCAAGTTTGAACTGTAGTTTTAGTTGGGGGCATGGCACTTTTCATGTACATGGGGCCCTTTCTTTTCCTTGATCTTGCGTAACCCAGTGTATTGTCTTTGTACTCACCTCTCGGGCTACTGTACTCTGTCCTCTTTAGAGACTTGAATGAATGCTCTGCTAGTTTTTGAAATACATTTTTCTTTCTATGGTATGATTGCAGTGTTTGGCATGTGATTTTTTTTTTTGGGGGATTCTGATCAGATCTCGCCCGAACGACCGGCTTTTGTAACGCCCGTTTTATTTTTATTAAACGTATAGCTTCGTTTTGTTTCTAACAAAATCTGTCGATCATTAGAACACGGATGCAGGAGATTGTGCGTGATACATGCACTTCTCTCTCTTGCCCGTCCGTTTACTCTGTTGACCACTTTGTGCATAAGTCGTGGTATTACAAATCTAATGGAACCTGGGAGATCGGGATGCCGGGCTTCCTCGCATATGGTTTTCTGGTTGTTTATGGCCCGTTTGGAAACTCTATTAAACACGTGTATCGGTATCAATTTTAAATATGGTATCGATGCATATATTCAAGAGATGTCTGGCTGACAACATCATTTTATTTTGAAATTTTTAGTACAAACAAAACGTGATATGTAATACAGGTGTCGTGATTCAATTTTGATATTGATATGCTCTTACCTTTTTTTCCAATATCAAATTGATGCAACCAAACAGGGCATTAGCTCTTGCAGAGCTTGGTGTTCTTAATTGGCGATCTCTGTGTCTCCTTAATTGTGTTGGGTGGGTTAGCACATAGTTTTGTCTCTTCTCTTGTTTGTACAGAGAGAGAGAGAGAGAGAGATCACATTGTGGCCTACCTTAGGGTTACTTAATCAGAAGATATAATCTGTCCTTAATCTGTGTTGGGTGGGTTTGGTATTGGTTTTTCCTTTCCCCAATTGTCTGTGTGTGTGAGAGAGAGAGGGGCATATCCTTTGACCATCAGATCGGGTGGGAAAGGCGTATGTATGCAATCGGGTGTCTTCACCAGAAGATGTAAAACTCCTTCCCACCTGAGCAAGTGGTGGCTACTAGTACTACGACTGGCTGATGTCGACACAGTGCAGGCCACAAAGGTCACAGTGGACTCCAATGAATCTTCAATCCCAAAAGATGGGCGTTTGATCCTCCCACCTCAGCCATGGAGACCCCCCCCCCCCCCAAAAAAAAGGACAGACGAAAGCGTAGTGTGCAAGCGTGGGGGTGGTTGACTTCACTTGTCAGTGATGAGACACTTCTTTTGCGGGCTTCTCTTCTTCCATCTGAGGCCAAGATTATTGTTCTCTGCATGCGGGCGTGGGGGTGGTTGACTTATCCAGCGACAGAGACTTCTTTTGGAAGGTTCTCCTGTTCCATCTGGGAGAGAATATTCTCTGCCTGCCTTGGGCTTCAGTTCCGGCATGCTTGCTTCTAGTGCTTTTTTTCTTGATTTCCTTCTTGACCTCGGGGAACATGGCATCTCTCTGATTACTAGGTTTGATGGTGTTCGGTTCAATGGATTACCCATTGTTCTTACCAGAGATGGCTTGTCAACAGACTTGGGTGATCAACAATGGATGGACAACAAGCAAAATCATGTTGACAAGGCAAGAGATTCCTCGAGTTGTCCCACCAAGGCTATTTTCCTAGCTTTCTACTTCTCGCGGAAGAACACAAGTGCTCTTAGATCAGAAATCTCCCTAGTAAAATGCACGTTCATAGTTCCAAGTTGTGATGTTTAGGATGGCATTTTTCATGACATAATACGTAGGATCAATGCCCCAGAGATGCATATTTTATCTGCCTGCATGATTTAGAAATTACTCCCTAGCCAGGCTTTGAAATATTAGGCATTCAAGTGCTCTTGAGCTCGAACCTCTTAGCAAGACAAACTATAAATTGGAGTATTGGACCCAACCGTGTTCCTGCTTTTTTTGGTCTAAGAAATTATTATAATTAGATGATTGATTGAAAAAGTGGGAGCACCGAGGGATTGGGATGGTTTAGACCGATTGAACACAAATTTGAAGTTTCGATTAGAAAATTGAAAATATCAAATAATGAAGATAAAAATACGATGGAGCTAAGGTAAGGTTGAGAATGATAATTCCATATATGATTTAGATAAGCTAGATAGATGGTAATTCATAATTAACGCGAGTATGAGAAAAGGAATTTATATAGTTGACTTTAAATAGTTTAAGAGACTAATGGGGTGTTTGGTTGCGTGATGACTTTTGTACACTTTCATGATAAAAAATATATTAAAATAAAAAGCGAACCAACTCATGATATAAAACTATCATGTTTGGAGAGATGTGATAAGAAAAAAGAGTAACTATCATTCACGACCGAACAAACAAAGTGGGGGATCACAAGAAAAAAGAAAGAGGTGAATACATATTTGATCAAAATGGGCTCTCCTCTGTTAGCTGAATCTTAAAACATATTGTTTGATATTCTGATTTTCACTCTTACACACTACTTTAGATCATCTTTCTTGTAGCCATAATGCTTGAGTACCTCCTCGGTAGTTGAGCGTTTATCTTGTTTTTTTAACAGAAATTTTGGCTTACTACCAATATCAAAAAAAAATCGGGTAACATTCAAAGCTCAGGATTTACTTCTGAAATACATCCTGTGACCATACTCGTCAGCCCAGCCCAAGATCATTTACTTATCAAGCTTTTAATTTTGCTCAAAGTTATTCACTTAATTTAACAAAGGAGACAAGTTGAGCAACCAAGCAATCAAATTTTCTGTATATTTTCACAGTTTGAGCCGCACTCCTCCCCACTAATCTGAGTACCCAAGAAAAAAGAAAAGAAAAGTAAAGAAGATTATAGAAGCTTTTAGAGTATTTCAAAGTCCATAGAAACTATGCATGGCTCACTGTATGCATCTAATCAGCTGTTCCTTCGAATTTAGATAGCGTCCGTTTTTGCTTTATACTGAAAATCTTCATTCTCGATTCAACCATAACATTTTTATTTTCATTTATAAAGAAATCATTATTTTTATCTGTCAACAATTTAGACAGCTGCCACAAGAAATTACTTGTTAAAATCGAATAAAGCTAAGGAGGTGTTTGGTTAGACAATAATTTTTTGTACACTTTCATTATAAAAAGTTGCATTAAAATAAAATATGAAGATAAAAAAATTATCATGTTTGGAGGGATGTGATAACAAAAAAGGGTAACTATCATATATGATCAAATAAAGTGGGAAACCACGAGATAAAAAGAGAGACGAGACCCTCTTTTTTGTATAAAAAGAAAATCATTTTAAAAACATAAAATTGTTATAGCCGTCAAATACCTTTTTTTACAAGTTTTATTTCAAAGATAATAAAATTATAGTGAAAACTTCAATTATATACAACCAAACACCCCATAATGTTCTATTTCTAACTATAGAGCCAAACTACATAAGAGGTCAGATGCCGCCAAACCAAAGTTTTCAACACCTCTTACTTGACATACTGATCCGTAAAATAGTTGCACATCACCTTTGGATCGAACAATAATAATGGGGTGCTTGATTAAACAACGATTTTGTATATGCTTTAATAATAAAAACATTATATTTAAACAAAATCTAAGATGAATAAAGACATAAAATTACCATGTTTGGATATATATGATAACAGGAGAGTGGGTTAGAATCAGCCGGTCCGGGCTCAATAGTAGCTGATCCTGGCCAATGTCAACCGCACACAGCCATCCATGCTTGGAATCAATCAGTATTGGCAAGTTCCTTCCTATCATGTTGCTACATGGTACATGGTCACAACTTTGGAATATTTTTATCATCGATGCCTCCTCCCTCCCTTTGGGTTTTTGGAGATGGCAAATGTGCTTTCTCAAGTCAGATAAATGGATTGGACATGGTCTACCCAAGGATAGACTTGAGGGTGCAAGCAAACCAATACGCTCTACGAGTAGTTTGATACTCGGCTCGTTAAAAATTCGATTTAGATTGTTTATTGAGTTAAATAAACGAGTTTGAACGGAAGAAAAACTCGACTTATAAACGAGCCGAACAAGTCTCTGTTCAGATTCGGCTCGATAAGTTCACGAACAACTCGTTTAAGTGTTTGATAAAATACTCGATTAAGTATTCAATTAATTACTTGATTAACTATTTATTTAAATAATTAAATTTAAATATATTATATTTATTATATATTTATATTTTTAATACCGTGTAAAATCGTATTTTTATGTTTAAATAATAATTTAAAATATTTTTTAATATTTGAACTTTAGTTTTAAGTGAACGAGCTCAATCTCGAGCTCGAAAATGAGTTCGATTCGAGTTCGAGCTAAGTTGGCTCGTTTACATGAACAAGCGGCTCGATGAGCTGAGCTCGAACTTGTCGAGCTTAAATTGAGCCAAGTTGGAACAAGACTTTTGAAAACTCGTCGAGTATCGAGCCGAGTTCGAACGGTTAAATAATCGATCGAGCCGAGCTCGAACAGAGCCCTGCTCGGCTCGGCTCGGCTCGATTGCACCCCTAGATAGACTCCTGCAACTTTATAACAACTATTATGGCTTTGCTCCAAGAAGAGGCTAGGCAATTTATATAGTTCATGTAGCTGATTGGCCCCATCAAATTGACAGAATGAGGAGATATGAGAAGGTCCGGCTTTGGAATAGAAATGGATAGTTTTGTATCCAGTTGGTACCCTATATACTGGGCAAAATTTTATATACGTATGAGGCTTGATTGAGAGTGAAAATATGGACTAAGTAGTAGCCACCAAAATTCCAATTAGAAATAAATTACTACAATAGATTCAGAGTGAAAACATAGGTTTGTTCTACAGTTAAAACATGTTTGTTGAGAGCAATCTTATTTTTACGGTGGAACAATAATAACAACTTGACACCTTTTCTTTCCTATCTTCAATTAAGGAAGTAGCTTACAAACTTGATATGAAGTTGATGATAACAGGGTGGGAAGGCTTGAAGCTAGTGAACGTTTGCAATCAAATATGGAAAGCTGTTGTCCTGGTAATCCTTTGCATCATCTGGAATCTTGGATGGAGAGAACTGTCCAGAGGTTTAGAAATCCACACAAGCAATGAAGATTGTGACATTGTGGTTTGAGAATATGTTAAGTGATTAATTTAGTGGATTAGCAGCTATTTCAGTCAACTATTTTCGGAGATCGGGTTAAAAGGAACTCTAAAATTAAGCATGTTTGTTAGGATAAATCTTTGGATAAGTGACCTCTGGCTATTAATTATTATGGTTATTGGATTAGTCAACTAATCTATCTAGTACTTATGATAACAAAGTTATGGCTCAATTGATTGTGACTTGCTTAGTTATATGATAAAACTTAGGTATGTGTTTATATGATGTGTCTTAATGAAGGCAAAGTCTTTTAATATGAGTAGATTGTGACATCTTTGAGAAAATATTATGAGATAAACCAGTGGTTTACCAACAACTCCGTTATCTATTTTACAAAGATTGAGTTAGAAAGAACGTTGAGGCTAAGCATGTTTTATTAGGAGTAGTCTCAAGATAGTGATTTTATGAAAAACTACTAATTAACATGATTGTCGGGTTAGTGAGCTTATTTTGTCATTACAAATATCTTATTTTTCTTCTTGTTTTAAGCTAAGGTTGCTACTTTGGGTTTTGAATCTTTCAGAGCTCTTTATATACTTTGTATTCAATCTTTCTTTGCCTACTTGCATCCTATCTCATTGACATAGATCTCTTTGTACTCTTTTTTGCGTCCAGTGAATTGTGGCCTTGTATGGTGGCTAAAAAAAGAGGGATGAGCTTCAATTCTACTACTTGCTTAGTATATTAACATGGAAGGATGGGTTGGCGACTTGGTCGGCCGGCTGGTTTCTGGGCCGACCAACTCGAAAACGACCTAGCCCGGGCAACTCGGCAGCAGCCTGTGTGGGGTTGCCCAAGTTGTCGCTGGGTCACCCGACCCGGCGACCCGATCAGCGAGGTCGCCCGACCCCGGGGTGACTCCTAAGTCAAAAAAAAATTTATTATATAAATTTTATAATCATAAATGTGTTATATACTTAAATTTTATAAAAATCTATTTTAACTCTCTTTTCTTTCACAGGCACATCATATTTACTTATATACATAGATAAAATACTCATATTCAATTATAACATAAAAATATAATTATATTTATGTATATTTTTATGTAT
This sequence comes from Cryptocoryne crispatula var. balansae, assembly GCA_036172225.1. Taxonomy (NCBI): domain Eukaryota; kingdom Viridiplantae; phylum Streptophyta; class Magnoliopsida; order Alismatales; family Araceae; genus Cryptocoryne; species Cryptocoryne crispatula. The sequence continues at coordinate 18,633,950 of CM069921.1, forward strand.
ACATAAAAATATATAATATAAAAAATTTGTTTCTATTTTTTCTTAGTTTTATATAATTATATATATATTTATAATAAAATAAATAAAATCTGACCCCGTCTAACACGGGTTCGCGACCCTGTCCGACTAAGTTAGTTTTGGGGCTGATCAACCCCGGGTTGACCCCCAACCCGGCTTTCCTTGTATTATACTTCTTATATCTATTTTCCAATAAAAGAATGAGAAGGTTCTTGAGAAATAGTGTAAGAACTATGAAAAGAGCATGCTTCCTGGCTTTTGATATCACATCTAGAATAAACACATATACCATATACTTCATGGATGGCAACAGAAAGAATTACTTGTATCAGGTGAGATAAAATTGGTTCATCTTTGGGATTAACATCTATTATTGCCAGCTACAATTTGGATAAGAAAATGATATTCAGAAAATGTTTTGCCTGACCTTCAAAAATATCAAAAATTATTTCCCATCCATCTTGGTGCACATATTTGATTGTTTGTTCAAAAATTAATGGACTATCTTGTGTTACCAGTACCGTCAAAAAAAGGTACCGTTAAATTATGGAGAGTTGTCAAATTATGATTTATAATTATTCATCAACTTAAAAATGAATTAAATAATTCATTGACATCCTTATCTAAGTCTGATTAAATAGTTATCTGTCGTTACATTTTGGGCATTTTTAACGGATACTGAATCGCAATCTGCAAGTGCCTCCGTGTTTGATTACGGTATATATATAAAAGATAAAATAATATAATAAAAACATTCAAAATAGCAAAAATTATACATTGGCGTATATACTATACCTTAATAAAATATTACTTGAATAGGACCAAATCAATCAACCCAAATTATTTTGCTTCCGTTTGAGAAAGAATATTCAAAGACTAAACCGAACTAAACAACTTTTGGGTATTGATTATTAAATATTTTTTAACCAGTTTTGTTATAAAGTTATTTTTATAATAAAAGCTCATTTTGTGGTGCAGCAAAACACCCCCCAACCTACAGAGTCTTTAATATTCTTATTTTCAGGTGTGCAAACAAGACAATACATTCAACAAGTAATTCAAAACTCGACTGGATGAAAATTCAAACTCGACTCATTTGTTACATTGCATAAATAAGTTTAAATAAAAAATAAAATTTGATTCATTAAATGAGTCGGGCTTGAATAAATTTTTACTAGACTCGATGAACTCACGAGTAACTCAATAAAATACTCTATCAAATATTTATTTTTAAAAAATTAAATTATAAGTAAGGTGAGTTATATATTGTTATTTAAATATACTAAATAAGATTAAATAAATGTTGATTTGAATTTAAACTTAAATCAAAGTTAAATAGAGTTTCACAGTGAATTCTATAAACGACTTTGTATTGAGTTAGAAGTTGAACGTGAGTTGAACATGAGAATTGAACTTGAATCCATTTGCTATTCGAGTTCGAGCTCGGCTCAATAATGAATCAAACTTAAACACGAGTTAAACGTATTTGTGAAAGATCCAACTTTTCCTCGAACTCATATAAGATAAATAAATCTAGCTTGAAGTTCCAACATTGTATCACTCGGCTCCCCCTCCTATGCACCCCCTATCTTTAATCTCAGTTATCAGGTAAGCCATCCTTATCCTTTACGATTACCGTTAATGTAGTACCCTTCTCCTCCTTTCTGATAGCATCAAGTTAATAAGTAAACATATCAAAGAAGGCGACATCTCTACCAAGTAGTTCGTCGGATCTAGGGATGCAAACGAGTCGAGTAGTCGAGTCGAGTAGCATGGTGTTCAAACTTGACTCGTTTATTTTACATGAGTTCGAGTTCGAGCTTAAACTTTAGTGAGCACGTGGAACCCTTGTTCAAACTTAGTTCGTTTATCAATCGAGCCGAGTCGAGCTCAAACTCGTGTAATAGTTAGACTAAAATTCAATTCACATTCAAACTTGAGCAATATACAAATTCGCTTATAAAACTTAAAATCATTGAAAAGTCACCGTGAAACTCTAAGTTTAATTTATTTATGAAACTCAATCTAGATTTAAACTTAAATTTTAAATTATTTAACATATTTAAATAACAATATATAATTATTAATACTCATAATTTAATTTTTAAAAATAAATATATAATATAATATTTAATTAAATTACTCGCAAATTTATCAAAAATCTATTCAAACTCGACTCATGAATCGAATTTTATTTTTTAATCAAACTTGTTTATTTTACGTAATTTAATGAATCAAATTTTATATTTTATTTAAATTTATCTATTTAACGTAATAAATGAGTAGAGTCGAATCGAGTTTCGAATTAGTTACCGTGTGTATTGATTCGTGTGGGATCCGACCCTCGTACGTGTTCTTCACAGCTTTCACTGCACCGGCAGCCAAAGCCGGCGGTGAAATCAAGGTGCAGCTGCCCGCCGGCGGAGCCGCAGCGGGAGCAAAAGGACGAGAAGAAGCCAACAGAGCCGCATGGAGGTGGGGGCGCAAGACGAGCGCCACGGCATAGACGCCCCCCCGCCACAAAGCTGCTACATGTTCCTCGTGGAGACGGCAGGAGGAATCCAAGGTGACCGGTTCTTGCTTTTCTCTTCGGCTTCACGATGCGGGTTGTTGATCACGGTGCCGGCGGCGAGAGGACTCAGATCGATATATCCAAGGGAATTATCCAGCTTATTAGCCCTAGACGGAATTGTATACGATGAGTTGGATATGGAAGCATAGCGGATACATATTAGGGAGAAGGGCTATTATCTGTGACTGTAAGCACATTCTGTAATACCTAGATGTGGGTCTTCGTCTGCTGAATCGGAGGTTCAACCAAATAAGATCTTTCATTCTTTAAATTCATGATCAAAGACAACGTCTTTCGATGCATTTGAATGAAAGCTCCACAGACGTCCTTCGACAAAGAAGAATTGTTGCCTCTGCGATGCAACGGAGGCAGCAATGGCAAAATCCAGCACTTCAATCAAGGTTCAATCAACTAAAAGAAGTCAAACTTGCACTCCCCACATTCATGTACAATAATATATATCCTTTTAAGGTTTTAAGTTACATGGCCTCTTCGCTTGAAACATGCCCCTCAGGGTTGCTGATGCTGATGCAAATTGATCCAGTCGGAGTTTGCCAGAATCCACCAGGATCAGCTCAGCTGGGAGGGTAAGATCCTGCAAACCATGCTGTACAATTCAAATAGATGGGAATTTTCAGCAGAATATTACATTTTCTGCAATTCAACATAGGCAACAATGGCAAACTCCAGCGCTTCAAAACAAGGTTCAATCAACTAAAAGTGGTCACACTTGCACTCTCCACATCCATTTACAATAATATATCCTTTTACTTTACAAGGATACAACTTAGGATGGCCTGAGAAGCAGGGAAAAAAGAACCTTCTGTGGAAGCACTTTATTCAATAGTCATGCCATCCAAGAAAATTCAGCAAGACAAATAACATTTCCTTTATCAAGGGGCATAAGTGCCTCACTAGGTCCCAGAAACCCTCATTTTGATAAGCGAGGGTGCTGCCGTGAATACCGTCTTTGGGCTTCGGCTAGTCCTAGGTCATTCAGCTAGCAGTCTCTGTATTAGATGAGATCTGACATCCTTCTCCGATGATGACACATTGCAACTCTCAGAATAGGTTGTGATGAACAGACCTTCCTGCTTCTGGGCATTATAGATGATTTGGAGTCTACACTGCTGAGGCAGACACTTTCTTGCTTCCCTAACAAAGGCACATTCTTGAACCTAGTTTTGGTGGTTTCGTATTTTGCCGTTATATTCTTTGGATTGTGAGGACCTAATCTGGAACGAGAATCCATAAAGCTGTGGGACTGAGATCCAAACAAATCAAAAGTGCTCATACTGCCCAATCTTGTTTCTTTAAACCTACTGCCGCCCATTTCAGCTGCTGCACTTTGCCTATGGCGGCTGCAAACAGTAGAGGTCATGAATCGTGGGAGAGACCTTGAGTTAGATTTGAAGACATTTTTGCAATTCGTGTGGGGGCTTCCAGATATGTCTTCACACCCGATGATTAGTGGGCTTCTCGGTGATCCCTTTTGATCATCAAACTCATAACCCTTTTTCAGAAGTTTCTTCTTGTCATACAAATGGAGTTCAGCTTTTTGTATGTGGTGCCCAATATCTTGCAGTTCTTCTTCAGCATCTTTGATCAGTTGATGGAGCTCAATAAGACGATTCTCCTTATGTCTCTTCAGCTCCTAAGTGAATATTTGCATAAGAAAAGGACAATGCTTTACAAATAAGAATTGTTTCCCAGATTGATATTTAATGCGAGTATCAGAAGAGAAAATACTTGCCTCTGTAACCTCTTCATTAGATTCTATGGCTCTTGCCCTTTTTGCGAAGTTCAAAGAACATATACTCTCTCCAATGTCATTCTCACTAGAACTAATATGCACAAGCATGAGCACCTTTGAGCCATCTCCTGAAAAATTTACAAGCAATGATTTTTATTGATAAGTGATACAACAAGAAAAATAAGGTCTAATTCAAGCTTTTGGGTGATGAAGTGCAGTTACCAAGAGAATCTTTGAGTATTTGAGTCAGTTTGCTATTTCTGTACGAGGATAGACAAAGACAGAAGCAACTACAATTAAGACATTTATCCAGACATCTGACAGCAGATAAAAATTTAGCATCAAGTAACATACCTGTACGGAACATGATGCTTTTTCCTCTTTTGTGCAGAAATTACATCACCAAGAGCGGACAGAGAGAGGTTTATCGCCTTGCCTTCATCCATAGTATGCCCAGTAGCCCCAGTCTTCAGTAGGCGTTCACTCCCTCCAAGGTCCACCATCCACAATTTGCTCACCGTCTCTTCTTCTTTACCATCATGTCCGGGACGAGAAATGGTAATCCTGGTCAAGCTGAACATACAGAACCATAACATATCAAATAATCATCAAACATAAACCTACCATAAATTGTAGAACAATCAGAGCAAGTTCAAGAACCCCACCAATGTGATCTACTGGACGCTTCATTGACATTTGTCCAAGAGGTAGTCCTTGCCCGCTTCCCCCTTGCATACCAGTGGCAGGCTTGTTTATAATCATCTAAATCCACTTTGGTGAGACCATCTACGTTCACATGGCCATCAGCACCAGTCTGAATATTGAGACTGCTAAGATGCATGGTGAAGAGGAATGAATATCACACAGAAAAGAGGACACAGACAGACAGAAGAAATAAATTGTGAAAGACGAGCAAAGTTTTTTTTTTCTTCATCAGTTAGGCAGATAGAAGATATACATTACAAAATAGTACAAACATGTGTTTCGTTGGAGAATTTCTTTCAGAAATCAAAAGGTACAACTTAGAAGCCCAACCAAATGCACCAAATAATTTTTGGCTTCTGTGCAGCGAAATAGAGGAAAGATTTTGAAAAACAGAGAGATAGACACATTAAATCTGTGTCAGAAAATCTCTCTAAGGATTCGTGTGATTGGAATTGTGTATAAGATTTCTCCCAAAATCTCTGAAAACTCGTCCATGAGCTTTGGGAGATTTTTCTGACACATTCTCTCTCTCTACTTTTTAGAATCTCCTCTAGTTTTGTCGCATGGAATCCTATATGAATCTGTTGCATTTGGTTGAGATTTTGAGTTGACAGGGATTTCGGACAAGAATCTTTTCCCTAGAATCCAGAAACTCTTCCACAGAATCCATACCAAATGCAACCAAAGGCCATGAACATAATTTTTTAGGGATTTTGGCAGAAATCCCTTACCCTCAATGTGTACTAAACGCACCAATAACAGGATTTTAAGAAGATGAAAAGCCAATGGAGCCCCTCCAGTTTGCACAACATCCCATTTACTTATGCTTGGGTTTTGGGAATGACATGGAATCCAATCTATAGGTAGCCGAAATATATACCTCCTCGAGAGCAACTCAGCATTCCTCCCTGAGGATGCTCTTTGAGCAAGCAAGTCCTTGAGACTTCCCAAATATACCTCCAGCATGCTCATTGAGAACGAAAACGGTGTCCTGCCATCTTCAGATGCTTGGCGGAACAGCTCCTTGATCGCTCTCGGTACAATGCCTGGCTGGTGCGCCGTTCCTTCCTGCAATATTTGCTTTCAGATCCCTAAATTGCAGGATTAAACTCTACAGAAGTCGAAAGAGGCCATAGCTCGAACGCCTTCAGAACACGATCGCACCATGGAGTACGTCTTGCCAGTTCCCGTCTGGCCGTAAGCAAAGACGCACACGTTGTGCCCGTCAAGAGCAGATCTGAGGATCGGCTCCACCTCGGAGAAGACATCCTCTGCAAGGATCCGGAGCAATTAGGTCTCTTGCCGTGGACTACGGCAATCTCCGCCGGCGTCTACAAGTACTTACCCTGCGCGGCCTCTGCGGGGAACACTCTATCCACCCGGAATTCCTTCCTGGCGCCCGCCGATCTGATGGTGATCTTCTCTGATTCAGTAGTCACCGAGCAAAAGTTGGTCCCTTTGGCCGCCGGAAGCGGTGGCCGGAGCCGGCAGAACACCCTGATGCTACCTGCAGAAGACACGATAGCAAATCTGGGGGGTCAACGCCGGAGAGACTACGAGCTGGGAAGTTCCATCTCGTCGGGAAGATCGCACCTTTGATGTCCAGAAGCTTGTTCAAGGCCTCCCTCCGCTTCCCGTCCAAGTGCCTCTGCTTCGACTTCAGCTCCGAGATTTGCTCTGCAAAAACCCCCAAAACCCCTGCGGGTCGGTAAATACGAGACCTGAACAGAGGAGAAAGGCGGTGAGGCGTGCGCGTGCCTTGGAGGACGGAGATTGACGCCTGCAGCTGGTGCTGCTCGTGCTCGGGTACCACATTGACGTCCAAGCACACCGGCTGCGGGGGAGACGGCGGCGGCTCATCGAAAGGCTCCACCTTTGGGTTCCCCGCCGGCGGCGGGGTCTCCTCGACGGAGAGGAACATCACTCCGGTTTCTATCAGGTAAGAGAAGCAGGGCGAATAGACGGGATTATGGGGGAAAGCCTGGAGATGGGCATTTACGAGCACGAGAAGGGAATCAAAGGAAGCGGAGCTGGAGAGATCGGCAGGAAAAGGTGTAAAGGATGGAGGAAAGGAATAATGGCGGCTGTTGGCAGCACCACCATGGCTGGCGATGAAATGCTCCGCCTGAACCGAGTTGCCACCAACTCAACAGCACCCAGTGGATGGACGGCTTAGAAAGCTGAGACCCTTACACTGTTTTGAAGAAAGGCCGGAAGAGAATTAGGTGCTTCCGAGAGAGAGAGAGAGAGAAGATTCCATGGTAGAAAAGGAGAAGACTTTGCTCCGCCGACGGGGACATTAAAGACGGGGAGTCGATTAACAAGAGAGAATGCCTGGTTTATCGCCTTGGAACGGCGGCATCTCTCTCCCCCCGGCGGATCCATCTAGGCCCATCACATGTATCTGCTTCTACGTGGGGCTTGAGCTCCGGCAGGGCTCAGAATCAGAGAGAGAGAGAAACATTACCTTCAGAAAACTACCGTCTTAAAGAGAGAGAGAGAGAGAGAGAGAGAGAGAGAGAGGCGTTACCCTACCAGAGTAAAATAGTAGGAGCCATTGCCGGCACCTGCACCCACTTGTTGGCTTGCTTGCGACCCTGGAAAGGCGGACCTTTGCCGGCATGTTCCTCGCTGCGGCAGCGTGTGCGGAGGAGGATCCCAGGTAAGAAGATGCATTGATTGATTGAAAATGATCAAGGAGCGATCTTGTGGGAATTACATTTCGTCCTTGGAACCGTATGCATAATCAATCCCTTCCCTTATTTTCCCTCTCTCCTTAACCAGTTTGTTCTTTATGAGCCGGCCGACCGCCGCCGCCGCCGCCTCCGCCGGCCGATCACCAAAACGTGAGCAGTACGAGTTCCCTTTCTGGGTCTCTTTCTTCCCCAGCAATCCACCCCCCCCCTGGATAGTTCTCCGGCAGCACTTGACAGTGCTTGGCCCAACCGCCCGCCGGCGGGCCACTCCTCTAGCTTGGCGTCAACGCCAACCCTCCGCCCCCGCCGCCCCCGCAGCAAGGAGCCCAGTTATTTCCCCTGCTGCGGGTAGTTCTCGCGGCGGCGCGGCGGCGCAGCACCGAGCCTGCCGTCGGGAAATGCTGTTTCAAATTCAAAATCCTCCCCTTTCCACCTGGAAACTGCGGAAAGTGGAAGCTGTGGTGGGGCGGCGGGGGACGGAGCGCCGCCCACATCCTCCCTCTCCGGTCGCCGTCCAGGTGGATGCTTTGGAAATTTCTAAAGGCGGCGGCCGAACTGCTTTCTGATCATCAGCATCAGAGCTCTCTCTCTCTCTCTCTCTTCCCTCCCCATAAAGCTGCCATTGCCATTCCTGCACCGACCTTCCCCTTCTCCCTGCAGGTGCAGGGCGGCTAGCAGAGAGGAGAGAATATCGACATCCCCAATTCCAGAACGCCATGGCATCTGATTAAAGCTGGCAAACTACCGTCTTTTTCCGTTCAAACTGTGCAATCATGATCAGATGAAAGAGAGGAATCGCGTACGCGGTTATATTATTATAGATGTGGCGGAAGATTGCAGCTTTGGTTCAAGCAATCCGTGAGATGCGATGAGATGAGATGCTTCTTTGTACTTCGCCAATGGATAAAATATCTGCCATGTCTCCGCCATGATCTTTCTCGTATGGGAAGACGGTGGTGGTCGGAAGGTGGCAGGGCGTCGGCCGGACGGCGGAGGACGGCAATGATCGAGCGCCGAGTCGTGACTCGTGAGTTGGTGACTCGGTGAGTCGAGGCCTATCTCCGAGTCGAATGGTGAGATACATACATATATATATATATAGATATATATATGAATTAGTATATTGTAGTGAATATCCTTGTGAATTTCATTATTTCTAACCTAGATTATGGAGAAAAGAAATCGCCTTGTCCTCTTATTTGAGGGAAGCCCCTCCAAAGCTGAGTTTGGCTCCGATTGTGAGCAAGTGATTTTGGTAGAAAGCCCTAGATTATGAGATGTAAGAGATTTTTCTAACCTAGATTTAAGTGTTTATCTCTTTATACTTTTCAAAATTTACCCTTTGCTTTTGCAAACCTAAGAATAAAAATAAAATTTGGTGCATTGTCTTGGACTCCTAATTTCTCAGATATTTTTGACTAGAATTTCTTGTCAAAAACCAGATGTAGTTATTTCAAAAATAATAAAACAACAAATGTAGTCTTAGGGGTGCGTTTGGCAGAGATTCATAAAGAGATTTCGATTATCAAAAATTTATAATGGGTCAATTATGCAACCAAAATACACCATCTTCTCATAGACTTATGTGCACGAGAGATTTTAGGAGAGATGAGTGAGAAATACACGATAGGAAATTCTCTCAAAGGTTAGAAAGAGTTAACTTCATGAGTAGGAGACGAAGATTTAATGGTAGAACTACAGCTCTTACATTTATTATCACTATTTTATTAAAAATTTTAAACAATAATAAATAAGAATTAGACTAAAATTCCATTAAATTTGTTGAAGAATAATGATAAATAAGAATAAAATAAATATTTGTCTAGAAATCTTTTGCATGTTCAGTTAACATGTCAAACAAGATGCTAACATTGATCAAGACTTGACACGCGGAATCAGTGGAGTTTTCAAGAAAAGATCACATGTAAGAGATTTCTATGGAATCCACACAGTAGGAATCCCCACCGAACTCAAGATGATGAGATCCATGTACATTAAAATTAGTGCATTACATTAAATATATATATATTAGTGAATCTCAGCATTTTGAGTCTATATTAGGGCAATTTCTCTCAAATAAGGGATTGAGATGATATCTTCCCGTGTTAAGGAAGAAATAGAGAAAGATAAGTTTGAGATCATCACAATTAGCCACCTCAAGGAGTCTATGAACCTACACAAAAGAAAAAAGATCATGGTTGGATCTCAAGGTCACCTCTCTCTGGTAAAGTTGATAAATGATTGCAAACAATCAAGAGTTAGGTAGTGTGTGTGTGTTTATCTGTTTGGACATGGACAAATTTTATAGGCCAACCTGAGCACTTCATGCACTATATAGAGAGAACATGCAACTTGTCCCTATTGGAGATCCATGCCCCCCCCATGGTGATTGGTAATTCATACATGTCCAATCAAGACATGAAATAAAGTAGTGGGCATGTACTATGCTTACCAATTAATGTTCAGCCTGATTGAGAGCAGCAAATACTTTCCAAATTTAGTACATATTTTTGGAGAGAGAGTTTTAAAAATTGAAGAGAGAGATAGGCACATTAGATTTGTTTCAGACAAAAAAAAAATCCTCCAAAACTCATATCCTTAAATTTTAGGGAATTTTGATAGGGAGATGTCTTGTGTCATCAGAACTAAACCCATTCTAGATTTTTTTTAAAAAAAAATCAGGCCTTGTTATTGGGGTTTGCCATGTTCTTCCATTTGGTTTTCAGGACCCATTTGGTGCAATATGATTGATTTAGTGATAAAATCAATTAATTTACTCATGTAAAAAGTTGCATAAAAAATAAAACTTGTACCAAACGGGCCCTTAGGTGACAGATTATTACAAACTTTATGGCCACATTGTGAGCTTTCTAAATACCCATATCAGATCTGATGATGTAAGCAAGATTGTACAAAGATATATAAATGAGAGGCACATGGTTGCTTCACCAAAGAAAGGAAGAAGAGCCCTAGGGTGAGAGCACTTGATGGGTACTAAAATTTGATTTTAAATCACAATCATGTGATGATATGTTACCACCGAGTACAGTTGAATATTGATGATAAGATTCACATTTTCGTATTTAATGTAGATACTCTAAATATTTATCTTAAATTAGTCTTTTATACACAAAAGTTGATCAGCATGCCAAAATAACTTGTGCCATATATCTTACACAGCAAGGACAAAAGCAGTACTAATCTATAATAGTTGAGATCGGATCACCTCAATTGACCACCAACCGAAACTTTAGCCGATCTCAATGAGACAGGGTCACGGCTCAGATTCACTTGCCTCGTTGCAAATATTCGGACATTCGATGAACTGAATAGAATAGTGTCTGAATTGGAGCTCTTCTACGTGGAGAATCCAGCGGAAGGGTGAAAATGGCTGTTCTCGCTACTTGGGAGGTATTAAGTAGGGGTGTAAACGGAATCCGATAATTCGAAATTTCGATTCGATTTCGATAAAAACTAATGGGTTTGGAAACTGTTTTTGTGTTCTATAAGCTATCGGAATCGGAATCGGATATTCCGATAGCTTATCGAAATCGGAATCAGAATTAGGTAATTCCATTTCTGTTTATCCGATTTCGATAATAAATAAATAAATATAAGTAAAAATAATCAAAATAAAATTAAATAAATTATAAAATATAATATATAAATTGATAAAATGATAAAAATAAAGTTTTAAAATATTACATCAAAATTTATTAATTATATGTGAATTATTAATGAATTTTTGAATAAAAATTAATATTTAATATCGGAATCAAAAATTATCGGATTCGATTCCGATTTCGATAACGAAATTGGAATCAGATCGAAATCGGAACATGGTGATTCCGAAATTATCGGAATTGGAATCGAAACACCTTATCTGTTATCGGAATTGGAATCGGATTCTGTGATTCCACTACCGAATCCGACCCATTTACACCCCTAGTATTAAGACTACTGGAATCCGAGTTTTTGGAATAAAGTTTCCATTGACCCGCAAAAAGTAAATTTTCTTTTTTATTTTCAGAGTGTCATGGCTCTAACTCATTGACATCGGTGGGAGTTTTCGTCATGCCCGACCGAGGCGATCCGGTCTCATTATAGTTGGGTTTTCTTCCTCTCTTATTTCGTATGCTAGACATGAACTTGGGTACTTGGATGCACACATAGAATTAAAGGACCCTCTTGCGTATTAAATATCAAAAAATATTAACTATACATATCAAATATCCAAAATTATTAACTTTATATATATATATATATGTATGTATCACCTTGTGAGCATCTAATCGTGGGATAGGCAAACAAATGATTTTCTGTTAATCATCATTGACCTTGCAACCAGTCAAACTCCACCAAATCCTTACCCAAGTTAATTATGGAATCTTTGATACAAAACATATAAAACAATGAAATAAAAGAAGTATAAATAAAAAAGGTGGGACGGGCAAGTATTTGGCAATTAGAAACAAAAAAATTTATTTGTACCTTCGAGTACTATATATTAAGGATATTAGTGGCACATTTTCTGTAGAAGCCTTGCAAACAACAAATTCTTCATGAGAAAGCAATTCTACCATATTAAAGTAATTAAATGATAACAGCGCTTATGATTTTTACCCTTTTTTATTCGATGTAGTTGATAATAGCCATTCTCTTTGAATTTTTTTATATTTAATATTTGACAAAATCCAAGGCTCAACAATAAATAAAAAAATGCCAAGGTTAAAATGGAAATTTAACAGCACCAAGCTCGAGCAAAGTTGAACCCAGGAGACTAGAATGAGCCCATCTATGAACATTTTGTTTTCGGAACTGAGAAACAAGCTATTTGTTTCATACTTCTTTGAATATATTTGAGGGTCTTAATGCAAAATGTTTATCCCACGTGCCTGTGAGCATCTCCTTCAACCTCCAACTCCAAGGTTAGTGCGACAAGAGCGCCGTCAGCTCCTCCTCGACCCCTTCCGCCACCTCCTCGTCCGCCATCGCCGTGACGCTCAAGCTCGTCTTTTGGCCGCCGCCGCCGCCGCCCGGTCCGCCGTCGCGCGCCACGGTGGCGACCAGCACCTCGGCCCCGTGCTCCTCAAACACCTGCAGCACGCGCGCCGCCAGGCCCGGTCGCCAGGTCGAGCTCATCCCGAAGAAGGCCATGTCCCCGGAGACGGTCACCTCCAGGGCGGCGGCGGCGCTGCACATCCTGGCCTTCCTCTTGGCCTTCTTCGCCGCCTCCATCGCCCTGACGGTCCTTTCCAGTTCCTCCACGTAACCGATCGTCGCGTCGACAATCTTCGTCTTCGGCGCCTGCATATGCAGAGTGTTTTCAGGACGATCACACTGCGAAAACAGAGCACGGCGGCGGAGGAAGACGACGGAGAAAGTCTAGGATTCGATCCCCGCCGCCGCCGCCGCCGCCGCTTTCTTCTTCTTCTTCTTCTCCGCTGAATCTGAGAGAAGAGGAGCGTGTACGTACGTACCCTCGGGAAGAGGTTGGGCACCATGGACTGCAGCTCGGCGTACATCTCGTTCATCTTCTCCCTGCGATTCCGCTCCAGCGTCGTGGAGTCCGTCCCGCCGGCGGTGGGAACGGCGCCCTTCCCTCCGGGCGGCATGCGGGGCGCCTCCTCCCTCTCCTCCTCCTCCGCGCCCACGGCGTCCGTCCCTTCCTCCTCCCCCTTCCCGCCGGGTGCATCGGCCAGGTCATGCGGCGGCGGCGGAGCAGCAGAGGCGGAAGCGGGTGAGTGCCGGCTCTTCATGGGAGCGCGCGCCGTCGGACCTCGGCTGCTCCGCTCGCCGGCCGCCGGCATATCGTACCGTCGATAGCGCGTACGTACTGACAGTCTGATACGATGAGATCATTCCACGTACGTGAAGCCGTACGTCCGACGGCCTCGCCGCAGCGGGCGGCGGTGGCAGGACCGGCGCGGCAAATGTCAGAGCAGGCGACGGCGACGCACGACGGTGCGACCGCCGAGGTGGTTCTGGTCCGGCGAAGGACCGCAGAACGGTCCGATTGATCACCAGAATCAATCACTCACCAGAAATCGATTCGAATAATTCACAATCTCGATTTCGGGATTGTCAAATTATTTAGGATTTAGGATGTAAGAGGTTTGAAGTTAGATTCGGATCATTTCGGGATTTAGGAGTGATTCTGTTTCGATCTCGATTCCATTTCCTCTCCGAATTTCATGATTTTTAAATTCTATATTAAATTTTAATTTTAATCCAAAATTAGTTAATAGGTCACGTATCATTACTATATTTTGATACGATCTATTTAAAATTTTATTTTCATCTGTTTATTAATTTAAACCTCTTTTTATTTTTATGATTTACTCGGGGATATACTTATTTTTCTATCAAGATTGGATGAACAGAGTGACAGGATCGATCCATCCTTATTCCAATCCGACGAAGCGCCGCCATCTCCTTCATGAGTGGGGTCACCCGATTTCGAATTCGATAAGTGTCAAGGGCTTTCAATTTGGATTCCAATAACCTAGAAATCAGTATTCTCCAATTTTGATTGAAGTCGCATCCGGTTATGAAGAATAGAACCGAATTCGATAATTTTTAAAAAATATATTAAATACTAAATTATGTTAAAAAATAAGGTAATAATTTATGTATAGTTATTAATATTTTATATAATTTATTTTTATTCTTCCATTAATTTAAATATCGTATTTTTTACTATGATTTATCTTAACTAATTTTATTTTTATATACTTACTTTTTGTTAAAATACAATAAACATAAATAGAATCGACTAATTCTAATTTCAATAAATTATCGGATATTGAAACATCCAATTCCGATAACTTATAGAATATAAAAATAAGTTTTTTAGACCCATTAACATAATTTTTTTAAAATCGAACAACTAACACACAAAATTCAAAAACAACACAGTTTAGGGAATGGCCGACATGAAAAGTTTGGCTTTCAATCAAAACTCGAAAGTAAATTTTTTTGAGTTTAATTAGCTTCCACCCAAAGTTTTCTCCCACAAGAACGAGTAGCCAGTTACACGAGCAAATTAATTTCTACCGGAGCCCCTTCTCAAACCCGATTTCTTCAAAAGATTTTGCATCTCTCCAAACCATGTAACCGAACAAAAAGAAATTTTGATGTTTGTTTAAGATAGACGCAATTAGAGGTGAGACTAGTTCGATTCGGTCCGATTCAAGTCGGCTTTTTTCGAGTCGAACCAAATTGTTTCAACTTCTCTAGTCGAACTAGATCGAATCAATTTCAGTTAAATTTGGTTGGATTTAAATCGAAAGATATAAAAATAGTTTAATTAATTAATTTATACTTATATGTATAATAAACTTTTAGTTAAAATAATTAAAATAAATATTATAAATTAATAAAATTTCGTTTTTATTAATATTATATTATTTTTATATGATTATTTCATTGAATCGGTTTAAATGATTTGATTTAATTTAAATCAGGCGAGGAGACTTCCAGACAGGTTGATTCAATTTAAATGATTTGATTTATCTTTTTAATCTTCGGACATAAACTTTCTTCGGAGATAGATTAGTATATATTTATAATATAATTTAGATAAATATTAAATCGATTGATTGACATGTAAACGTCTTAATCAAATTAAGTAATTTATTTTACCATAAGTTAAGGTGCTTTATAGACATGAAACCAAGAGAGTTTATATTTTCGGATTAAGCCGAAACAAGTGCCACTTCCACGAGGATTAAAAATCCTAATCACATTAGGCTCGGATTTCCTTCTCAAGACGAGGGAGAAGAAGGAAATAAAAAATATTGACAATTTTATTATTAATATAATATTATTTACGACCAAATCAAACCAAGGTTGAAGTCATTATTATTTTAAATTTAAATTATCTTTATATCAATTAATATTTTTACTTTGATATTTTAATGCATCCTAATTTTGATTAAGATTAGGTCAAACTTAATAATTTAGTTTTTGACTTCAAATATTAATATTCATATATATTATATAATTTTAATCTTTTAATCACCAAATGTTACATTTATGAGTTGAACTTGAGTTCGTGTTTCATTGGCGAATTTGGATTGAACATGAATCAAACACTTATACAAAATTTAGAGAAAGAGAGAAAGAGAGAGAGAGCTGCGACGAGAACCCTGCAAGGAAGCTACAAAACATTGAAGAGGGTGGGGAGTCTCGGGAGACTCTCCCCTCAGCTCATCTCACAAATATCCAATAAATATATGATTCGATAGATCATATGATTTGATGGTACATTTATTGAGTGTTTGTGAGAGCGACTGAGGAGGGCTCTTGAGGCTCTCCGCTCTCAACATGGAAAGACCCTCTTTAGAAATTCTCTGTGCCAATAGTAATTTACTTCTTCTCTTCTGATTGTGTTCCTTGATCAATCCATGTTAGATAGATGTGACAGTGCACGTTAATGCCCATTTAGTTGGTTCAATTACCTAGCCCTGATAGAGTATAAGGGCTCATTTGGGTTCATATTTTTTAGAGATTTTGATGATCAGAATTTATGACCAAAAATAAAGTGCATAAAAGTAAAACAAAAGGGGTGAGTCTGATAAAATTAATAATTTTACCATTCCTTTTTTTGAACTTTCTTGTCAACTGAGCAAGTCTTGCTGGTTTGCATCATATATATACACACACACACCCCCACCACCTCCTTGCACGTTGTGCGGCTCTCCCCCATACATGGTTATATGTCATGTCTTCTTATATCTATCTCATTCCATCATTCCGAGAGAAGATCGATCTCATGGTGCGCCCCCCATTTATGGTCTCAAGGTGACTTTCATTTTTCAAAAATTAAAAAGGGGTCTTGTTGTCTCCACTGCAGACCAGGTGAGGTGGATTCAATATCTCTCAAGAGATGGAATTAAGTCAACTCTTATTTAATATAAGAGTATTTTTTTTTTTTACAGATTCATCCCTACCATCCATCTGGATTTCGATGATCTGATCTATACTTTAAAATTCCTTTTAGAAAAAAAAATTCTCAAATCTTTTTAGGCTTTAAAATTAATTAACCAATCGGGCATTAATATTCTGTAAGTCAACTGAACTCAACTTTATGTGCTAATCTCTATCCAGTCAACCCTTTGATCGAGATATATGCTACTCAAAGAGGATATTTATTTAATGATGCTGATATGATCTGACATTGAAAATTATATAAGCCTAGCTGTTGGATTCAAAATAATACCATGACAAGAAAAACCATCTCGGAGAATCCCATGTTGAGATATTAACATGGAAGACCATATATATATATATATATATTAGCAAAGAAGGGCGGACAGATTTACATATTATCTTGTGTGAGGAGAATAAAAATGGGGAACATGCAAATCACGGCAGAGGAGTTCTTCCCTCCCATTTAGACGGAGAAAAATATATATATATATATATACGACGGCAATAGTATTTAATGCGATGAAATTCACCTTCTGATCACCCGATTCAAAATAAAAAAAATAAAAAAATGAGAAGAGTATAGATCACCTCAGGAGATACTTGAAACTACAGTTTCAAATCTTTTACGTAAAATCTCATTTAATATTTCGAAAGTCATTAAATCAACAATCAAATTATAAGAATTTTATTAGAGAGATCTGTAGTCTCAGTGCCCCCGAGTGATCTGCACTCTCAAGAGAGAAAGAAAGAAGGAGATGAACATTTGGGGCTGTTTTCAGCGTCTTCTGCTGTGGCTGCCGAGGACGGAGAACATGACGAGGAGGAGGAAGGCCAGGGCGGCGACCATGGAGAGAACGATGGACGCCGTCATGTGGTCGCAGACCTTGCCCCACACGTTGCAGAGCTTGGTCCAGACGCCGTCTTCCCCCTTCCTGGCGACGTTGGTGATGGCGGCGGCGGCGCCGTTGGCGGAGAAGAGGAGGCCGACCATCACCACGTCCAGCAGGGTGAGCACCGTCCGGACGTTCGTCGGCGATCCCCGGCTCACGATCGACAGCAGCAGCGACACGATGGAGTAGGCGCACGCTATGGTGTTGGCGGCGACGAAGTACCTGCACCGTCGACGCCGCCGCACCAGAAAGGGATCATCAGCCGGCGGCGGCGGCGGCGGAAGGACAAGCGGCCGGCCGGGAAGGTGCAACTGAACTGAACTTACTTGAGCGCAGACTGGGAGATGGCCTTGAGGGTTACGTCGAGCGCGTCGCCGGAGCCGTCGAAAACCACCGTCTGGGTCTCCTTGCCTGCCCCCATCACGGCCGCCGCCGTCAGGGTCAGCGCCACCGCGAGAAACCGGAGAACGTAATTCAGCAAGACGAGGGGGCTTCCGGCCGCCACCGCCACCGCCGGCGGTGGCGCCACCTGCCCTTGCCCCTGCTCTATCTCCACACCAGCTGGCTTCGGCGACGGCGGCGCCATGATCTATGCTCAAACAGAGAGAGAGAGAGATGGGCTTGCCGGAGCAGCTGTGTTCCAGCCGTAAGAACCTGCCGGAAATATAAAGAGAGAGAGAGAGAGAGAGAGAGAACTCTGAGGTCAACTCTCATCCAGCTAAGTTAGTTCATTTATATTTGAGTTCATTTCACCTCGAGAAGAAAAGATGGTGGGAATAGCACATTCTATTCCTTCACAAAAAGTGGGATCCACTTAGCTACTCAAAGTTAAATTATCATTTAAATATAGTAGATCTCATTTTGTGTGAGGAGGTGAAAGATGTTCTCTCCGTCACTCTCTCGAGATAAATCGAACTCTTTATATTTATATATGAGATTAAACTGGATTAGGTGTTCCATGAACAATATCAGATTGGAATTTGAATAAAAACTTGTTTTAAACTTAAATTCTAGCCAGATTTGGACGTACTCGCAAAGAAGAGACCTAAACACAAATTTAAATTTCATCCAAACTGTCCGTAAAATTTAAATTTAAACTTGTCTATACATCGAGTTAGAACACAGATTTAAACTCGAGTTAAATTTAGTTTCAGCCTTCTGATATATATAGTATATTAGGTAATTTTTAGGCATTTTAACCCATTATAAAGTTTGAACACGGTTTAAACTCGGGTTAAGTCTAAATTCAAAATTTTTTCTTGACATAGTTCATTAGATATTACATAATTTTTAAAGTGCTCTTAAATTATTTTTAAAAATATCTTAATGGGCTGATCGATGAACTACTTAAACTCTTTTAACTTTTACGGACTAGAACATGAATCGACTCAAACCCCAGTTTATTTTTTATCTTTTATTCAAAATCATTTGTCTAACATAACAAATAAATAAATCAGATCAAACGATTATCAACGGGAGTCCAGAGCTATCTCTGCCCATGCACCGTCTCCTTCGCACCAACCAGCTCCGGGGACGACCTTCGCGGCGGCGGAACGTGGCGGCCACCATGAACGCAGCGGCGACCTCCGGCGTTGAGTCTGGGGCAAATACTGTGTTAGGTAGCGTCCGGCGCCGGCGGGGGGTTTCCGAGCATCTTCTCCGCCGGCGGCCGCGTGTATTGGCGTCGACCGGTTACGTTGCCGTCGCGTCGCCGGAAATCGAAACCTTCCGGGAGGAAACGAGCGCTCCTGGTCCGACTCCGGAAAGGTTGACGCGGCATTTGACTTCCGGCGCCGCGCTGGAGAGGTTGACCGGGGCGCTTCCGTCGCCGTCGCCGTCGCCGCCGGGAAGATGCGTGTTGGAGGATGCTTCCTTTGTCCCGTGCAGCACGCAGGCGGAAGTCAACGACGCTGCAGCTGGCGACGGCGACCGCCGTGGCAGCGCCGCAGCAGACAAGATGCTTTAACCTGTTTCGTATCGTAAAATTTTATAATAAATTTATGTTATCTCTTAAACTTTGAGATTAATTTGGAGATAAATTAAATTTATCTTTAAAATTTAGGAGATAAACTTAATTTATCTCTAAACAATTTTAATGTCAAATAGGGCCGGACCTATTTGGTATTGAGATATTTTGAGAATAAATTTGATTTATCCTCAAAATTACGGTATAAATTAGATTTATTCTCAAAATTTTTTAATACCAAACATGCCCCCAAAATTTTTTAATACCAAACATGCCCCCAAAATTTTTTACGAGGGAGATAAAGAGTACGTGGAGTGAACACCATCAACTCTCTCACAATTATTCTTAAATTTTATCGAATTTAATAATGATTAGAACTCGAGTTTATTTGTGAGAAGCCAAAAGTGTTCTCTCCGCTCCCCTCTCGTGGTCCTTCTTGGATAACATTTCATCCTTAACATTTATGTCCTAATGCAAGAGTTAATTGCATCAGATTATATGGAATTATTAATTTTATACTCTCCATGATAACATATTTACGTGATATGTACGTCAACGAGATGAGAAGTTTGGTTGCGACTCTGTGTTTTCGTGATAAAGCTGGTTAAAAGTAGTGTTCTATAATTATTATGAATTTATATTTTTAAAGAGTTTTTATTCTTATAAAATTCTATTTTTTTTCTTATAACAATTTTATGTCATTCATCCGTTTACATTTTTTCTTTTTTCTTTTTTATACCACTTTTTATCGTGAAAATGTATGAAAATTTTAAGTGAATTCACTCCCGCTCACCTTCTAAGACATCCAATCTTCAACGATAATATATAGGTGATGAACCTAAGGACTCTTTTGCCCATGCAACTAGAGCTGTCAACGGATCAAGTTTGAGCTGGATTTTCGGAGATCCGAATCCAAACCCACAATGACCGACAACGACAAGCACTCCCCTCACCCCACATCGACGATAACAAGCCCCTTCCTTGGTGAGCACCTTGCTCATCCCCCCACGGCGATGGCGACGACGAGCCCCCATTGCGAACCTGCTCACGACCCCCAAGCTGCTGCCGCCCTCGGCCTTGCCCGCCTTCCTCCTCCACCCTCCTTTGTCCAACTGCCCACACTCGCGCACCAACCGCTGCACATTGCCGGCCGCCACCCTGCACAGCACAGCATGCCCCCATCGCCCTGCAGCCCCACGAGTGCCCGACCCACTGTCGGCCACCTTCTCGCGAGCGCGAGCACGCAACCGAGTTTTTTTTAGAATAACGCAATTTTTTTATTTTTTTGTAAAACTAACGCGGCAAAACTTTTTTTTTGCAAAAGTAACGTAGTTTGACGAAAGTCGGGTTTTCAAATACTGACTTTGTTCTAACTCGGACCGAATGTGCGGGGACTTAAAAGTCGGAGTACATAAGTCGGATATTACTAACTCGACTTTAAAGTCGGGTTTTGTATACCTGACTTTGTTTTTACTTTTACCCCCTGACACCACCTCTTCTTTCACCCTACCCTACCCGACTTTTACCTTGGCGGCGCTCCTTCGTCTCCTGGCGGCTCCAACCTTCTCCCGGCGGCGTTGCTTCCTCTCACGGCGGCGACGAGGTCCCTTCCAGAGCAGCGGCGGTGCGGCGGCGTTCCCCTTCCAGCAGCGGCGCGGCGTTCTCCTTCCAACAGCAGCGGCGGCGGCGCGGTGTTCCGTTTCCAGACCGGCAGCGGGTATCACCGGAGCATCCACCGATTTTCTTTACCGGCGAGTCCACCAACAAAATTGCAGATATAAGTTCTTCACCGGTACCAATCTTAAAAATTTGATAGTTTGACTTTAAAAATATATATTTCTTTTTGTTCTTTGCATTCCATCAGACCCATGAGACTATAAATGTTAGCTTTAAAATATAAGTCTTTATTAGATATAAAATTGCCTTTTCTCGATTGTATATATCAAAGCATTTGATTTCTAGTCCAGTAGCTCATTGGATAGAAAAAGAGATTTTGAATCCAATTATATATTTTTCTTTTTTTTAATTGAATTGAGATATTAGAATGCCAGACTCTATTTGCACCCCCTATGTTATATACCAGTATGTATGCGTCGAATAAGGAGTAGCATTTAATCAAGATTGGGGCCAGCCTGAGCAAGGTGCGCGAATATTAATTTAGATAGTCACCCCCATTAAATGTTTCGATCAAGGAGTTGTAAAGCCCAGCCAGTTGCCAGTTGCCTCCTCCTCCTCCTCCTCCTGAACCGACGTGAAGGGGGTGCCGGCTAGAAGAGCTCGGCTCGCCGGGGACCGTTGCTGTGCTTTTCAGATCTGCACAGGAGAGATGACAATCCGATCTGTCTTGCCTACAACCAAAAGAAAAAAAGGATGAGAACAAGTGATAATTCATTGAGCAAATGACATTCCTTCAATTATTCAATTGACTTACGAACTTACTACTTTCATGATAACCCAGTGACAACAAATTAAAAGGATGTCATCGGAAGATGAGAACAATATGAGTAATGAGCCTTCATATGTTACACACAATCCATATGGAAGTTGGAATCCATACACACAATATCAACTAACAATGACTGAGTTGTTATCTCAATATGTCAACGTGGATGTTGGACCAACTGATACAAGAAGAAGTCACTCTCAAAGTGACTTTGATTTGAACGAAGAACATGACTTGGATGAAATATATGATGACTCGTCAAGTGACAATGATAACATAACGAATGAGGTTGTTAACAGCATCTGGTTCATTGATGAGTTTAATGACACTGAAGACGTAAGTTGGATGAACAATGTAGTTGCCAGTAATCAATTTGTGGAGGACGATGAAGAAGATTCTAGAGGAGAAGATAGAGCATTTGTAGTTAGATGTCACGCCCCGGATTTAATCCTGCACAGCGGAACATAATCCGACGACGTAACCGGGGGAAATAACCCCTAAAAATAATTCGATTTGGAACAAATGAGACTAATATCACAATTCCCAAGATCCCTTCTAATATACCATGTTAATAATACAATCAAATAAAACATATACCAATCTATGACATAAAGATCATCTAATTGACTTCTCGAGAATCGATCCACCACGCTTCCTGGCACCACTCGATTACACCGAAAATTGATAAGAGGATTGGGATGAGTACGACGACTCGGTAGACACCCCATCATCCGCCAAATCGGATAGCTAAAAGGCCACTAGATGTTAATTAAACAAGTACCCATCTCCTACACTCAGTTATATAAGTATAGACTAGTCAATATAATAAATATTTGACTTAATCCACGCATTTTAAACCGTCAACCAACACCTATAGACACACCAACCAGCACCTATAAACATCTTAAAATGACCTGAAATGGTGAGAAAAACACATGCGTAAACACCTACTATATGCTCATAAAATGATATGCTATAAATGGGACAAACCATGCATACACCAAGCAACCGAACATGACAATTTAGATAAAAATGAAATACATCTCTAGACCACCTATACCACACCATGCAATAAGTGCACCTATCCTCTAATGAAGACCACATTCACATAGATGCATCTATCCTCTAATAAGAACCACACCTTTTATTTTCTTATTAGCAAGGAATGCGTCGTCTTACCACCTCGGCCTACCACCGGATCTATCATATATAGCGTACCATATAGCTAAACGAAATCCCATAGTGCACCTAGGCGGTGGTGGCACGGGGACAAACCGCGCGTATCGGGATCGAAGGATGCACCGGACTGTTCTAACCTCCATTGCCCTCGGGTCACGACTAACTAAGTCCGGTGTATTTGTTTTCATCATAATTTCAATGCATCATGCATCCACCTCAATCATGCCATGCCATGATACACTTATGCAAGATCAAATGATATAAACTATACCATGCAATGAATAAACATACCACCAATGCAAATAGCATGATCAACCACACCTGAACCACCTATGCATGATCTAGAACCATAAAATGACAAGAATAAATAATGACTACCATGATACTACATCACATACTCAACCCAACATGATATGACCATAAGGAAATCGAGACCCTATCACCTGGTTAAAAGGACTTAACATAGCCAAAATAAGATTTAATAATGCTAGCTAAAACATTAATTAATCTTGTTAACCTATCACCACACCTATGCAATGGGGTTAACTCAAAAAGGTAACAAAGATTAGCTTAATAACATGCTAGATTGAAAAAGGAATATGACCAACTAAAATCTACCAATCAACATGTTGTAAACAACATAAATATCACCCTAACACGATCCTTACGTACAAAAGAGAACATCACTACTAATCATGCTAATAAACCATAATACGCAACGTTAACCCGACTAATCAACTCATTAAAAATTGACTACAAATCATGGAGGATTAAATAGAAATTTTAATGATAATAGACACGTCAAGGATGCCTACCGGAATCGATGCCGAAGAGTTGGGGATTGGCGGCCAAAAATAATACCGGACATCGAGAACGCGGCGCGTATATCAAATTACTCAAATAAGACGGGGTTCTCTCTCTCGCAAAAGCCGTCTTGGAAAAAAAATACAATTAAAATGGTGGGGAGGGTTATGCCATCGGATCAATGGAGAGAGAAATAAGGGGAACAAATATACCAAGAATAATAGAGAGAGAAGAGAAGGGAACAGAGAGAGAGAGATCTCACCGCGGATAAGGGACAGGGCGCACAGCGCGCGGAGGGGAGCGGCGTACGGCGGGGGCCGGCTGGCGCACGGCGGCTGCCGACGCGGCGGCAGCGCTGGCCGCGGTGGCCGTTCGCACGGTGGCCGCGGCGGGAGAGAGGGCGGGCCGGGTCGGCGGCTGCCGCGGCCGCGGGCTCGCGTGGACACGCGGGCGCGAGCGTGCGGGCGGTCGCCTTGGGGGCTCGCGGGCGCACGGCGGCGTCGACGGGGCAGCGGGCGGCGGTGCATGGATGGCGAGGCGGCGCCGGCGGGACGGGCTGGCCTCGCGGAGGGCGGCGCGGCGGCGCGAGGGGGGGTGGGCATGGCGGCGCCGCGCGGGCGGCAGCACGGTAGGCGGCATGGGCGGACGGCGACCGGTTGGAGGGGGAGAGGTTGGCCGCGCATGGGGAGCGGCGGGCGGCGGGGCTGGTGGCGCAGCGGCTGGCGGCGGCCGGCATAGCTAGGGGCCGATCGATGGGGAAGATGGTGAGGAGAGAGAGAAGTGGTCGCGGTTGAGACGGCGAGGGACGGCCCACGGCGCCGAGAGCGGGGAGGGGGGGGGAGCAGACCGCGGTGCTCTCGCAGGAAGATAAAGAGAGAGAGGGGAGAAAAAAAAAAAGTGACGGCGCTAGGGTTAGAGGAGGAGAGAAAACGGAAGGAGGAATAAGAATAGAAGGGGAGGGAGGGAGAGATAGATTTACATTAAACGTAATTAATTTCACATCAAATATAGTAAATATTATTTAATAATAATAAAAATATCATAATGTTACATTAGAGGCGAAGGAGAGATTGTCGATGAGATTGCAGAAGTAAATATTTTTACATGCAAGGAGGATGTAATTCATGCCATATCTACGTGGTCAGTGAAGCACAACGTCCAATACCGTACTGATAGATCAACGAAGTCTTTGTTGACATTAATTTGTCATGCAAAACATCAGGGATGTCCGTGGAGATTACATACTTGCATTAGTAAACGAGTTGGTGGCTTATGGAAAATTGTGAAGTTCAACGATAATCATACATGTAGAACGCCGAGTCAAAATACAAGCCACAACCAATTGGGTTCCACCACAATTGCCCGTTTGATTATGCCCATTGTTCGTTCCTGTTTAAACATTATGCCATGAGAGATCAGGGATATGGTGCAACTGAAATACTCAATAAGACCGTCATATCACAAAGCTTGGAACACTCGACGGAAAGTGTTTAAAAAACTTTTTGGAGACTGGGAAAGTTCTTACACTAACTTGTTGAGATCCATGGAAGCTGTGAAGTTAAGTATGCCGGGAACCACTTGTAATTATTTATGTGAGAGTAACAGTACTCGATTATTGTTTTTCTTTTGGAGTTTTTCACCATGCATGTGTAAGGAATCAATACATGACAGCGGAAAAATTTTTGATTCCATAAAACCATGATCTTTGCCTTGATCGATGCCGAACGAGTAAAACCGGGAACCGAATATGAAGTAGAACGAGAGTACCTCATGGGATTTCTCAAATCCCTCACCATGGATGAAGAAGGACATTCCTCCTTGCTGAAAACCGTTCAAGTGTCCGGTCTCTAGCGGTATCCACACGATCTGCTTCAATAGACGAGTTCTCTCTTTCTTCGGGCCTCCAGAAACCTTCCAGATCCAAGCTTGACCATGGGAGATCACCTTCTAGAGGAGAGAGGAGGGAGAGAGGAGGTTTGGGACGTGCTCCATCCCTATGGCTTGTTAGGGTTTGGCTTCATAAGCCATTTATATATATAGAAGATGGAATTTTTCACAAAAACCCAAAACTTCTATAAAATTGCGTCCATGCCCTCATCTCATTGACCAAATCTATTGTGTGTGACCCACTAGGCCCAATAGTCAATTTGGTTGAAGCCTTAATTAATTTAAAAGAACAATTCCTTTAAATTAAATCAAAAACCGTTATCCGATAACAGTTTTTACGGCTTTCTGATCATAAAGGGTACAAGCCACATCCTATGATCTCAAATGACTTTGGGGAGTTAAATAACATCCATTGAGCCTTTCCATCATCAATTACCACACGGATTTAAATCCTTGTTCATACAATGTCCCGGTCGGTCAGGGGTTCGGCACTGACTGTCAACCCCTAAGTATTCCAACACTATGAAATCTTGTACTCAGGAATGGATCAACTGGAAAACTCTTTTTCCAATTATCCTATCTACCTTGGCCAAGGATTTAGAGTACTATCCATAGGACATTCTCTCTCTCCTACCGAGAGTGAACGATCCCCTATTGTCCGCTCAATTGCCTCCACCAGGTTTCCCATATACCCAATCCATTAACTATATAGGACCACAATACTAAGTGTTCCATCGGTCAATAGTCACGGTACATAGTACGCCAGCAAGACATCTTTGGCGGCTCGGTCAAAGATCCAATGTGCTATTGAGATGTAAGAATAACTCGATAGACGGTTCGGTAAGATACCGATCGAGTTTTCCTAAATTGGTCAGTTCAGTGAACTCATTCCACTAATGAGCACCTGTGTGTGTATCTCAGTGTCCCCACACTGATGACCAATGAGATCGGTCATTCTCATCATATGAGAAGACATCACACACACTAGTCTATCTGGATTCTTGATGTCCTATCTCAAGGATCCTATGATTAGGAACATTTAGATCACATACATCTAGATGATCGATCTCATTATCATGATCTCATCATGATTCAATCATCATTGCATGTGATTAAGGACTTCATTACGATATACGCTTCTAATAAAAGCTAGTAACGAAGTTTTACCTATTTAATTGAATGAGATATTCCTAGAAATGTCGAATCATATCATATATGATTGGCTTGTAGGGCATACATTTCTATCAGCATGGAAGGATGGCGCTCTTGTAGACTTGTTATCAGTGTTGATGGAATATTTCTCCATGGTAAATACCGCAGTACTCTACTAGTTGCATGTGGTATAGATGCAGACCATGGTTTATATCCACTAGCATTCGTAATTGTAAATAGTGAAAATGATCGGTCCTGGTCGTGGTTTTTTGAGCAGATATATACATTACGTCCTTCAGTTAGAGATCGGCGACACGAAGTGTGTTTCATTTTAGATAGACACGTTAGTATTAAAAAGGCAATAGAAAAGTGGTTTCCATTCAGAGCTCACCGTTACTGTCTTAGACATTACCGACAAAATTTTCAAACTCATTTCACCGGAAAAGATCTGTTCAGGAGGATGTATAATGCTGGTCAAGCTTACAACATGATTGATTTTAACAAACGTATGACCGATATACAATTAATATCTCCTGAGGCGTATGATTGACTATTACAAGTAAGTCCAGAATACTGGGCTTTGGCTTGTGATATTGACGGAAGACGATTTGGGATAATGACCACGAATTATTCAGAATGTTTTAATAGTGTCCTAAAGGTTGCAAGGGGATTACCAATTCATGCTCTTGTCCATATGACTTATCATCACCTTAGGCTCATGTTCTTTCAACGGCGTACAATTGGTATGAATATTAAAACCGTCCTTACACCTAAGTTTGAGAAGATGATGTCACAAATGAATGAGCAAAGCAGAGAAATCATCATTCAAGCTAGAGTAAACACCACTGAGTGAGATGTCAATGACAGTTATGGCCGTGTATTCCGAGTTGACGTTCAACGAGCTAGCGTTAGATGTACATGTTGTGAACCAGGTCTAAAACATTTTCTTTGTAAGCATGCAACATGTGTCATTGGGTCTGTAAATTGGGATCCATATACTTATGTCTCCAATTGGTACACAAGTGATTCATACTGGTCATCATACCAAAGTGAATTTCACACTATTCTTGATTCACATCATTGGCCAGATTTTGATGCACAACGATCAGTGATTCCGTTGTTGCCTCCACTGAACTCTAGAAAGTGTGGAAGACCACGAAACAAGTGATTTCCTATGGTCGTGGATCATCCAACCAATAAACAACGAAATCAATGTTCTATTTGTTAACAAGCATGACACAACCGAACCACATGCTCTATGCGACCTCAATATGTACTTATAAGTTTCCGTGATTACTATGATTGCATTGTGATGTATAATGTGCATTGTGTTTTGATGATCTTTATAATTTTTGCAGAGATGGAGCCCCGTGACCCTTCTCTTCTTAGTGGTTAGGCTCGCCACCGTTCGGCAAACCCTACGGTAAATGAATCAAACTTCAAATGTTGTGTTTAGCTATTGCTTTGATGTATGTTAGACATCTAATATTTAATCGTCTGGTGTTTTACAGGAAGCCACATTGTTCTTACTAGTGTCTCATTTTCGTATGATGTCATCATGGCCGATAAATAATAGCACTGTTATTAATTTTTTAGAGAGGGCCGGTTTTTTATATGTTACATATCTACACTGGATTCCATTAGATAGACATCTCATTACTGCTCTCGCGGAACAACGGCGTCCCGAGACTTCTACATTTCATTTTCCTCAGGGGGAGATGTCTATCACATTACAAGACGTGTCATTGATCATGGGTTTACGTATAGATGGTCATGCAGTGATCACTCCCATACGTGTACCATCTGTAGATTTTCCTGATTGGATACATGTATGTGATAAGTATTTAGGTGTTCGGCCCACAGAGGCAGATATGGGCCAAAGTAAGAGCACGCTGAAATTGCTCTACTTGTATAACACATTCGGGAGTCATGTTCAGGACTTACCAATTGATGACAGTGAGGAGTCCCATCTTAATTGTCTACGTCACACTAGGGCACTTATACTCATGTTAATAGGGTGTGTTCTAATGCCCGACACATCGAGCAATGAGGTACATATGCAGTACCTATTTTTCATAGAGGACATTGATGCATGTAGTACATTCTCCTGGGGTAGTGCGGTGTTAGGTTATCTATACCGTCAACTATGTTCGGCTACATCAGCGACCCGTAACCAGATAGGGGGTTGCCATCATCTTCTACAAGTAGTGCGGTGTTTGTTTATTTTTTCTGGGATAGTTCGGTGTTTGTTTCTTTTTTTCTTTTGCTTGTATGTACTTACACACTCATGTTAAACAGTTGTGGAGTTGGGAGCATTTGCACGTTGGTCTGCCTCACATTCCATGTCCCATCGACATAGGAGACCGCCGTTTACCAGTTGGTTGTAGATGGAATCGTGTTGGCAAACAACCTCTACATAAGTTCACGTTATTATTTTACATAAATGAATTTGATGTGGGGGAGATTAGCCAGGTATGTATTATATTGTGGTTCTTGTGGATTTTGTGGTTCTTGTAGATTTATTTGTTCTGACGCCATTTGTAGGTTAATTGGGAGCCATATAATCATGAAGTCATGCTGATCGTACCAAAGATCTGTCTTGAGAACACTCAATTATGGATGGCATCCGTTCCACTCTTATGTTGCTCAGTTATGGAAGTACATGCACCAGAGAGAGTGTTGAGACAATTTGGACATGTACAAACTGAGCCGATTCCTAGAGAGCAACATGAAAGAAGAGATGGCCGAGGATGTTGGTCCACCGATTGGGTCGTGGAGTATGCTCGATACATTACCTGGTGGAATGACCGATTGGCCCATGTGTACAGAGTTCCAGAGGATGTTGGAGAGGAGGAAACAGAGCGATATACTCAGTGGTATCAGGAGCATACGATTCCATATTTAGTTGGAGATGCTCCGGAGCCTCCTTCCCAATTTTATCCAAGGGGACCAATGGAACGAGATTTGGTGAGTTCAAAGTTAATCATTTTCAATTTCGTTTACTACTTTTGAGATTAGATACATTATTTCTTTCATTTGTCCGACATAAAACAAATTTTTTTGTTGATTTATAGCTCAAAGGACATGTTCAGATTCAAAAGTTGCTAGTCACCAGAAATGACTACCAATTGCAACAAACGAAAATGGACATCTTACAATTGCAAGTAGATCTAGCTGAAAAACTTCGCTTCACGTTTCCAACATATGAAGAGGCCCCAATTCCAATGCAATCTCCGGCGGGGCAATGGTTACAACCCCCTTTTGCTTGGAGTGGACCCGGCGGACCGAGCACATCACGACAACATCCATCACAAAGTACACCGATGGAGCATCAGGGATTGACTCAACAGTTCACAGTACTCAATGCAAACACACCCCCGGCTCCACTCCGTCCAAGACATGGAAGAACTCAATCTACAAGTTGCCTACATCCTATCCATTATTCAAATCAAGAAGAGGAAGCAGAAAAAGAAGAAGAAGAAGAAGAAGAAGAAGAAGAACCTCCACAAAGGGTTCTCCGAAAGAAGAAGGCTGTGAAGCGTCGGAAATGAGTTTTCTTTTTTCATTGATTTTGTGGATGTCGCATGTGTTTATAGTGTGGCATGTGTGTATAGAATGCCATATGGATGTGGAACTTTATGAATGTTTTCAATGCATTTTGGTTTTCAAACTTTGGTTGTATGTTTCTTTTCAATGCACACTGTTCTCTTCAAGTTGTGTTTGAATGGTTGTAGGTTGCCCATGTCGGTGAATGATTGAAGGTTTTCACATCTTTTGTGTTTTAATTTTTGAAGAGTATTTGTGAATGTAATGTATGTCGAAACACAGGTTGTGATGTGTAGAAATTTGTACAAGCTTAGTTTACTAAATTTTTTCGATAGGTTGTGATGTGTAGAAGTTTTTACAAGCTATGTAAACTATGTTTTTAAAAATAGGTTGTGTCTAGAAAGTCAGATTCTAAAAGTCTGACTTTCTGAGAAAGTCGGGTTTTTAAAACCCCACTTTAAATCAACATTCATTTAAAGTCGGGTTTTAAAAACCCGACTTGGGCCCTCCCAAAATCCTCCCAGAACCCGACTTTAAATCAACTGTTTACTAAAGTCGGGTTTTAAAAACCCGACTTCAAACCGTCCCAGAAACCTGTATTTTGGGATGATTCTGGGAGGGCCCAAGTCGGGTTTTCATAACCCGACTTTAAATGAATGTTGATTTAAAGTCGGGTTTTGGCATCGTCCCAGAAACCTGTATTTTGGGAGGATTCTGGGAGGGCCCAAGTCGGGTTGTTAAAACCCGACTTTAAATCAATTGTTTACTGAAGTCGGGTTTTAAAAACCCGACTTGGTTTCGTCCTAGATACCTGGGAGGGCCCAAGTCGGGTTTTTAAAACCCGACTTTAAATCAATTGTTTACTAAAGTCGGGTTTTAAAAACCCTTGGCATCGTCCCAGAAATCTATATTTTGGGAGGATTCTGGGAGGGCCTAAGTCGGGTTTTCATAACCCGACTTTAAATGAATGTTGATTAAAAACCCGACTTGGTTTCATCCCAGTTACTTGGGTCTGGGAGGATTCTGGGAGGGCCCAAGTCGGGTTGTTAAAACCCGACTTTAAATCAATTGTTTACTAAAGTCGGGTTTTAAAAACCCGACTTGGTTTCATCCTAGATACCTGGGTTCTGGGAGGATTCTGGGAGGGCCCAAGTCAGGTTTTCATAACCCGACTTTAAATGAATGTTGATTTAAAGTCAGATTTTAAAAACCTGACTACTGACTTTATGATATGTTCCTTTAAAGTCGGTTATACGTCACCCGACTTATTTGTTTTTTTAGCCGCATCCTTGATGCTGAAATTAGGCAGAACAAAGTCGGTATTTGAAAACCCGACTTTCGTCAAAGTATGTTACTTTTGCAAAAAAAAATTTTGCCGCGTTAGTTTTACAAAAAAATAAAAAAGTGCGTTATTCCAAAAATAACTCGCCTGCAACCTGCCGCCATGCGTAGCCACCTGCACCCTCCACCGACCAGCAGTCTCACCGTCGCCAACCCGTGCCGGTGGCCTTCCCTGCACCGTCTACTCTCCACTTGGTCACCCCCGGGACAGACACCAGCAGTTTGTTAATCTTCCGATCTTGTCATAATCCTTACCGCATTATACTCGTCATCCAATCGGTTCTTCTTGGATCTCGATTAGTTGTTGACGTCTCGAGGTAGACCTCTCAACTATCTCTTATCACTTTAAATATATTAATTAAGACATTGAAATATGATTAGTTAACTTTGGTTAGAAAAATATATGGGAAAATTGATTCGCGATCCATTTAACAAAATGACTATTATCATTAGTCCGTTGACCAAAAGTTTTTAACGAACAGTCCGATAATAAAAAAAACTGTAACCTCCGATCCACTCTGTGAAACTGGCGTCAGAGAAATGTTAAAATGTCAGAAACACCCATCCAAATGACCATTTCGCTGGACGTTCCTACAGGCACTTATTTAAGTGGCTTGTTATAGGAACACTGGTAATACAAGTTTGTGAAGGGTGCATATTAAATAATTAATTATATTCTATTTTAAGTAGTTAATTATTGTATATGATTTTAATCACCTGTAATGTCTAGAGCCAAAATATATTATAACTAAAAATGTATTTATCAAACCATTGTTACTATCTTTTGTTTATGTCTATAAAATATTAATATGTCCTACCAAATATTTATTACATTATATTTTATCAATGTTTAAATATAATATACATATTAATCTATTTATCATGCCATGTTTGACGTAAAAAATATTGTAATTAATTTATATTAAAATTTAAGTATAACATATATAGTAAATTATGATTATCTAGTTTTAAGTTTATATTGACCAATGAACTTATATTATATCAAATATCATAATTAATTTTTGATGTTCTTGAATAATTAATTAAATATATTATTTGTTTAGGTAGACTTTTTTTAATTAAATTCCTGTTTAGGAAGACTTGATTTGACGCTATATTTATTGATATTATAATAATCAATGTTTATGTTCTTAAATCTTTTTATTATATCATCTATTCAATAATTTTACTAGGCCTTGAAAGAAAATACGTGTAGTGACAAAATGTCAACTGCAGTCTCTACTTTTCGCAGCTTTTGAGGGGCATAAAAGACATTTTATTTGACTTCTAACGTCTCTACCCTCCTTACCGTCATTTTTGGAGCGGAAGTGTAGAGGAATTTAAAAATGGGACCTTGTGTTAAACTGGAATTCACATCGGACTTTCCGTGAAAGTAGGTCCGTTGAAACGGATCGGACATTGATTTCTCCAAAATATATTTAGTTAGGTAGATGGGTCTATTTATGTGCTTGGTATCAATTAGAAGTTAATTTAGATATCTAATCTTAGATTTTTATTTATGTATGATTGATATCATGTTTATTTTAAATTGAGTGCATTTAATTATGTAATTTAGATTGTAGCATATCATGATCTTATATATATGTATATCCTGATTTAAGTTATGAACCAACTATAATTATTTAGAGTTAATTAATAGAAAACTTAGAGTTGATTTAATATAACTAGATTGTACGTAATTGGTTTAATATTATCAATTGCATGGCATATTAATGTATAGTAAATTGCATGATTTTAGAATAGTGCATTATCTTGTAAGTTTTGTATAGATTGGTTTAGTCATGACTTAACATGCATATAGGTGAAGTTGTAGTATTTTTAAATATGTCATTCCATGAGGTTGTATATAGCCACGTTTATGTTTAGATTGCTTTTTGCATGTCTAATTGGATTAATTGATGTATGTCTGAGTATTATATGCTTTCAGCTTGTGAGATGTAGTTGATGCAGTGTGCTGCATTTTGTAATGTGATTTGCACTTCACCAGACTATGATAGTGGCCCGTGGGCAGCGGCGAGTTAGAACAATCCGGAGCATTCTTTGATCCCGGATACCGCGGTTCATCCTAAGTACACCCATGCCTAGGTGTAATATGAGATCTAGCTTATTATATGTTACATTTTACTATATGGTAAATCTGGTGTTAGTCCTGGAACATAACTACAATATCCAAGTAAAGCATGTGTTCTACTCAGACAAATAATTTAGTTTTACTTTCATTATGACATGTAGATTAGTGAGTTATTACATTTAATTCATCCTTTATGATATGTCTATGTGGTAGGTACATATAAAGTTGTGTTAATGATGTTATGTCATGATTAGAATAGTATGCATTTAGTAAATCATACTAATCTATACAATGTGTAGAAAAGTATCTTATTTAATTAATTGAACCTTGATAATTAGCATTACTTATAGTTGTTATAATCTGACTTTTGTTTGGGGTTTATATCTTTATTATCATTAGGACTTATTTAATATAGTGGGGTGGTTGGGTGTAAGTCCTACTGGGTCTTCATGACTCACCCCTTTCCTTTATTGATTATTTTTAGCTGAATTCGAAGAACCTTTGCCTGAGGAAGAGTTTAAGGAGGAGTTTGAAGAGGATCTTGCTCCACTTGAGGATCCAGAAGATCAAGAGTTCAGTGAAAAGTGATTATTTTTATCTAGGTGGTTTGAGTTTAATTTTTCCCAATGTAATAGATTTTATCTAGATAGTACTTAGTAGTTGTTTGTTTTAGGACGAACTCCATAGGTCATTTGTTTAGTTATAATGCTTGGTTTGGAATTTATATTGTTCTCCTACTTTTTAGAATTTTAATTCCACTGTCTCGACTTCGGTATATTCCATTGCGCCATACTTTCCGGTTCAGTAATGGTTCACTAACTTGTTAACCCGCTACCGACGGGAGTTAAACCGCTACCGACGCCTTACGACTCACTACCCATCACTTAAGTGACTGGTATCGTGGCATTTTTTCATTGGGGACTGAGGGTGCTCCCTCCACTCGGGAACTGAGGTGATCCGCTCGGATAACAATCGGGTTTCATCCAAAACGGATGCACCTGAATCCGAAAGCTAAGGTAGGTCGGAGTGAGCAACTGAATCCTTGAACCCGAAGTTGATGTTAAGTTATGGTTAAGCAATCAGATCTGCAAGATCCATTTATAGGTCTACGTGCAACCTTATTCACTTGAAAGCATGTGTATGCTTAAATAAACATTAAGTAAAATGAAATACAATGAAAAAATATTGATGATGAAAAAATATACATTGATTAACATGTCAATATCTTAATCAAATTAAATTGATCATATTTTACCTCGGACTAGAAGTTTGCACATTAACTTAAGAGTTCAGATCTTTTATATTAAGCTAAAACAAATATCATCTTAGTGTATATATGATTTGACTCATAAATTCTTTAAAATATTAATTATATATATAAATTTTTCGGTGAAACATAAATCATAATTTCCACCTCCAAGTGTAAAATAATTATAATGAACAACATAAAAATAAGTTGTTTACGATGAAGTTATTACTCTAATCGATTACCCACGTCTGGTGTGTGTGTGTATAAATATATATATATATATCTATGTATAATTTTTATATAGTCTTTTTAATGTTTTCTCCCAGCATGAAAGGTGTTTAATACTGTTACCAAGCCACCAATGAAGCGTTGGTTAACTTGTCATCCTGCTCAAGTGTTCGGAGACATCAAACTATTGATGCCATCATCATATTTTTATAACAACTTGCTTGGAAATTTAAGGGAAACTTAATTTGACTTAATAAAATATCTAAAATATTAATTTCATCTATAGTTTTTTGGGTAAAATATAAAATTTTAATCATTCATATCTGAAAATAAAAAATAAAATTATAATGAACCACTTAAAATTAAGTGGTCTATACACTATAACCTTTTAGTAAAAATCTCAATGTTTAATATTTAATTGCTTTATAAATTTGACATCAATTAAGCCAAAAAAAACCCGGATATAATTCAAGCAGCTTGTGCCGGTTAATCCACCTATTCCCATAGAATAATGGGTGTAGCTCATTCTACCTGGGGTGAAATCAAGTCAGTAATTTCACAGAAGTTAACTAAGAGATATAAATATTTAGATTAATATTTATATATTTATATATTTTATAAAATATTTAAATATAATATATCAATTTTTTTGATATCACAAATTCAAATAAATATATTTGATATCACATATTCAATTTTGTAGACACGCAATTTTGACCTAGTTGAAAAGTTTAAATTCTTGTTTTCATGAAGAATATTTGAGTAACCTTTCAAGGGAACCGTGTTTTCCGGAAGAATCAAGTTTTTCGGCACATTCCGAAGAGGATGGATAGGATGTTGACCGAGGTCAAAGTGCGCCCTATATATAGGGCACCTGGCGCCCTGGCTCTATACGGCGCCTGGCATCTGGTCAAATCGACTCGACCGGCCGATTTGACCACTCACAGGGACTCTTCTTATCGATTTGACATAGCTCATGATGCTGGCGCCCTATATATAGGGCGCTTTGCCACGTGGAACTGCTTTTCGGAATTTGCCAAAATACCTCTTTTGGGCTATAAATAGACCCACATTTGAAGCTAGAAGGAGGTTCCAACTTCGTGCCACCCTAGAGCTCATCCAATACCACGTTTCTAAGCCATTTGCACTTCCCGTGAGCCTTCAAACCGACCCAAATTTGCCCCCCCCCCCCAAATCCCAAAAACTTGTTGTTTCTGCCATCCAGAAACATGTGTTTTTTTCCACTTTGAAAGCCTCTATCCATCTCTCCTCTTTCATCCAGCGTTCAAACCACCTACCACTAGCTTTATTTACATATTGGCTACAAGGAGGAGCCTCTACTTCGTCCCGGAAGCCGCCCAGCACTCCGGAGCAGCATCGCGAAGAGGGAAAGAAAATCTGCCCGAGCCAGACTTAGTGTCCCATATACAGGGTGCTTTGACTTGGTCAACACGCCCTATAAGGGGGGCACCTGCAGCTAGCGCCCTATATATAGGGCACCAGCAGGGGCAGAAGCCGGTTTTGCACTTTTCGGAGTCCGATCGCCCGTCCGATCGAATCTTTGTTCTCCATAAATTAACATAAATGTATATATTAGCATTCAATCTTTTATATTGTGTCATATATTACATGCTATATCATAAATTAACATAATATATATTGTATAAACATGATAAAATAATACTTTATAAAATGTTTTGTGCATCATATATTTTAAATAATATTTTATTAAAAAATGTTTTGTGCATCATATAATTTAAATAATATTTTATACGTTTATATTTTATATAATTATAAGTCATAATATATATTATTGTAAGTCAAAATTCACTCCACTTGTCTCATAAATAAGTTGCTTCTAAACAGTTCACAAACCACTATGGAACAATCTGAGTAACTTTTCACTTGTTTCACTTTTCCCATGCTTTATTACCAAATCAAACCCCCCTTCTTAATTAAACCGGAATATTGTTACCTTGATATGGATGTCCTTTTTTGGGATGTAGATGATTTAATTAGGTGGCATTTGTTTTAACTTACACTGAGAACCTAAATTCTTATAATTTTTTTCTAACATTTTACTTTGCAAAAGAAATACTCAATTTTGTTGATAACATTATTTTTAGCTTTAGTCATAACATTTATAAATACTCTAATCACTTCTGGCCTGGAGATTTGTTCTGAAATAAATAGTATTTACATATTTATTTTAAGAGCTTCATTTAAATCACAAGAGAAAAAAAATAAGTGGATGATTGAGATTAATTTTCCAACTCTTTGGAAACCCTTACCTGGAAGATTTAAATCTGAGTTGATGAAAACCTTTAAAATAATTTAAGATTAAGGAGAGTACTTAACTTGAGTTGAACACCTTTACCTCTGACTAAATTAAAGATTAGAGATGTCCATAGTGAAAAAGCTAGGTGCCTAGTGGCCCAGTCCATTAAGATGGAGGGTTTAGAGATGTTTTAATAATGTTCAAGTTTATTACATTTTAAGATAATCAAAATTTTGGGCTTTTTAGGATAAATTGTAAAAAACAATAATAATAGTTAACAGTGGTGACAATACGTTGCCACAATCTTTATTGACTAAAAGAGTTTTTTGGAATATTGGTCTCTGTATTTATTCATATTTATAATTATATCATCAC
Organism: Cryptocoryne crispatula var. balansae; assembly: GCA_036172225.1. NCBI lineage: Eukaryota > Viridiplantae > Streptophyta > Magnoliopsida > Alismatales > Araceae > Cryptocoryne > Cryptocoryne crispatula. The sequence goes on from CM069921.1 coordinate 18,672,058, forward strand.
AAAAACCAAAAATATTGATAAACGCATAAAATATTTGTTGTTTTAATATTAAATCACTGACCTTCAAAACCTTAAAACAATATTAGTTAAATATTTTTACCTTCTACAACAACAAAAATCCCCCTCTTACGGCCTCTTTTTCTTCATAGAAAAAAAAAAGAGAGCACATTTTTGTTAAGAAAAAAAATATCTTCACCCGCCATTTTTTGGGATGCTTTAAGGTACATATATTTTAAAAAACACATGATCTAAAATATTTTTAATATTTGTATACATATTTTCACTGTTCTTATTCACATTGCGTAGTGATAATTCAAAAATTTTCAGTTAATTAAAAATATTTAAAGATATCTTAACAATGTTCAAGTTTATTATATTTCAAGAGTATAAAGAAGTTTGGGATTTTTCAAGATAATTTATGAAATAACAACAATAACAGGTAACAATGGTAGCATACAAGTTGTCATGATGTGTATTAACTATAAGATGTTTTTAAAATATTGGCCTCTATATTTATTCATACTAGTCAAGTCACGCACGGGTTCGAGTAATATATTATATATTGATTAATTATAAATTCACAGAATAGTTAAATTATTATCATATGTATATGATAGATACAATATAAAAAATACGTTAAATTATAAATGTTATATTTTACTTCTCAAATATACACAAATCAATAATCATAGTCATGTTCTTGTTCTTTCCAACGAATCATGGTATACTTAAGTCAAATAACTCAATTTTTTTACCACCACCAATTTTATAGAAAATGATAGATGGAGCAGGTCCAAGTAAGTACTTACTTGGATTATAAGTTTCAAGATTTTCGATTTTATAGAAGTATTAAATATGTGACCTCTTAGATTTTCTTGGAGTTACGAAATTTTTTCACGGATTTACGATAACTTTTTGTAGTTTTTAGATCCCAAGATTTCCTAAATTTTGGTATTTCTAAAGTATTTTTTAGTATTTACGGATTTTGGGAGTTTCGATTTTTTTTAGTTCATATTTTTTCAAATACTGGATTTTTGCAGATTTTGAGTCCCATATTTTACACTAATCCCCACTGGACAATATCTACTATCTTGCGTGGTTGCATCATATAGGGCTAAAATTTTGCTTTTTGTAGACTACTGTAATCCTCGTAGATAGATTTGGTTTTGTGATACAGGGAGGTTTCACCATTTTTTTGCTTGTGCCTTATTTTCTTTTTTTAATGATGTGGTAGAATATCAGTTTTAGGAAAATAAAAAATTTAATCCTACTTTGGGGTTTAACAACCAGAAACCTAACAACAAAATGAAAAATGGTGGAAGTAATATGGTCCCAAGTAGTTCAAGGCCATTCCACCTAGTTACAACACAATTTCTAGCCAAGTTAGCCATTAACAAAATATGAACCAAGTTCATATATATGAAATCTGTAACATCAAATAAATAAAGGTAGTTTGTGCTCTCATCAAATATGGAAAAGAATTCCCGTATACACCCAAGGTAAAAATATTTTTTTCTATTTGTTAACTATCTATTATGCGTCCAAATAACTGAGTTAGCTACACACTTTGCTTTGTTGTTAAATTCTTTTAGTCACTGATTTTTTGTCCTGTAATTATTTGCATATTCGTATTTTTTCTCACTGTTGTTATTCTACTGATTTATACAGTCTTCAAACATTAGCTACATCTTCATCTTATGATGAAACTCAAAACAAATGGACCACTCAACAAAGAAGACTCATATAATTCTACTTGTAATGTCGTGTAAGGTATCATGACATCCATCTTATTACCTATGACTACATAAGCAGAAGAATGTAACAAAATGAGATAACTGGAATCTTTTATTAGAAGGTTTGTCCCTCCATCCTTAGGCATTCCAGGTTATTGTTTTCATAAACATCAAACTCATGTCTATATCTTCCCCTTGGAGAAATCTGATCAACAAACCCTTAAGTTCCATAACAATGCCACAAAGACTTGCTTTTGATAGTTCATGCACACAACAAACGATCTTTTGCTCAATGCCGTGAAGCGCGTCAAGCATTTCTCTATAAAGAAGTTCCACTTTACTGGATACCTGTGAAATAGAGTGCCATACCATTATAGATGACTTATGGTAAATAATTAAAGATGGCACAAATAGTTGACTTAATTCATAGCTATAGAAGTATTTTTTTTCATGTTAAATTGAAGGAAATAAAGAAGCAAAATGACTGAATGTACCTCTTCTAACTCCCTTCTAAACCATTCTTGTTGAGATGGGCAAGTGAATTACAAAACAGATGGTGGTAACTATGGACAGGATATCAACAGGAGAATAACGGAAGAATGCAACCATGCTTCCAAACCTGTAAAGATAAAGAGTGAACATTTTTGGGACAAGAACAATAATCATAAAAACCAATTAGAAAATAGAATCAGGTGGATATTACAAAGATAGCATACCTAAAAAAGCGAAGACAATCATGTTGTAATGAATGGCCAAAGCTAGCGGCACGGTTTGTTGTCATGTGATTTGAAAAACTCATCTCCAAGAATTTACCAAAATAAAGTCCCCAGGCAGCATCAGACATGACCACTCTAAGGGTTGCTGGTGGAACTCCGTCACTATGTTCAGATTTTAGACATCGATGCCACATCCATATCCTTCCATCAAGTTCACTGGGTAGCTTTGTGGATAAAAGTCATTTGACGCTTAGTGTAAGACTCCCATGCCTACGAGTAAAGCACTTGACATGTGCTTCTAGTGACTCCTTATAGCTTTGGCAATACAAAGTTTGGAAAAAAAAATAGAGCAAGATTAGCTTACCCACATTAATCTTCAAAAGGAATAATGAGTTAATGATAAATTATACCTGATCAAACAGGTCTTCACGAAGATATTTGCCAAGTGGCTTATCGAAATTTGGGTTGTTTACCCATCCACCCAAATTTGAAAGTGTAAAAAGGACACATATCATCTAATGCACATACCAACGTCTCACTTGTTCCTGACACAGCTCAAGTTGCTAATTTTCACCCACCAAAATTGGTGAAACAGTGAAAACAAACACCATCAGGAAAACAAAGCTTGATTAGGGGGGCACAGAGTCAAAGATTACATAGCAATGAAATGGAGACAGAAAGGAAAATCGGAAGAATGTATGATATGTTCTCAACACCTACAATCAGCTGAGTGACTTCAAAATCATCGGTCACACACCCTCTTGAAGTAGTCTGCACATTCTTTATATACTGCAAATGAAGAAAATTCATGGGTGAGAAAGATGATACTTTTGACTGAAGGCTAAAGCACATGGTACATGGCAGACGAGCTTCTCGGGACCTTGTAGAGCACTCCTCTGCTGGCCTTGTAAGTAAGTTCTTTCCATCTCCGCCGCCACCGTGAGCCGATCATCGGCCATGTGGACATCCATTTTTCTCTTTTGGATATTGATAGTTATGATATCTCTCTCTCCACATGCCTAGCAAAGGCCGGACCATGTTCAATGTCGAGTTGATGAGACAATTTTCATGATGCCTATCAAGGGCTAAAACTTTTGATTTGGGAAGCATGCTATCATGCCCTCCCTCATATACTTGTAACTTGATCCAAGTAATGAAAATTTCATGATCGGGGCACAATTGATATTGTATTAATAGTTTACATGGCTCAATGGAATGCAAGCATGAACTGTATAACAATAAAAAAAATCAAAGATCACCTACATACATGACAGAGAGAGGTAAAGTCTGAGAGCAAAGTCCGAGAGCAGTTAAGGAGCTAAATAGAGTGGACATGCCTGCCGAGTTGGGGGAGGTGCCAACCAATTCGTAAGACAGTCAATTTGATTATCAAAGAGAACAAAGGGGGCCAGTCAAGTTAAAATCTGAGACATACTTAATTAAAGCGTAAGACTTAATAAAAAAATTGAATAAGGCGGCATCGAATATCAATTGAAATGGTAGAATCGAATGCCCATCACACCAATTCTCACCGTATTCGTAGAGCAAGCAGAAGAGTCTCAAACTCTTTAAAAAATACTTTAAGCAAAAACTTCAAATGGAAGAATCTTAAGTTAGAACATCAAAGTCTCAGGATCTTCAAACAAAAGAGAATTCAAAAAAACATTGACTTTTAAAATGGGCCTTGATCAATTTAAACCAAATTCCTCCTCCTGATCGAATCAAATCAGGTTCGAATAACATGCCATGCATAAAAAAGGGACAAATCTAATCAAGTCCGTAAGATGATAAAATCGCAATTGGTAAACTCCCAAGAAACCCGCAGTTCTAACCGAACCCCAGCCAAGATTTCATCAAGCAAAAAAACTCTCTATTCGTATCAACCGACATCCGATCAAATGTCTCACTCAAAAGAAAAAATCAAAACATGAAATCCATCAAAACATAACTCAAAGGACAAAATTTGGATAGCATCAACCGTTAAACAGAACTGCATGTTAAATCTCAATTAAGATAGACCCCAGTCTGAACAGCATGCATCCAGGGCAGAAGGTCTAAGTCAGAGTTTTTGTTTTTTTACGTAACATTTAATTAGAGATAAGTGATGATCTTAACCAATTAAATTTAATCGTAAACAATCTCAAAAATGAAGGGTGTAAATGAATCAAGATTCTCAAATCAAGTTCAAACTTCTCAAATCGATTATAACTTATCATTTAACAGGAGAAGATATTGATGGTGACATGGGTGATTTATAAATTCTTTACAGACTGGATCCCTGCCATTTAGAATACTGAATACTATACAATTTAGAAACTCAGTGTCAGGAAAATCAGTAAACAAAAAGAACAAAAAATCAAAGAGTTTAGTAAACACTAAAAACAAAAAAATTAGCAAACAAATTGGAAAATAGTCTAAGTATGAGAGTGTTATCATTAAAAAAAATTAACCCGTAAAATACTAAATGTTTTTAGACCCCACGATAGACAATGCGGTGTGTTTTAAATGACAACAAGTGACGTATGATGGTGATAGATAGATAGAGGGGGGGTGTACCCGGAAAGATAGAGATGTCTAAAAACGGTGCGGCGAGGAGAGTAGTCCCGCGAGGAGTCTAGTGGGCAACAACCAGCCACTGGCAAAGATGGCGAGGAGCTCGGCGGTGCAACGAGAAGAGAAACCCGGCGAGGAGGAGTCCAGTGGGAACCAGCATAGGCCGCTCTAGCAGCACGGCGAGGAGCGCAGTAATGCAGCGAGGAAAGCAGCCTAGCAAGGAGGAGTCCAGCGAGCAGCAATGCATTCCACTCTGGCAGCACAGCGAGAAGAAGACCGATGATGGAAGCAGCGCAAGCAACGATGCCAGCAACGCAGGTGACTCTGGTAGCATAGTGAGGAGAAGACCGCGGCCGCCTTCCCGGCAGAAGAGGAGGAAAGACCAATGAAACCGAGGTTGTAGCCTTGTAGGGTTTAGACGGAGATGCCACCACCGGATGAGAGGGTTGCGGGGCGTCTGGAATATTTAGATATTCAATAAAAATCTGAAATATTTATGTGAGAACTACAAGGAACCAAATGAGCAGAATTTTTTTTTGAAAAGGCTTAAACTTTCCAAAATTTAGATATGAAATTCTGAAATCCCAGATCCCCATATTCTAAAATTTCAAATTCCACCCTTCGAAATTCCAAACATAAATAAATCTCAAATCTAAAGATAATCGATCCTCAAAATAATTCGTAAAGACAACAAACAACAAGAAATTAGACAAAAACAGGCCATGTGTGATGTTGATTGGTCAGCTTGATTGGGTGGAAGGAGAGCTTCTCTTCAAACTCGCCATAACCGATGATCAAAAACAAATTTCTCAATCTCTTCTCGTGTCCGGGAATACCCGGACGGTAGCTTGCTTAAGGGAAGGCCCAAAGGTGGCCAATTGAAAACCTGGGAAGGAGGCCACACTCGGTGGGCCTCGGATATGCCCGGCATGCGGTTAGAGGATTTCTTCTCTTGCAAACCCGATGGGCGTAGTAAAGCCCCCACGGCCTACCCGTGGTCAAGGAGAAGGATGGGGATCAAAGAAGAGCTCGGGTGTTGACCAAAGGGAAGACAAGAAGAGGAGAAATTCGGTACTTACGCAGCCGAGAAGACCGGGACAAGAAGCGAGGAGGTAAAATTTAAGGGGTGCTGATTTGGATTTGAGATCTGTTATGGGATTGCATGGACTTCGAGTTTAAATGCATGTTTTCAGATTTTGATTTTTTGTGACTTTCAGATCATATATTTTCTCTTTTCTTTTTTTTTGTTACAACTCTCAGATTTCATGATTGGAATTGAATTTCAGATTTTCTTTATAGTTTTACATTACGTATAATACCACCATCATATTTTACAATATACCAAGCACAATTGTTTCAATTCATAAACAAGAGAGAATGTATGTGCATATAAGAACCTGAGAGTAGCATGATGGGAATCACATGAATTATGACAAGATCTGGATATATGAATTTAAATATCGTCAAAAGCAAATCAAATCGATTGCTAATCATCACTACATATGCCCTAGAAGAGTTATTAGGATTTAAGACCACCCCGATATCAAATGAAAATCAAGAAATTCAGGAATATAAACAGATCTGGATTTATTTTAACCAAGCAAAAAATACGATGGTAAACTCTCAATCATAATAAAAAAGAACTTTCAAAATGGCATCCATATGTTATTATTTGGACCATAATTCGAAGAATAGAAGTAAATATAGCATTGTAACATCACGGTATTGAAATTTAAACTCCAATCTTTTAAAGATTAAAATTTATCATGAACTTCATGAGCATGACAAATATAAAAGAAGACAAACAAATATGATTTAAAACTGAATGAAATACGTATACCTTCAAATCTGAAATCTCCTGCTTTCTTTTAGTAAGAAGAAATACAAATTTTCCTTTTATTTGCCTTGTCAACCTAACAAAAATACAAATACTAACACATTTAAAATCAATACATAAAAAGAGAGAATGTATGGGCATATAAGAACATGAAAATAGCATGATGGGAATCATATGAATTGTGACAGGAACTGGATATAAGAAAAGAAGAAAAGCAGAGGTTGAAGAATTTGGATAAACAGAACCCACGCTTCAATTATTGCCAGTGTCATATTTGGAGCAAACTATCTTAGCCCAGGGTGCATTATTGTTAGATTCAACTTCCATATCCATTCGACAACGAGCATTGTTGATAGTGTCCAAAGGGGGCAAGTACCACCCCATCTTCTTCCACCGATCTATACACATGGTTCCACTTAACTAAATGCAGCCCTTTCTTAACACCACTGCCCTGCCAAAAGAAATTAGCCTAAGAGCTTTCAATTTGTTACAAGTATCTTTGGGCACGTTGAGAATAGAGAAGTAAAGTGGGATACTTTGGAGCACCAATCTTGATAGGATTCACCTATCTCCATAACTAAGTGCTCTACCCTTCCAACTCGCAAGTACGTTCTCTACTTCTGTACCACACCATGCCAGAATTTGTAAATCAGACTTTATAACTTAAAATATCACATGCAAATGGGAAAAAATGTTTAAAAGCCGAAAACATGAAGGTGGTATTCAAATGCAAAAACATCAAATCAAAAGTTACATTCTCAAAGGTTGATGATTTTCAATCCAAATGACATAAAGTCTAATCAAGGATGGCATATCCGAAGACTTAAAAAATCGAATCAAAATTCACTAAATCTTCAATTTAAATTGGAACTTTCAAGACAAAAAAATAATCGTATCCGAATAATAGAAATCTATCGTATAGGAAACCTAAATACCCCAAATCAAGATATTTGTACCCGAATACCTTGATATTGTTAGGTCGTTCATTGGCGAGGTTCCACTTATTAAATGATAAATTAGGACATTTCAAGTTCAATCTGTAATCTCACTTGTCCGATTTTCTATTATATTATGCTCCCAATTGATATCCAAAATGTTTACCTTATTGATTGCCTTGACACGTGATATTTTTGCGCAGTTCCTTATCTTACAATTTTAAACAAGAACTTTGAAGCAAACATCCGAAGCCTCGTAACTCGAAATCTGAAAACATCCGAAGCCTCGGAACCGGAATTTGAGGCGTGACTTGAAAATTGAAAATTTGAACTTAACCCACATAAAGATCTGAAATCTCAGTAGGATCCGAACTAAAAAAAATTTGCAATCTGGAAATCAAGCTTCAACAAAAATCTGAACTCCACATTTCGAAATCAAACATACAACAAAAAAACTGAAATCCGTAAGAAATACGGGTCTTAAAATCTGAACAGAGGTCCGAAATCTGAAGTCCGGAGCATAGAAGTTTGAAAATCGAGGTCGGAGACCAAGATGTATGAATAAAAAAATCCGAGGTTGTAAAAAATTCTGCAAGATTCTAGACCAGGAAATTTTGGAACATATAGAATCCGTAGGGAATCCAAATTCGAACCTCGAACCGAGGTCCGAGATTTGAAGCGAATCCGGAAGCTCCAAATATGAAAATGAGAAGTGCAGCAATTCTGAACTTGTAAGATCCGGAAGCCCAACTGTAAAAATTCTGCAAGGGGCCCGAATATGTAAAGAAAGAAAGTTCGAACCTAAAGAAACCAATTGAATCACCAATCTGAAATTCATTGAACCCTCAAGCCAAATTCGCAGCAGAACTCAAATCAAATAATTGAATAAGTCAAACCCACAATCCATACAACTTCCAATCCATTAAGAATCAAACTACAATCAATGTTAATCAAACGGGTTCAAACCAAGTCAAAGCCAAATAATCCGAAAACATCCGAGAATAAATGAATCGGGTGGGAGAAGGCCGAGGGCGGAGGCGATTGATCCGCCGTCGGGGGGGGGGCAAGGGAGGCGGAAGCATTGGGAGGCACCGGAATCATCGGCGGTAGAAATCATCGGGATGCATATCAACGGCTACGGGGATAAGGGGAGGCCGAGGGTTCGGCGCATCCGGGCCGCGTGGGGGGAGGCCGAGGGTAGAGGGCGGAGTGCGTAAGATGGAGGGCGATCAATCGGGCGTCGTGGGGGATCTATCGGGTGGCCGAAGGAGGAGGGCGGCGCATTCGTCGGGTGGGGGGATCGATCGGGTGGCCGTGTGGCTACAGTGCATCTGTCGGGTGAGGGGCGGAGGATGGAACCGTTGAGAGTTGGCTTAGGACACGCGTATGCGGTAGGACGGGGGGTGGAAGCATCGGAGCAGATGTGTGCGATTGCGCGGAGGGCGGAGGGCTGTTACATAGAAATGTACCTAGACCTCTTGACGTCTAGATGCTTGTTGACGAAAAGACTACTCCCACTTCTAATAGATAGTAAGATTTATAATTATATCCTCTTAAGCTGGAAGATCACAATAAAGCTATAAAATATTTTTTGTCTTAAAAATAAATCATTGACGCTGAAAACCCTAAACCAATGTTAGTTGAATATTTTTACTTTTTGTAATAAAACTTTCCCCTTAAATACTATCTCTTCATTCTCTCTTTGCTTCCTCTTTTATCCCTCTAGAAAAGAGAAAGCATTTTTTTGTCTTAAAAACAAAAAAAAAGAAATCTTGACTTGTGGCCCCTAATGGGGGTGTCTGGATAATTTAAGTTTTTGCTACACTTTTATGTTTTTAAAATAAAACTTATTAAAAGGGCTATTTGGCAACCATGACAATTTTAAGTTTTTAAAGTGATTTCCTTCTTAGCTAAAAAAAAGAGGGTCTCACTTTTTTTTTATCTTCTGATCTCTCACTTTGTTTGGTTGTATCCATTAGTTACTCTTTTTTGTTATCACATCTCTCCAAATCCGATAATTTTTTATCATTGGTTAGTTCATATTTTATTTTAATATAATTTTTTTATCACAAAAACATTATTGTGCAACCAATCACCCAGTAACATACTTTTTTTTTCAAAAAAACTTGATTTCAAATATTTTTAATTTTTTTATGTTTATGGTTACATATTTACAGAAAATGCAAGCAGTTATGGGGACTGACTGATATGTGGAAGTGCGTGACTACATAGTCCACAAATGGGTATGTCTTTAATAATACACTTGGATTATAATATCGTATAAACATGACTTCTTTTCAATATATCCTCATACTTGTTGCTTTGTCAATGCAGTACCTAGGATTTACTTTTGGAGTATCACTTATTTTAGATTCCTACTTATTCTAATTTTGCGTTCTCTTCAATACATACATTAAATTTTAATTTCTTGTTGAAAATGCGACTAAAGGTCAAAAAAAGAATTCCAAACTAAAATGAACTGACTTCAGAAAAAAAGTAAGATTCTAACTTTTAAGAGCCAAAACTTCATCTCATATTTGAAAATTCATAACGGATAGTATCCAGGAGCTACATGCTAAAATATTGATGTAAAGGGTAAAATAGTCAAGAAACTTGCATCTTTATTTTTATACTTTAGTCAAAAGTTATTGGTACCATCCTTATCCAAATTCAAAGGCCTGTATACAGTTCTTGACCCAATAGAAAAACAATGCAGTCAATAATAACCCAATCAAGATAAGCATTTGAAAATTAAACATCCCAATGTAACCTTAGAAAGATACTGAGGGTGTTTTTTTTTTTTTGGTGGAAATTGTGAAAGAAATTTTCTGCCAATTTTTGATGGCCGAGTTTAAAATTTCTTTTTTTAAAAAAAAAGTGAGAGAAGAACTCTTATATTATATTCTCTCTTGGTTTTTTAAAATTATAAAAAAGTTAAATAAAAGTGATTAAATTTTATTATGAAGTTTATAATTTTAAAATAAAATAAAAAATTTTATTTTATATTTTTGTTTCTTGTGATTTTTCAAACGCTAGCTCCCTAGGATTTGAGTCAAGGTGCGCATTTTTGACTTTGGACTCCACACCAATCCGCGTTGACATACCCCCTGGAATGGTCAAATTTTTTTAAAATAATTGATAAAAAGTTATTTTGACAATTTTTTATTTAATTAATTAATTTACTTGGGTTGACGTTTGGATCTCTCCGTGTCTGGTGTCGGAGGCTGCCATCCGGTTTCCCATCTCTGACTCCCAAAGAAAAAGTTAAAAGAGGCGTCGCCGGCTCCGGATCCGCACCTGCGTCACGTGCGGACTGTTGGCGGTGTCGAATCCAACGGATCCAAAATCCCTCGGCGGGATCCGAATGTGCAGCCGATAATATCGTGTTCAAATTCGACTCGTTTATCTTGCATAAGTTCGAGCTCGAACTCGAGTTTTAATAAGTATGTTAAATTTTTGTTGTTTCAACTTAGTTCGTTTATTAATCGAGTCGAGTCAAACTCAAAATTCAAATAATAACGAGACTAAAATCTAATTCACATGCAAACTTAACTATATATAATTTTGTTTATAAAATTTAAAATCAACAGAAATTACTTGTGAAACTCTGAATTTATCTCAATTATAAAATTCGTTTTAAATCTAAATTTAATTTTTAAATCATTTAATATATTTAAGTAATAATATGTAATTATTAATATTTATAATTTAAATTTTAAAAATAAATATATAATATAATGCTTAATCAATTAAATAAAAAATTGTTCACTCATTTAATAAATTAAATTTTATTTTTTATTAAAAACTATTTATTTAATATAATAAATAAGTCGAGTAAAATTTTTAACGAGCCTAACCTAGAGTTACTTATCCGGCATCTCTACTCCAAACGCAGACAACAGGGTTGACCAGGATTCGACCGTTGACTCCCGCCGCCGTCCGCGGTTGCCGGCGCCGTCGCCGAAGCACCTGTTCAGATCGTCCCAGCTTATAAAGCCGGCCAGTTCCTCCGCTCTCCTCCGGCAGCGCCTTCTTCTTGCAGCAGGCGATCGGCTCGTCCGCATCCTCGATTCCTTTCCTCTTCTCTTCTTCTTCTTTCTCGACGCGCTCTCTTCGTACCGACCGGTAGCCGGCGGCAGGGGGCTCGTCGGAGCTGCGTGCGAGGGCAAGGCGGAGATGGCGCCCCAGCCGCCCTACGGCGCGGGAACCCAGAGCGGCGCCGCCGGAGTCCATGATTCAGGGGACGGTCCCACGCGGATGGCCAACTGCTTCATCAGGTTCGTCGCCTTCGTCGCCGCCTTCGTCGCCGCCGTCGTCATGGGCGTCGCCAAGCAGAGCGAGGCCATCGTCCTCCCCAACTCCGGCGACGCCTTCCAGTTCCAGTTCAAGGCCGCCGGCACCCCCCAGTTCGAGTAAGATTAAAAACTCCTCCTTTTTCTTTTTCTTTTCCCTCTACGTTACCGCCGACGATGATCTGACGGGCCCGCCGGGACGGCGCTTGCGCAGCTACTTCATCGCGGTGAACGCGATCGCGTGCTTCTACTCGGCGGCGTCGCTGGCGGCGTGGGTAGCGGCGAAGGGCGGGCCGAAGAACCTGGCCCTGGCGCTCGCCGTGGTGGACCTCGTCATGGTGGTCTTGCTCTTCTCCGGGGAGGGGTCGGCGTCGGCCATGGGCGTCCTCCTCCGGCGGGGGTCCGGGGACGTCTACCCCAGAGTCTGCAACGTCTACGGCAAGTTCTGCGGGCACGTCTCCGCTGCCATCGTCGTGTCCATGTTCGCCGCCGTCGCCTACTTCGCCCTGGTCGTCCTCTCCCAGCTCAACCTCTACAGGCGCTCCCAGTGAGCAGCACGGATCCGCCGCCACCCTGGTCAAAGAACAGATTTTTACGCGGTAAATAGTAAACACACACACACACCAAAAGGAGCTTGTTCTCCGCCTTACCTGTATTTCGAAGTTGTAAGAAGGTTCCTCATATCTTGTCAAATAAAGGTGATTGGGATTTACCATTAATAAAAATTGCCTTTTCGATAATATTTTTTTATCCATTTTGATCATGAAATATTGAGTTACAACCTAATGGGGTGTTTGGTTGCATGATAATTTTTTGTACACTTTCATGATAAAAAATTGTATTAAAATAAAAAGTAAACCAACTCATGCCATAAAATTATCATGTTTGGAGGGATGTGATTACAAAAAAGAGTAACCACCGCACATGACCAAATAAAGTGGGGGACCACAAGAAAAAATAAAGAGGTGAGACCCTCTTTTTTTGTTTAAGAAGAAAATCATTTTCAAAACATAAAATTGTCATGGTTGTCAAACACCTCTTTTAACAAGTTTTCTTACAATTTTTAAAAATTAAAATAAAAACCTCAATTATCATGCAACCAAACACCCCATAAGTATTGACCTCGAGACTCCGACGTAATAGATGTTTTTAAAATTTTATTTTTTATTTTTTTATTACACTCTCGGTAAAATATACTAACTTGGGTCCTGATCATAGTTGATAGCTGACTTGGGTCGATCTAGTCCCAACCATGGAATGGCCGGGTTGCGACTCCGCTCTAACCTGGTTCCGACCCAAAGATCTCGACTCTATAATTAATATTTTATTATTATTTTTTGATGACTCCAGCCGACTCCGTCCTGACCCAGGTGGGTTTGAAGCCAAACCGACCCGGTCCCGACTCCCGATCTCACCTCCCTTGGCACCAACTGATCCACTCCCGACCCTCAACCTCACTCACCTTGATTTTGATATCATTGAACAATGATCTACCAGTGAAATCCGGCGTGTGGTTACTTGTGTATACGATGGAGAGCAATGTTGAGCTTCCGGTTTGTCTTAGTTTGACAAGTCAAGAAGCTAAGAACGTCAACGGCTACCATGAAAAGAAGAAAAAGTTCGTCCGAGGGGGAAGATAAAATTGAGAAAATTGAACTCTTGGTTTGGATCCACCTGGTTGAGTGTAAAAGAAAGGACATTAAAAATATTTTACATAACATTCACTTTTCATGGAAAAGGAAATACAAAATCACTTGCTTGGCACATCCAAAGATATATGGTCTTCTTGAAAATGCTACCATTTGTTTGGTTGCACGTAAAAGACTTCCGGATCAATTTAATATACAAGTTATTTGAAGATTTCTTTTCCCCAAAGTAGAATGAGAGCAAACCTTACTAACTCCACACAAAAAAAAAACTACTTACCATGCTTACAGCTATCGCTTTACTATTTATAATTTAAAATAATTATATTTATCAAGAGCACCAGGTCCAACCCGTTATGGGTAAAGATGTGTAAAGTTAAGGGTTAAAAAATCGGAGAAAGTAACCTAAGTAGAATTAATTTTCTGTAAAAAATAAAATTAAATGTTTTATTTGGGACGCATAAAGATCATTTTGAAAAAAAAAATATTTTTAACTATTTAGCTGCGGATAAAATATTTTTAGTGAACGAAGGTCTCTAAAAATTATAAATAATCCGTTGTATTTCTTCTTTATCCTCCTCTTTTCGAAACTATATCTGACTTTTTACTAAGAGTTAATAAAATAACTTTAAAATATTATGATAAATTTCAAATACTTACCATCTAACTTACTCAAATGTAAATTTGAATACCAGTCAACTCTTGGAATCTGCCCTCTTCCCAATTTTACCATAATAATTACGCATAACAATAATATTAATGTTTACACATACACATGATAAATGTAGGAAGACAACGATAGATCAAACTTGTTCGGTGGCAACCTATTTAATTTTGGATCAAGTACACATATTCTTACATCTTTTGCTCAGATGAAGAACATATATAATTACGTGTCAATGCAGCTAATCTGACATCCTTATGGGGTGTTTGGTTGCATGATAATTGAGGTTTTTATTTTAATTTTTAAAAATTGTAAGAAAACTTGTTAAAAGAGGTGTTTGACAACCATGACAATTTTATGTTTTGAAAGTGATTTTCTTCTTAAACAAAAAAAGAGGGTCTCACCTCTTTCTTATTTTTAACATCCTTAACTTTCAATCAATAACATGGGCCCTTCTAATTCAAACAAATTTGTCATCAAGGCAAGCAAGGAAATGATGCTATTCTCTCGAATGTCCTGTATCATCGTTTAGATTGTCCTAGGCTGGGATTTTCCAGAGATCACTTCTATCATGTTGTATCATCGATATGTCTCTTCTTTCACAATTCATAAGATTAATATTTCATCATGTTGACAATGTATCTGAGTTACAGCTTTCATTAATGTATCATTTGTACAGTCACTTGCCCTAAATTTGTAGGGGTACAAGAACCATATAATTAAGCTGGCATCATCAAAATAAATATACAGCTGGACTAAGCACCTAAGATAAATTGTAGCAATTAAAATCAACCAATGCACCATATCATTCTAACATGCAGTCTAGTGAAATTTTCATCACATCCTAGTTCATGTTCGTATTAATTTGTTGAATCTTTCAACGTACTCTCGTATTAATTATCTGTGGTGTCATCAGCATCACATAAACAAACCATAAACGTCATTAGGAGGGCACGAATGACATGTATGTCATACACGTCATGATCCCGATGAGAGACGTAAATTAATCGGGTGTTTGGTTGTATTTTATTTTATTTTACGATTTTACCACAAAAGATTATGTCGACAACGTGTAAACACGACGATCTTTACAAATGTGATCGATTGAACTATTATGTCCGGCAAGAAGAACAACACAATTTTCTTAAAAATTAATGACAGTGAGAGGTATGATAACAGTTTAAATTAAAATTTTAAACATCAACGTATCAGGAATCTGTGGAGTGCACCCGAGTACCGGAGAGAAAAATCTTGAGACTTTCCTTGGTCTGAGGAATGCAATTTCCTTCTTCCCCGTATAATTAATTTCATCCGCCGAATTGTAAGCATGAACATTTTCTCCCTTCCCCTCTCTCTACTGTTCCGAAACTGTTCCCTAGATTATTATCATCCATGGCAGCTGCAGCAGGCGCAGGTCCAAGCGGTGGGGTGGCGCTAGCAGGGATGGAGAGGATTAATCTTCCCTGAGTTTAATTTGCTGCCTCCCCTCCAGAGTCGAGATTCCATCCCAATATTTTGGCAAACACAAGACATCTTAGTTTCAGCCCGTGTGTTGAAGGTTCGACTACAAAGAAATCGTGCAGCGACGTTTGGTATCGGGGTAAAATCGACGAGGATAGGGATAAACTAATCCTCGTGATTAACCTTATGCTTCTTTCGTTTGATTTAACTTATGATAAGTTTTTATGTTCGGTACGTTAATATTAAATTTGAGGATAAACAAGTCCGGTTGTCCACCCAGCCGGAGCTCTCAAGCCTCCCGGGCGCCGCCGCCGCCGCCGGACGGAGCTCCCAGTTCCCACCCCTTCGGACACCCCTCCGGACGAAGCTCCACCCCCCCGGGCGCCGCTGCCGGACGGAGCTCCCAGTGCCCACCCCTTCGGACGAAGCTCCCAGTGCCCATCCCTCCGGACGAAGCCCCCCCCCAGCGCCTCTGTCCGCGGCGTCGTCCGCCTCCCTCCCCCCGCGGCAGCACTCCCGTCATCGCCCCCCCACCCCCCGTCCGCGGGCCGCCGGCGTTCGGTCCCCCCTGCCGGCTCCCCCACCCCACCCATTGCGCCCCCCCCCCACTGCATTCCGCCTCCCTTCCCCCGACGGCGGCACCCCCACAGCGGCCCTCCCCCCCCGCCAGTGAAGCCCCCTGTCGGCCAAAGCTCCCCCCCCCGACGGCCCGCGGCGTTCGCCCGCCCTCCCGCAGACGGCCGCCAGCGTTTGCCCCCCCGGGCCGCCGGCGTTCTGCCTGTCTGCGGGCCGCCGGCGTCCGGCCCCCTGCCGGCTCCCCCCCGCGGCCGCGGACGTCGGCCGGAGCCCCCCACCCACCGTCCAACCCCCCTCCCACCCGCGGAGCAGCGCCCCCTGCTCCCCCGCTCCCCGCTGCGCCGTTCTACGCTGACCGGACCGGCGCTGCATGCCTTCACCGCCCCATCTCCTCCTCGCCGCGTTTCCGTGGTCGCCCCCCGCCGGACGGAGCTCCCAGCGCCCGCCCTCCGGACACCCCTCCGGACGAAGGTCCAGCCATCCTGCCAAACAGAGCTCCCAATGCCCGCCGCCCGCCCCTCCGGACGAAGCTCCAGCTCGGCGACGACGACGGCGCCGAAGAGGAAGAAAGAGAGGGAGTCGTGAATCAGATCGCCACCGCGGGAAGCTCAGGCGTCGTATCCCCAAATTTTATTTCGGGATAAGTTAGTCTAAGTAACAAGAGGGATGAGTTATCCCTGCACTTATTTCTAATTTTGGGGATGATCTGAATTAACTTAATCCAGGTTAAACTCATTTTTAAGTGTGTACCAAACAGGGGATTGGGGATAAACCAGGTCTATCCTAGGTTAACCCCGTACCAAACAGAGCTTCATCTCCAATCCCCTGTTTGGTGCACACTTAAAAATGGGTTTAACTTGGATTAAGTTAATCCAGGTTATCCCCAAAATTAAGGATAAGTGCAAGGATAAGTCATCCCACCTAATATTTGGGATATCTTACTCTCAAAATAATATTTTGAGGATACGTGCGGGAAGGGGGGTGCCGCGGGGGGACATCCGCGCGGGGGGAGCTCCGAGGGGGGTGAAGGGGGTGCTGCGGGGGGAAATCCACGCGGGGGGAGCTCCGGGGGTGAAGGGGGTGCCGCGGGGGGACATCCGCGCGGGGGAGCTCCGGGGGGGTGAAGGGGGGTGCCGCGGGGGGGAGCTCCGGGGGTGAAGGGGGTGCCGCGGGGGGACATCCGCGCGGGGGAGCTCCAGGGGGTGAAGGGGGTGCCGCGGGGGGAATCCGCGCGGGGGGGGGCTCCGGCGGGGGGGGGGGGGTGAAGGGGGGTGCCGCGGGGGGAAATCCGCGCGGGGGGAGCTCCGGGGGCGGGGCATGCCGCGGAGGCGGGGGCGCCGCTGTGGGGAGGGGTGGGGGCACGCGGGGTGAGGGGGTGCCGCGGAGGCAGGGGAGCGCCGCCGCGGGGAGGGGCGGGGGGAGCTCCATGGGGCGGGGGCGCGCGGGGTGAAGGGGGGTGCCGCGAAGGCGGGGGGAGCGCCGGCGGGGGGTGCCGCGGAGGCGGGCGAGACGGGGCGGGGTGAATGGGGGTGCCGCGGGGGAGGGGGGCGCGCGGGGTGATGGGGGGGTGGTAAATAGTTTTTTTTAATAATATTATAATATTTTTTATATTTTTTTGATTAAGTCGATTTAAACGATTTGGTTTGATTTAAATCGGTTTAGAGGTTTCGCAAATCGAACCAAATCGAACCGAATGAGCTGGTTCGGTTTGATTTCTCGGTTTGAACCGTTTTCTGTTCACCCCTAGTCAAGAAGGGGGGCGGGAAGCACTGTCCGCCGGGTTCTGTCCGGAGGGGAGCCGGGTTGAGTTCCGTCAACATTTAAGTTTATTTTTATTTATATATTTAAATAATAGTTTAAATTTATTATATAAATATGTAAGTTAGTTAAGATATTTACAAATATGTTATGAGTAATAAAATAAGATAATATAAAAAATAAATATAAAAGTATAAAATTTTAAGATTATCCTCAAATTTATTGTTAACATACCAAACATAGGATAGAATTATCCTTAAATTTATCCTAAGTTAAACCAAACGTAATAGGAATAGGGTTAACCACAAGAATTGATTTATCACTATTCTCATCAAACTTATCCCGATACCAAACGATGCCTAAAAAGATCAGACTCCAAGCAAGAGAAAGATGAAGACGACGGACACCATATCACCGACCGGATATAGGGAGTTTGGTCACATCCAGGACCCTTCCTCGTCGCCTGATCCCTCTCTGGTGTGTATATGCTTTAGGCGGCGGAGATGGCTGCAGAGCGATGATTGCCGGCTAGAAAAAATGGAACCGGCGGACACGAAGAGGGAGCGCCACAGAGCAGAGCAGAGGAGGCATACCCGAGTTCCAAACGCGCATCCTCGAGCACTCCAGCCTCGGCGAGGAGACCTATCTGCCGCCGGCCAACCCCTACATGAATGATACCCCCCAAGTCCACTTCAATTCGCATCCACATAATCTCATATGGAGGCCGGATGGCGATTGATGATCAGCGCCGACGGAGAGATGATGAGCCAGTCAATGGCGATCGACGCCGACGGAGAGCTGCGTTGCCTGATGAAGCTTCGGAACTGCCTTCGCCGGAGAGAGAGCTCCTCCGCCGGAGGAGAACCAGGGGGTGCAAACGAACCAATACACTTATGAGTAGCTCGAAACCCGACTCGATAAAAGTTCGAGTCGACTCGTTTATTATCTTAAATGAATAGACTTGAATAAAAAAATAAAACTCGACTCATTAAACGAGTCGAATTTGAACAGGCTCCTACTCGACCCGATCAACTCGCAAGTAGCTCGATTAAATATTATATTATAAACTTATTTTTAAAAATTAAATTATAAGTATTAATAATTATATATTGTTACTTAAACATATTAACTAATTCAAAATTAGAGTTTAAATTTAAATTAAGTTTCATAAATGAGTTAAATGTAGAGTTTTACAAACAAATATTTTATATTTATAATTTAAATTTATTGTCATAATTATAATAATATTTTATATTTATAATTTAAATTAATTAACAGGATATAATAAATAATATAATATTTAATCATTTATACCATATTTGAATTTTGTTACGAATAAAATACGATAAATTTTTATTCTAAACACGTCAATGTTCTACGGTCATGAATCAGATAAAATTATAAAATAATTTTAAAATTTAAAAATAATATTGAACATTCTGATTAACTATTAAATTTAAGAATTTTCGAAATCTAATATAAGAGAAAATACACATTAGGTATTTGTTTAACATGAAAGGGCGCATAAGACATTTTCAATGAAAAACGGAACCAATGTGATGATATTTTGAAAAAATAGACCTAATAATAAAGTGTTTTCGAAAATGGATATATCACGGAAGTGCTACGTTCAAGATGAGCTTGGTGTGCATTTCTTGAAAAAAGAAAGAGGTTGGTAACTCCTTTTATTTTGGCCATTGCATTTTTCACCGGTTCAGATTTTCAAAACAAAAAATTATTATGTTGCCAAGCAATATATGAGATGAGCTTTCTTTTTATTTTTTATTTTTGAAATAAAAAGAGATATTATAACATATCAAAACACCGTGTAACAGATGTAGATAAATGATCCTAAATATATGTGACACTAAAAAATATTTCACAGATGTTTTAATAATGTTTAAGTTTATTAAACTTTAAGATAATCAGAAGTCTATGATTTTTGAGATAACTCATAATAATTATGGTGACATAGTAGTTATCGTAATGTATGTCGAGTGAAAGAGATTTTTGAATATTTTTGTTTTTATAATTATTCATATTTATAACTACAGCGTCATAAAAAAGGAAATCTTAATGAACCTTTTGCTGAAAAATAAATCATTGAGGTGTGAAAAGACTTAAAATAACGTTAGTTAAATATTTTACTTTTTATAACAAAAACTCCCTCTAGTACTATATATATATATATCTATTCTCCCTCCTATATTTTATTTATCTCTCTAGATAAAACTAGCATTTTTTTCAAAAACTAAAAAACATAAAAATTGACTAACAACATTTCTGCGATGCTTTAAGGGGCTTTTTTAATAAAAACATGATTTAAAATACTTTTAATGTTTATAATTACATATTTAAAAATTTTTAAAATTATGGGGATTGTTATTAAAAAATACCGTAGTAAAAAAATCCGCAAATAAATTTATAATAAATCCTTCAGTTTTTCCAGAATTTTAATATTGAAATCTCTCAACCTCTGCTTTCCGAGGCTGCTCCGGATCACGCATTCGCATCACGTGATGAAGGGATCGGATCGAATAGATCCGGGAGCTCCGGGTCTTATCGGACGGTCAGTAACCGACTACCCGGTAACTTTCGAACGCGGTAACCAGGTTGACCAGGACCGACCGTTGACCTCCACCGCCCTCCGCGGTCGCCGGCGGCGATCTCCTGCACAGCTCTTACCCCCGTATAAAGCCGGCCTGTTCTTCCGATCTCCGGCAGCGCCGTCTTCTCGCATCTGGTGATCGGCTCGCCCACATCCCCAATTCCCTTCTTCTTCTTCTTTAACTCGTAGCCGCCGGCGGGGGCTCGTCGGAGCGGCGCGAGAGGGGAAACCGGAGATGGCGTCCCAGCCCTCCGGCGGGGGAACCCAGGGCGGCGGCGGCGCCGGCTTCCACGGCCCCGGGGACGGTCCCACGCGGATGGCCAACTGCATCATCAGGTTCGTCGCCCTCGTCGCCGCCTTCATCGCCGCCGTCGTCATGGGCGTCGCCAAGCAGACCAGGTCCATCCTCTCCACTTCCGGCAACGCCGTCGGCTACCGGTTCAGGGCCGCCGGCACCCCCCAGTTCGAGTAAGCTCGGATCGAACGGTCACATCCAAAAACCCCTCTTTTCCTCGCTCTGATCTGACGGCCTTGACGGCGCTCGCGCAGCTACTTCATCGCGGTGAACGCGATCGCGTGCTTCTACTCGGCGGCGTCGCTGGCGGTGTGGGCGGCGGCGAAGGGCGGGCCGAAGAACCTGGCCCTGGCGCTGGCCCTGGCGGACCTCGTCATGGTGGTCTTCCTCTTCTCCGGGGAGGGGTCGGCGGCGGCCATGGGTGTCCTCCTCCGGCGGGGGGACGGGGACGTCTACCCCAGGGTCTGCAGCGTCTACGCCGAGTTCTGCGGGCGCGTCGCCGCCGCCATCGTCATGTCCATGTTCGCCGCCGCCGCCTACTTCGCCCTGGTCGTCATCTCCCACCTCGACCTCTACAGGCGCTCCCTCTGAGCACGAATCCGCCGCGAACCTCATCAAAGAACGGATTTTTACCCGGTAAACACACACGGGAGCCCCGAAATTAGCCAGCTCTCTAGCTGATCAGTTCTTCGAAGGTGTAGAAGTCGCCGCCCACCGGGCGGATCGTGCCGGCGGAGCTCCGTCGAAGCGAAGGGGCAGAGTGTTACTTACTGTAAAAGCCGCGGGGGGGAAAGCCCCTGTTTTGTCAAAGAAAGGCGGGGGTCGGATTTTACCTGTAATTAAAGATGTCATTTTTGTTTTTATTTTATTTTTATATTCTTCGAGATCTTCCGGTAAAATCACGCGCTTTGTGCCGTCGAGAGCGATGTTTGGCGTGACACGTGAAAGAAGAGACTGGATGCTAGTCATTTACATTTTACAGTATGTTTATCTGTGAAAGTATACTTATTTATTATTTTTTAAATATTAGATATATTTAAAAGTGTATTGTTATAGGTAATGGTCCAATATATTAAAAATAAAATCGAACATACTCTGGTTGAGAAAAGGAAATATATTTTAATTCTTAAATTCTTTAGCACCACACGTTCTCATCCAAACATATGATGTCCTCTTTTGACCTTTGGAATGTAACCATTGGATTCGGATTTCTAAAGAGAAAGGGATATATTCATATATTATCTTCTTTCTCGAGTTTTAAAAATTACTGAGTGATGAATTATATTCATTATCGATTATTACGTAATTCATATTTTTTTAAAAAAAAAAATATAGTGACAGAGATTAATTTATAATTTCTTCTCCCCCATGATTCTCATCGACTCGGGGATGATGTGAAGTAGATAATCCCATATCCAGATCTAGGGGTGCAAACTAACTTGACAACTAGTTCTGAATTTGGTTCCATAAAAATTAGACTTAAGACTTGATTATTATGTTAAACGAACAAGTTTAAATTAAAAAAAATAGGTTCTATCCTTTAAACGAGTCGACTGTGGATAGACTCTCATCAACTCGATAAACTGGCGAGTAACTCAATTGAACATTTGTTTAAAAAATTATCAAGAATGCTAACAATTATATATTATCACCTAACAATATGAAATAAGTTAAAAAAATTATGTTGAGTTTGACCTCGGATCAAGTTTTATAAATGAGTTAGAGTTGAAATTTTATAATTAAATTTTGAATAATTTTGAGTTTTATAAACGAACTGTTGTCAAATCTGAACTTAACATCGACTGACTGAATTGAAATCTTTTCTTCTCTTTTTTGAAGTAAAAAGAAAGAACAAGTTTGAACTCAAATCAATTAAATAACAAATTAAGTTTGACTTATTTATAAAAACTCAGAGCTCTAACTCAAAAAAAATAATGTAAGATAAATGAGCCGGTGATTAAAAACACATTACTCGGATCTCGGTGTCTGTTAAGTAGTCCAGCCGGTCCGGTCTCTCGGGCTACAGAGAACCGGTTCGGATAGTCCACGGTGGAGACACGTCAGCTTAAAAAAGAAATGGAGCCGATCCTACGTGTGATGACGTCCCCCCCTCCCAGGCGACCAATTGTATCGGCCGGTGAGAAGGTCAGCCTCATCAGTCATCTCAGCCCTGCGTTGAATAGAATAGAGTGGCGTCACGACGCCGGCGCCCTTCGGTGTCCGGCAAAGGCCGGTGCGCGCGTGATGCGTCCACGTCGGCCGACCACCCGCTGCCGACCAGCGCCCGGATAACCAGAAGTGCTCGTATAAAACCGGTATGGCAAACCGAATCATTCGGTTCGATTTGATAGGTTATGTATTCGATTTTTTGAATCGTTCGGTTCGGTTCGGTTTGACATCTCCCCAAAGTGAACCGAACCGGTAAACCGGTTGACTCAGTTTGATAAAGTTCGACTCACTTTATTTACGTATTATATTACATTTAAATATATATTATATCAATTTAAATATATATTATTATAAATTTAAGTTAATTAGTATAAAAATAAAATTATATATTATAAATAAAGTATTAATCTTTATATTAATCTTAAATAATTATTATAATATTTATTTTATTTTATTTTTATTTTCATTTATTTAAATATATTTTAAACCGATGAACTGAACCAAACCACAATCAGTTCAGGACTCACTGGTTCAGTTCGGTTCAATTCGCTTCATTGGTTCGATTTCGGTTTGAAAAAAAAGTGGCCGAACCGAACCGTTTACACCCCTACAGATAACCACTAGTTCTTGAAACCCTTTTCTCTTTAATCTCATGATCCCTCACTTCTTTCTAAGTAACTCTCATCCCTTTTATTATCCCATCTCTCCCGACCACCGCAATTTTATGTGACTAACCAACTTGTATTTTATTTTGATATATATATTTTTTATAAAAAAACCTACACAAATTTAACCTTGCAACCAAACAACCGTTAACTTCTAGCATTTTAGAAAATGCCTGCTCGTCTTAAGATGAGAGACTAGGGGTGTCCATGGTTTATTTGATTTTTTTTTTATTTTTTTTTAAAATCAAATCAAATCAAATTTTCTCTCAAATCAAACCAAACCAAATTAATTAATTTAATTTGACTTGATTAGGTTCGGTTCAAACTATATTTATTTTATTAAGGTATAATAGATATGTCGATGTATAATTTTATTTTATTTATTTTAAATCATCTTATATTAAAATTTAATGTATACATTTATACATTTCACTAATTTTGTCTTAAAAACTCTTGAAACAAATTTATTTGTATAAGAAAAGATGCAAAAATATTATATCATGTTCTTGGGTTATTCGGTTTATTAATTTAATTTAGTTTGAAAACTCTAGAAATCAAACTAAACCAATCGATAGTTTAAGTCAAACCAAACTACTAATTTGATTTGTTTTTTTTTTTTGTTTGAACCGAATAGTGAACAACCCTACGAGAGAAGGTCTGCCATTTCGGAAAATCGTCATTTCGGAGAAGGAAACCTATGTAGACATTGTATGCAATAGATAAAACCCATTACTTCACGGGATATTGCTTAAAAAGAAAATTGCGTTATATGCCAAGACATCATCCCATGGTCTACCAGAATATGTAACTAAAAAATAGGTGCATTGCATAGAGCGCACTGTGTACTTCATACCTACTTGACTATCCACCGTGTACACGTGGGCACAGGTACATATGAACGCAAATACACTTTTACATACATGCACTATAAAAGACTCTCTCTCCTCAACATGTAGAGTTCTTATGGGGTGTTTGGTTGCATGATAATTTTTTGTACACTTTCATGATAAAAAATTGTATTAAAATAAAAAGTAAACCAACTCATGACATAAAATTATCATGTTTGGAGGGATGTTATTACAAAAAAGAGTAACCACCGCACATGACCAAACAAAGTGGGGGACCAGAAGAAAAAAGAAAGAGGTGAGACCCTCTTTTTTTGTTTAAGAAGAAAATCACTTTCAAAACATAAAATTGTCATGGTTGTCAAAAACCTCTTTTAACAAGTTTTCTTACAATTTTTAAAAATTAAAATAAAAACCTCATTTATCATGCAACCAAACACCCCATTAAGCTTTCTCATGACAAAAATTTCCAGGAGCAGGTGTTAAAAAACTGTCCAAAAAAAGACAAGCACATAAAAATACAATTTCTTAGAGAGTTTCTTTTTGGATTAAAGAAAAAAGATGAGAGCTTATGGGGTGTTTGGTTGCATGATAATTGAGGTTTTTATTATAATTTTTAAAAATTATAAGAAAACTTGTTAAAAGAGGTGTTTGACAACCATGATAATTTTATGTTTTGAAAGTGATTTTCTTCTTAAACAAAAAAAGAGGGTCTCACCTCTTTCTTTTTTCTTGTGGTCCCCCACTTTGTTTGGTCATGTGTGGTAGTTACTTTTTTTTGTAAGCACATCCCTCTAAACATGATAATTTTATATCATGAGTTGGTTCACTTTTTATTTTAATACAATTTTTTATCATGAAAGTGTACAAAAAATTATCATGCAACCAAACACCCCATTATCTTTTCGCCGGTTCCACCAACAGAACAGTTCATGTTGTTGCAGTATGCATCACATCCAGCAGTTGGACTCCTGCAAACGTTTGACGGCTCAAGCCTTCATGTGAACTTGGCAGCCGAAGCATGTGTGAAGGACTTGATTGTGCTCGGGTGGGAACTTATGGCCTGTTTGGCACCCAAAATTTCCGGGGATAAACCAATTTTGGGGATAAACCTGGTTTATCCCCAAGTTATCCTCGTACCAAACATGCCCTTAGAGACGAAGAACAGAGCCCCTTCAGTTGTTGACTGTTCATCTTTGAGTGGTCATTAGTTTGGTTTCCTAAACCAAATGCAATTTTCTATTAATTGAACAATAAAACGGGTAAAGGATCACACAAAGTTTGAAGAATCGGGTCCGGCATGGGTTAGTGACCCAGGTTGACCCGGACAGAATCTAACATCAAGGGGTAATCTGGGTGTCTCGGGCAATCTAGGTTGGGCCGGGTCTGCCCCGGCCGATCCAGCCGACCCAATGACCGGATCAGTCGATCCAACTTGGATTGGTTGTAGCTAAATCCAATAGGGTCCAGTTGAGTCAGCATTCCATGGGATCAGGAATAAGGACAACGGAAATTTCAGGTACATATGATCCTCTTACAGATACATGTTTGAGCTTGTTTATCTGGCGTTGAATTCCTATCTGGAAAACATCGGATCTATAGAGCAAGAGAACTCAAAAAGTTGGAAAATGTTATCTAGCTAAAGCAGAAATGATCCATAAATGGGTATGTGATATAAATATCATGGACATAGTTCATAAAAATAAGAAAATTCCTTTTTCCTTAACCCTATTGGAATTTGTCGACAGAGTAAAGTCTTGATAGTGTACTGTTGGAACCTCAATTTTGATAAAATTTCAGAAATTCATTTCCGTTTTGATTTTACTTTTGACTTAACCTTGACTGTTAGGAAAATATGTGGTATTTCATAACGATATTAGTTAGATTAGTGGTATGCATAAAAAATATATATTGAGATTGTTAGGTTCTTTAAAAATTGATTTTGACCTCTCCCCATTGGATGGTGCAAAAATCCAATGTTAATTACATCGAGCAATGACTCGATTACCCTTGATTAACCGCTATAGCAATGAATAGAAGACATACATTCATAAAGACAAACACATTGGGAGCAACAACCCCATGAGCTCGAGGGAATGCAAATATTCAGAAGTGTTTTAGATTTAGTTTGAATTGATTTAAATTTACTTTAAATTCATTGATTCTGGTTTTGGAATTTGATTTGGTAGTTTTCATCTATGTGAGAATTTAGATTCCAGATTTCTTGGGTTTTGATGTATGTTTCATATTTAGTGGATTAATTAAAATTTGTTGATTTTTCTGGTTGGAGAATTTGACTTGGACTTTGATTGGAAATTTCAGGTGTTCGTTTGAATTTTGATTCGGGTGAGATATGATTGGGATTGAATTTAAGAGAAAAAAAGGTTTCTTACGAAGGGACTCCTATCTTTGAGATTGGTCTAAACTATCATTTTTTTTTATTCTGTTGTGATCTTGTTGTAGAATGATATTTGAATTGGGTTTAATATCGGTTGGGATTTATTGAAGTTCTTCCTTTCGTCCATTTTAAATTAGAAATTTGTTCGAGTATATCAAGATTTATCATGTGGGATGAATTATATTTGAGATTATCATTAATGTAAATGGATTAAGTTTAATTGGAAGGTTCAATTGAATCCCTTTTTTTATTTACTTTCAATTTGCTTGAGAGCTTCTCACAGCTTCTGTTGGATTTATTTTGATAGTTCTGATTAACAATCTGGCTTGATTAAGGTTTACAATTTCTTTTTTTTTGATTGCCCGTTTTAATCAATGCCTTCTCAATTATTTTAGACTTGATCAATTAATGGTCATGTATTTGGCTTATGTTCATGTTTATTTGACTTGATTGCAAAAGTCTTTTGATTTCCTCTAAACTTAGATTTAAGATACCTCCGACCTCATTTCAATCTGGGCGGTCTGATATAGCCCAAACCCAGCCTTGACGGATTATTACAACTGTACTATTACATTTTCTATTATCATTCCTTCAATCTGAATTCCTATCAACTTATTGGGCTGTCGATGCTCCCTTTACGTACATACACCATTGAGGGACTTTTAATTGCCTTCATACTGTCTATTCGGGTAGAAAATACATATACATTGGATATGTTCCCTTAACCCTTGATGGGTTTGGAATTGTTACCCTTCCTCGGTATATTTTACTCAATTCAAGGGGATTTGTTTCCACTTGAAATTGATGAAATTTACCAACCTTTGTAGATAGAGCATGATACTCTCTACATAGGTGGAAGGTCTGGTGGAATATGGGAGACTTGCCCATTTCCTCAGCCGGAACTAAGCACACCGGGAGCATGCCCGAGTGCCCGCCCCATGAGGTGCCTATGGAGGTAGGCTAGCCTCTTAAATTTAATTTTCAATGTGTTAAAACATAAATTTTGGTCTTTCAGGCCCTGACGGCCTTAATTCCTCATCGATGGACAAATTGAGGCCCTGTCGGCCTTCTTGACCCCCTGACAGGAGTCAAGTTCTGGCAGTCTTGGCTTTTTTCTTTTTTTTTGCAAAGGTTGGTCCTGGCGACCTTTGATAACTTTGGCTCTTGTGAATGAAACCCACTCTGCTGGCCTTGACAATCAGATCATACATGGACCATGTTGGTCTTTACATTTCTGGTCGAAGAAGTGACCCCGATGATCCCTTAAACTCTTCGGTCTGCCATGGCCCGGTTGGCCTTGGGATCCTCAGTTGATGTAGGCACTATTAAGCCTCGGACATCTGGAGTGCAAGGGGATGTTCGAAGGGAAAAGCTAGAAAATTGTTCATATGTTGCCAAGATGTATGGACGTTGCTGGGCTTTGACATTAAGTTCTAACATCTCTTAACAGGTTTTTCCAAAGAACTGGGTGAACCGAAGCATGGGAAGTTAAGGGTGGTGTCAAGAGAGTTAGACAATGAGCTCTTACAGATTTTGAAAGAGCTTTTAAAAGATTCTAGACAGGGTTTATGTGATGTGAATGGAGGGTCCGATCATGAAAACATGCATGGGACATGTCAGGGAGTTATTCATAAGGGTCCTTTGAGAGGGGGGTTTCGAAGAAGATTTGTAGAGAAAGGCTTGAAGGGGACAGAAGGATGAGACCGAGCCACCAGTCCTTACCTCTTTCTCTTCCTTCTCTTTCTCTTCTTGGTCTTCAAACAGTAGGTATGTAGCAACAGCTTCTTCTTCTCCAACTAATACTGTTGCATGTCCTTCCTTTACTTCACGCAGAGAAAACTTCCCAATCCTCTACTCTCCGTCGTATGTCTCCAACCCCCAACCCCCTTTGCTATCTGCTGTCCAGAGAGAGATCTACCCAGCCGAAAAAAAAACCTCCTCCACTCTCTTCAGCCACTCTCCTTTTAAAGAATGAACAACGGTTAGACGTGGCCTCCCACTGATCATGGAGAGAGTGGGGACAGTGGGGGCCGAAGTGGGGGAAAGGGGTAGTTTTTTATGTCCCACGTTCTTTTCTTTTTAACTCTCCAGATTTTTCTTGCAACTCTCCTGAAGATTCCGGAGAAAGTGGCTTTGACCGGGTCAAGGGGTGGGCCAAATGGCCAACTGGCAGCGTAAGAATTTGCATGTCCTTCATCTATCTTCATTACACCAAAGTCTAATGTAATCAAATATCCATTAAACCAAGACCCAATAGCACAGGATCCAATATCTTAAGTGAAAGTCCAGCCATAGCCCTTGGATTAAACGTACCTTATTTTTGATCACTTGATGAGATCTCAGCCATCCATTAATCTCCAAGATCCAATACCACCAAGGACCCATTAAGGCAAGATCCAATATCTTAAGTGAAAGTCCAGCCATAGCCCTTGGATTAAACGTACCTTATTTTTGATCTCTTGATGAGATCTCAGCCATCCATTAATCTCCAGGATCCAATACCACCAAGGACCCATTAAGTCAAGATCCAATATCTTAAGTGAACTCTAATCTCAACCCTCAGATCTATCATGCGATCCTGTCACCCTTCTTATAAAATCAAACATATCTCTCCTCAAGGGTTTCCACCACGAGAGAGAATCATCGAGCCCTCTGTTACTTCTCCTTTTCTTCAACGCCAATCTGGTCATCGTCGAGGGGCTCTCCAGCAGGCGGACTTCCTGCCACCGGATACTGTTAGTGCTGCAGTCATCCTCTCCTTCGATCAGGTCTCCCACTGGTGCTGATGTAGGGAAGGCCTTCAACCGATGGTGTCCTGTCTGCAGGCTATTCTCTTAATTATTTGCTTGTGTCAGGCACATCTTCTTCTACTGCTGCTGTCATTGGGAGAAGGTCTTGCTATTCTCCACATTGTTGCTGTCGGACTAGTCTGCACGGGCAACCCTTGGAGGCGTTGGTAAGAGTTTCAGCTTCTTTGACAAAGGTTCATTACCCTTTTTTTTTACCATCAACTAGACCCTGTTTAACCTTGTTCTCTCTCTACCAGTATAATTTATAAACAGGTGCTAGTGTTACCAAGTCTTCCCTCTTAACTACCAGATTTGTTTATCACCAACTATACTTGTTGTTGCCATCTGAGGGACCTCCAGCTGAGAAGATTATCGTTGCCAGCTGCTGCTACTGCTGTCTGGAGTTCTCTTTTTTCTTTTAGCAAGGGTATTCTTCGACCATCCATATTCGTGTCTGTTTTAGCTACCTTAACTACAGGTTATTATGTCTCCACTTCTTAACCGTCCTCATCTTCTTCTTTTCATATAATTGGCATCCTCTGGGGGAATTCACCTCTTTAGGATCATTCAACCTATATGAACTCACCCAACAGCAAATTTTGGGATCGGCTTGAAAGTTAATAGGGTCCCCTCTCCCCCTTTTTTTTAAACTGATAACCGGCCTGCTATGGGGAATGATGGAACATGACACAAATGTGGGGTTACTGCTCCCCCCTTTTTTATGCTCTATTCCCTCTCTCTCTCTTTTTTGTAATTCTTTATGAAAAGAAATTGAGTGTCAACATGTACCATATCAAGATTTCACATTATTTCTTAGCAGAAATGAGCACGACCATTTTGCATGTAAAAGAAAACGTCATGGGACACCAGCCATCTTGCATGAAAAGAAAGAAAAAAAGAAGGAAACATATTTTTCAAGGGGTATATTACGTGTATCTGTTTTAGAAGATGTTGGCACCGATTTTTTTAGATTAAGCTCATTTCCATGCATGTAATGAGCTTTGTTTTAAAGTAGGCCCACTTCAAGGCCAATTTGTTGGTCGAGTAAACATGTTATTAAAGGGGTTTAATAAGTGCCAAATGGACCCATTGGAATACCAATTCTGGCCCATTCCCTCTACGACAGATTTGTTCCGGAGGAGACCAAGTCAAAAAGAAAAAAAATGGAAATAATCAAGGAGAGCAGAGATTTACTGCAATAAGGATAAGTCCGGTCAAGCCAGAGGAAGTTCAAGTCCGATTAGGACTCAATGGTATAGCTGGAATCTCCTTTTAGAAGTCAGAAGGTCTATCAAGGGTAGTTCCGGAGATTACGCAATGGCCGACTTCTACTTGGATTCAAATTGCCATTCCCGATTCTCTCTCGAAGAAGGAGCAATCCTCAATGAAGGAAGGCCGTGTATAGAAGGGGGAACAGAAGGAAGGTTTCGGTGGAGCCGGGAGGTTCGACTCCCAGTCGGACTCACATTGCCGTTTAAAGTCCTTTCCGGAGTTGCATAGCCTGAAGGCCTATAAGAGGAAGCGGAGCTCGACGTCGAGAGGAGGGAGAGGAGAGGGAGAAGAAATTGGAGGCCTAGAGATCGTTCGGAGGGATTGCAGGAATTACCGGTCCCCTGAAGCCTTGTTGAAGCCACGCGGTTCCTCTTCTTCTTCCGCCGGACGCCGCAGCGCCTCCTGCAAGCCGCCGTGGAAGCCGTAAAGCCTATTGGCCCTCCCCGCCGTCACCAGCGAAGGCTGCTTCCTCCCCTAGGACCGCCTTCTTCTTCTTCCTTGCCTACCGGAGGTGTCGTCGCCGTCAAACAAGGCCGGAGCCGCCGGAGACGGAGCCGCGCTGCCGCTGGGAGCCGGAAGAACGCCGGGAATGCACTGTAGCCTGGGGAAATAATATCCCCCGGACTTATGTCCACGGTGGATATCGGTGGGGCCCACCCGACAAGAAAAATGCAAAAAAAGGGAAGACGAAGGGCCGCGGCCACGTGAGAAGCTAGCGCCCACGGGGAGCCGCCAGATGTGAGCCGCGCGTGCGGCTATTGCTGCCACGGAGAGATGTTGACCCGCAGGTCAACATTCATGTGGGGCCCACTTGCTAGAAGGTTTTAAAAAAAAAAGGGAAGAGAGGAGGCCTATCGGACAAGCCGATGGGCGCAGGAAGAAGCTAAAGGGCCGGGCCGGGCCCAACAGAGGCCTACTCAGCTTTGATGAACAGGGTCCGAAGCATGGATTGCAGAATCGGCCGATCCGGATCGGGATCGGCCGATTCTTGGATCGGATCGGTACCCACCGATCCGATTCCAGCCCGAACTACCGATCCAGCTGGGACTCCCGGCTGGATCGTCTGAATCGACCGGATCGGTCGATCATGGACCAATCCAGGTGGATCAATCTGGGAATCAGTCGATCCGGATCGATTCCCTAGAACCCGGAAGGGGATCGATTCAGGACCCGATTTCGGACCATTTTCTGGTCCGATCCCCCCCAATAAGGGGGAGATCGGACCGATTCCCCCTTCCCACCCCTCATTCTCACTCCCCCCCCCTTCATTGTCTAGGGCTCCCCCTAGGCCCCTCCCCCCAACAATCCACCTTAAACATTGGCCGATCCCCCCCTAAACAGGTAAATTTAGGGGGGGTCGATCCGCGACTACTCTGCGTCCCGCTGATGATAGTGTAAACATATTAATATATTTCACTATCACTTATACTATCACATATATAGAAGATTCATATCTATATGTATTATATACTTAAATTTACATAAAGATCTATTTAACTCTTTTCTCTCTCTCTATATATATATATATAATAATTTATACTTATATGATAGTTTCTTGAAAAGAACTTACGTTGTATGGCATTATTTGATAGAATGTCATCCATATTATTTTTAATTTTTTGAATTTTTATTTCTATGATTTTCCTAATTTTCTGATTTTTTGAGGATTTTTATGATTTAAAAAAATTAAAAAAATTTCCCCGATCCAGACCGATCCAGGATGCCCTTTCTTCCGGAGGATCGGCCAATCCGGACCGATCTGATCCCGATCCGGATCGGATCGGTGGTCACCGATCCCGATCCCGATCCCGCAATCCTTGCTGAAGAGGGTCCAATGGAGATTAATTCTTCTTAAAAGATACCCTCAATTGAAATTTAAATAAAAATGCATTTAATTAATTTCACAAACCGAGGCGAACATCTCGCCGGCTAAAAACCCGCCACATGGTATCGGCATAATTTAAAAGAATGAAAATAAATGGGAAAGCAATAGGCTAGCTTTAAGCACGCCTCTTGACCCATAATTCAAAAATAAAATAAAACAAACAATAAACAGAAATTAAATAAAAATCCATTAATTAATTCAACAAACCAAGACGAGCATTCGGCCGGCTAAAAACCCGCCTCATGGTCTTGGCTTAATTTAAAAGAATTCAAAACAAATAGGGAAAGCAATGGGCCGGCTTTAAGCACGCCCCTTGACCCTTTAAGGTAGACATACAAAGGTCTATTAAAAAATGCCCCAATGTCTTACCATGCCCCAAGAGGGAGTTACTTACCCATTATGCCATAGGAAGGCTGTGCATGATCAACATGCCGATATGCCGAACTATGAGCTAATGAGGTTCATCAATCATGAGATGAGTCCCCACAAGCTTATCAAAAGCCGGGTGTATTTAATCTCAAAATAGTGGGAGATGCCTATAAGTCTATCAAGACCGAGTACATGCCGCCCATGAATGACAAGTTCATCAAAGACTCAAGGGGCTAGATTTCTGGTCATGACAGTAAATCATGTCTCGCGTTGAGAAATCAAATAAATGAAAGTTTATATTCGGTGCATGGACTTATATTATAAGGAGGAGAAGACAACCACATGAGATTTTATGGAAGGCAAGACAACAAAGAACTGACATAAAACAAAGTCTAAAAAATCTGAAATTGTAAAAATCTGAACCTAAAAATAAAAATCTAAAACGTGAAAACATGAACTCCGAAATCTGAAATCTAAAGAGTTAAAATTTGAACTCCAATGGTTTGAAGTCTGAAATATGAAAATTGAGAGTTAAAACATCATTTGAAATCAAAACCTGCAAACTGAGAATCCAAAACTGAAAAATCTGAAAATTGTAAAGTCTGTAAAGGGTGCTCTGAAAATTGGAACGAACAAAAACTGAAATCTAAATCTGTCATCACCACAAAATCTGAAAACTGAAAGATTTTAAATTCTAAAAAAATATGAAATCAAGACCTGAAGAGCTCCTAAATCTGAAAACCAACTTATTCTGTAAAACCTCAAATCTGGAAATGAGAATTGAAAATCTGAATGCACCATAAAATTTGAAATCTGAATTTAACCCATTTAAAAATCTGAAATCTGGAAATCTTTGAAGGTGCAGATTCTTAAATCTGAAAGTTTGAGGCTCATAAAGCCTGCAGCCGAAAAAATCAGAAATTAAAGAGAAATCTGCAGTGTGCAGAATTTGTAGGAAGCCTGAAATTCAAACTTGCAACTGAGGTCCGAGATTTGAAACAAATCTGGAAACACCCAAATCTGAAATTGGAATTTGAAACAAACCTGTCGAGTCTGAAATTTAAAAATCAGATCACATAAATCTGAAACCTGTAATCCCAATCAAAATTCATATTCCGAACAGAATCTGTGAAGTCTACAGAAATCTGGGCACTTCAAACTTGAATTAAAAATAAAGCAGGGGATAATAAATTCTGAAGCTCAAATTACAAATCTCAAAACCAGAAGTTTGAATTAATGACAACAAATTCCTAGATAAAATCCAAATCAAAACAAATCATACTCCTCAAGTCAAATCCAAAATTCAATCTCTCAGACTCAATTGATCTCAAAACAGAACATTAAACCAAACTTGATGACGGATCTGTCGAACAAAGCTCCAAATTTAAACAATCTGTCAAGCACCAAATTCAATTCAATTTCAACTAAATAACTTCAAATGAAAAAAATTCGATTCAAACTAAATCAAATTGAACTTGTAAACCAATCCTAATCAACAAATTTAAATCTCCCAAATAATTTCAACTCAAATCAAACACAAACCTGAAAATAATCCACCAAACACTTGCCCAAATTAAACCCACCAGATTCAACACAAATTAAGTTAAAACTTATTAACAAATTCAAATTAATCAAACAAGCCAAAATTCAAATTCCAAACAAATTCATTCCAAACAGACTTAAACCAATTAATCAACTCAAATTAAATAAAATTCAAATTGAATTAAAACTCACACACCAAATCCAAATTTCAACCAATTTAAACAAACTCAAATTCAAACTAAATTAAATCAACTCAAACACAAATCAAACTTTCCAAATCAAACCCAAGTCAAACTTAATCAATCAAATTCAGATTAAATTCAATTCAAATCAATTCAAACCGAAATTCAACTCAAACTAAATTCAAACAGATTCAAATTAATCAAACCAATCAAAATTTAAACCAACAAATTTAATTCAACCAATTCAATTCAAATCAAATTCAAACTAACATTGAGTGCTTGCATTCCATCAATTGCATGGCATTGTTTTCTCCTATGTCCATATATGTGTGAATGTTTATTTTTGTGGATGCATGTTTTCTCTGTTCCAATGGATTGCTATGACGCTTAATCAAGGGTATTCGAGTTATCTCGATGTAATTAACGTCGGATCTTCGCACCATCCGACGGGGAGAGGTCAAAATCAATTTCAAAGAACCTAACAACCTCAACATATAATTTTGACCCTAGTTAGTACTTTTATGGAATACCATCTATTTTCCTAAGAAGTCAATGCTAAGGTCTAATTCAAATTCAAAAGGAAAATGAATTTCCAAAACAAAAGAATTCTTCTTTTGAGATTTTTGAGGTTACATCAGAAGACTACCCAATATTTCACCGGAGTGATGTAAGCCTCCAGTCTCTCTCCCATCAGGTAATCTATATTAGCAAATTGTATGTCACACAAATTTGATAGTGATCCTGACAGCTCGGCAGAAACCTTATCAGAACCAAACACTTGAGGTGTCGTCTTTTCCTCTCTTTTTTCCTTGAAACCAAATGATACCATGTATTTCATAAAATGGAGAAATAAAAATAAATATTCAAGTATAAATGAAACAGAAAACACCAAAAGAAGCTCTATGCATGGTGTAATCATTCAGAACCATGCATAGAAACCAACCTCCACAAATTTGAGTCAGAAACAAGATGGCTTTAACTCATGAAAGAGCCTTATAGAAATGATTGCCATAACAGAATAAAGATGTAAGGAAACATACCATAAGCTCATCTCCGTCAAACTTGTTAAGTACTCTTTTTACAGGAAGGCATCCGAGACACTTGACAAACCATATTAGGAACATGTCAATCTCATTTATAATGGAATAAAAATTGAAAACCTTACAAACTGGAAACTAGAGGCTCGGTCCTAGAAAGGAACTACAAGATTACACAAGATGATAATGTTCCATTAGGATCCTAAACCACATAGACGATACAAAAGCTTATGTTGCATGATTCACGAAGGCATGGTCTTCCTTACTCCACTAGGAGAAAGTACTACTCTTCTGAAGAGCTACAGATGGAGATTATTTGCCTGAACACTGGAAAGCAAAAATTGGTGCAAGGGAAACATAAAAGAGGGACACTGAATAAACCATTAATGAAAAAGAATGTAGATTCGAATATAAAGTCAGGTATTGAAGCACCAACTAGTCACTCCCCAATTCATCTGCTACACAGAAAGTATTAGCCCCTCCTTGACGTCAGCAGCAACTGGAAACATGCAAATAAAACTCCTACTAGGTACACGACATGATCATGTAAATGGACAACAACAGTAGAATTTTAAAAAAAGTGAGTTGACAAAATTCCATTGATGCGGGACGGGAGAGGAGGTGCCGCCATTCCCGTGCGCGTCGGCAGGCCCGAGGAGGCTGTATCGAGCTGAGGGCTACCCAAACGGGGCTGACGGGCGCTGAACCGGACCGAAAGGTGCTGAACCGACCCCGGACAGCGCTGAACTGCGTCGAACCGGGCTGGAAACTGCTGAACCAGGGACGAAATTCCCCGAACCGGACCCCACGGCCGCTGAACCGGGCCCACAACTGCTGAACCGGTCCCAAACGGCCCTGAGCCAGCCTTAAAATGCCTGAACCGGCCCTGAACCGGCCTCTGGATGGGTGAACCGGGCCTGAACCAGCCTATGGAGCATCAAACCGGCCTTGAACCGGCTGCCGGCTCGAGTCTGGGCCTAGGCGGTTGAGGCGAGTGCCTTAGATAACTATGAGCATGACTCTCAATCATGGATCATCCAACAATGACTAACCCCACCCTTGAAGTAACACCATTCTTGATAATCAAGGTTCTAAACACAACAACAATTTACCCTTGGAATGGCTAAGTGAAAGTGAAAGATAAAATATTAGACCGTAAAGCATGGATCCACAAACTCAGAGATTTGCTCAAACAAGTAAAAATGGATGTGTAGACAAAGACTGAAAGAAGGCTCACTCAGGTTCTAGCCAACTTCAGGTGATTTGTGGCCTAACTCCTGAGGTATGCATACAAGAAATGGTATATATACAAGAATAAAAGAAAACAGACATCCCAAATGCAAATACAAGAGGCATTCCTCTCCAAAGCATTGAGATTTGAGAGTTCTATACAGATAATAAAAACCCCAGCATTTTCCAAAAGATGTAAAATCTTATGCGCTTTGAGCTATTTTACATCTTTGCAACCCTCTACCAGCTGCAACTAGCCAATAGCAGTGCCCCAAAAGAACCAGTCACATTGTGACCCAGTAGGAATATGAAGAAGAGAAGAATACAGGTAACTAAAAATCAGATTAGTGTTTACATTGTCATTAAAAAGACTACACATATGACCTGTTGTTAAACCTATATTCTCTTAGCTACTAGATTACATTGCATTTTCATACAATCAGGGAATTCCAGGTAGGGATCATCCTCTAGATCAGCTAGGGCTTATCATGATGCAGATTGGATCGGCCGGATTGGCATAGCTGAGGGAAGGAAACAGATCCAAGATTGAATCGGTCATCCATAAATTGAAAAAAAAAAACAAGAAAAAATATTACAGACCATTCCCTGGTTGAGGGGTGGGCTGTATCTGGCAGAATTGCTGTCTCGGCCTCCTTGCGCCTTCCTTGCCCTAATCTGGCTGGGAAGGAGGCTTGTACAGGACCAAATATGAGCAGTAGTAGTTGGCAGATCCCATTGTATCAGGTCCATCCGGAGACAGCCAATGCAGGTCGATCAGACCAAGCCGAGCTTGATCCCAATG
Source organism: Cryptocoryne crispatula var. balansae (assembly GCA_036172225.1). Lineage (NCBI taxonomy): Eukaryota > Viridiplantae > Streptophyta > Magnoliopsida > Alismatales > Araceae > Cryptocoryne > Cryptocoryne crispatula. The sequence continues at coordinate 18,710,317 of CM069921.1, forward strand.
AAAAAATGACCTGGAATAGGCTCCCCCCAAGGGTCAGGGGTCTGTACCTGCCAATCACGGTCTGAGATTGGTTGATCATGCAAACCATGCATACAATGCCTACAAACTGTTCTTCATACCTTATCCTTTGCTGAAAGCACCGAATCAACATACTACATGAGTCCAAAATATGGTCCAGATTCCCAGAATCAAGAAGAATTCACTTACCTGGTAAAATAGAAACATTCTCTTCGCATCCAGTTGTCTAAATAAAAAAGTTCTTCACTCAAAGAAGCAGATCATGCATGTTAGCTTTTTCTTCCATGGCACGACTTCCGGAAATTATCAATTTCATTCATCTGAAGAATTCACCAATATTGGCCACATGAACAAACACCTTTAATGGAGTAAGAACAGCTTGCTTCATCATGATAATCTGTGTACTGACTAGACCACTTGTTATTTATGTATGTACGGTGCTAATTTTTATATGCATGGTTATTCTGTGGTTCTCCTGTGCAATCTTCCTTTCAGGATTCTCTGTAAGTTTGTAAAATTGTCCCCATTTTCAGGTTTTATGTCCCCTTTTCTGGATCCCCTGTAAAAAAAAAAAATTATACCTTATCTATATCCAGCTTTGTCCTGGAAACTTTCTTACTCCCCTCTCTTTCATCATTCGCCGAATCTCCTTGCTATGCTCCAGTTTTCCAGCATCATCATACATGCTGGAGAGTAATACATAGATAGCAGGGTCATGAGGGTCGAGTGTCAAAGCTTTCCTTGCTATCCATTCACCAAGGGCCAAGTTTCGCCCAAGCCTACAGGAACTTAGTAATGTCTTATAAATCAAGGCATCAGGTTCAAATGGCATCTCTTCTATAACTGAAGCTGCTTTCTCTAATCTACCTGCTCGACCAAGGAGATCAACTAAACAAACATAGTGATCTACCTGTGGTACTATTCCATGTAGCTCTGTCATCAAGTTGAAATAGTCGAGTCCCATATCAGTCAGCCCAGCATGACTACAAGCATGCAACACCAGCAAGAAGGTGATGCCATCAGGTTCTAACCCAGTAAGCCTCATGTTCTCAAATGCAGAAAGAACATCGGAGGACAAGCCATTTGATGCAAATGCGGAGATTAGACAGTTCCATGATACATTATTTGGCTCACGGTTTTCTTGGAAGATCACATAAGCTTCTCTCACATCTCCACATTTTCCATACATGTCAACAAGACCATTCAAAACTGAGACCTGAGCGTTGAGACCAGACTTTATGGAGTGGCAATGCAGCTGCCTCCCTGGTTCAAGAGCTGTCAAGCCTGCTGATGCAGAAAGGAATGAAGTGAGACAAAAGCAATCCATCTTTAACCCCTCACCATGCATACTTGAAACTAGATCTATAGTTTTCTGATGGAAACCTATTTTATTAAATCCCTTTGCTAGGCTTGTATAAGTAATTGCATCCCTGTCAGCCATTGTATCAAATATCAACCATGCATCATGTATCTTCCCTAGTCTAGCATATGCATCGAGAAGTGAGTTCCAAATTGATAGATCCAGAATATATTTGGGCACATTCTTCAAAACATATGCATGGATCTTTTCAACATGAACCCTAGTATGTGAAGTCTCACAACCCTTCAGGAGGGTGGTAAGAGTGAAAGAATTCGGCAGTACTCCATCCATCATCATCTTTCCTAATGTTGATAAAGCCTCATCATTAAGCTGATGTTGCATGAGTGTGGAAATAAGAACAGTCCATGTCACAACATTAGGAGTTACTATCTCTTCAAAAACAAAAACAGGTTCCGTAAGGCTGGAAAAGCACTTTGTGTACATATCCATAAGTGCATTGCCAACAGAGATATCATGCCGCAGTCCTGCTTTGATCACTTGAGAGTGGATTTCCTGCCCCAGCTTTGGAGATGACAATGATGAGCAAGCACTTAGTACGCTAGAATATGTGAAAGGAACTGGCATGATACCTGCAGCCATCATATCCTGAAACTTCTGAACTGCCTCCTCAAAATTCATTGCTTGGATGTACCCTGAAATCAATGCTGTCCACAATGCTGCATCAAATTCAGGAGTCGCATTGAAGATCTTCAGTGCATCTTCTACTCTGCCACATTTTGAATACATGTCCACCAATGCTGTTTTCAAAACCATGTTCAGGTGTGCATCCCACAGCAACAGTTGTGCATGAAACAACTTCCCAAAATGCAAGCCTACGAAACCACACGCTGACAAGAGCTTCACAAATGTGAATTCATTTGGTTTAACACCATGCCTCATCATACGGGCATACAGTTGCACTGCCTGAGCCCACTCTTGTGCTTCTACAAGACTGGAGATCATTATCGTCCATGAGACTGTATCTTGCTCATCCATCAGAATAAAAACTCTAAATGCTTCCTCAAACATCCTGTTTTTAGCATAGAAGTATATTAATGCACTTAGCAGAACGGTATTAGACTCATGTCCATATTTCACAATCTGGGCATGGGTGCGAACTCCAGGAAAGAGCCTACTCAAAGCAGCACAGCAGCGTAGGACACAAGACAAAGTGAAGTCATTAGGAACAAATCCAGACACAAACATGAGATCAAAAAGATCGAGTGCCTCTTCCTCGCACCCAGCACGGACATGGGCTGATATTATTGTGGTCCAAGAGACAACATCTCTCTGGCGCAAATCCTCGAACAGCTTACGTGCGTATCCTAGATACCCGCGAGCACCCTTACAGTAAACCGAGAGAAGGTTGTTGCTGAGAAAGAGGTTATCCACGATACCCAGCTTGATGACGGGGCTGTGGACACACATTCCTCCACCATAGGCGCCGATTTTTCTGCAGTTCGACAGGAACAGCAGGCAGAGTTCTTCGGAGACGACCGCGACTCCACCTCCAGAACATCGTGCCACTTCTTCCGTGTACCAACAAGAGAGATGTCGCGTCGACGACCTGTATTGCATTATCCCAAATCGCAAGCCGAGAGGAAGGCGCGAAAGAGTTGGAAGACAAATAGGCCCAACAAGAGAATAGGACTTCCTTGGTGCTTCGGCTGCCACCTGTGCGTTGGATTTTCTCATGTTACTCCACAAGGCTGCACTCCCTGGGGCGCCAGCAGTAGCACAAGGGCGGCGGAAACAGCGCTGGGCGGCAGAAGAGCACAAGGGCATGGTTGAGAACAGGAAAAAGTGGATGTAAGAATCATCATCTACCAGACAGATTGGTCTGCAGGTCCATCGAAGCAAAGGGCGAAAGATTAAGAGTTAGTGTAAAGAAAAAAAAAATGTAGGCGGAAGCAACAGCTACAGCACGGTCGAATCGAGCTTGGAGGAAAGTGAGAAAGAAGGGCATGCCAATGAGCTACCTGAGCACATTGCAGAGAATGGGCGACACCGAGAAGTAGAAAGGAGCTCGGGCACCCCACTATGGCGCTCCCGATCGTCGGGTTGGAGGCGGAGGTGCTACGGCGGAGCTGGACTTCCAAGGACCTCCGCCAGTGCGAGGCGGCGGGGAGGCGCACCAAGCGGAACGGATCTTTTTTTTGACCAAAAAAAAAAAGAGGAACGGATCTTTTTCAAATAACATGTTTTAATAACAAAATTACAAAATCAACATATAATTTTTTATTTTACAAATTAACAGAGTCTTACACTAACTTTAAAGTTTAAAAAAATTGGAAACTAAAACTACGATTTTAACCTTAATAGTCCGGCTTTAAAAAGTTGAATAAACATTCATTAACTTTTGTTAGAGTCGAGATCGTTGTACTTTAAGTAAGAAAATATTTGTTCCACTATAAAGTTGATTTGCATCGATCCAACATTAAAGTCTGACTTAATAAGGTGTTTGGCTGGCTGCATAAAAAAATTTTATATATTTTTGTTAAAATAGAATATGAATTAATCAATTACAGAAATTTATTGTGTTTGAAAAAATACGATAACAAAAAAAAGTGAATACTATATATGACTAAGTAAGATTGGAGATCACAAGTTGATAAATAGAGATGATGCTCTCTCTTTTTTGTTCAAGAAAAAAAATAAAATATAAAATTGTAATTATTGCTAAGCATCTCTTTTAACAAATTAATTTATAAAAATATGAAATCATAATAAAAACTTAATTTATTCTGCAACCAAACACTCCTGCAAGACATTACCTTCCTCTCGCTTGATGGTTATAGAGTAGAGAAAACTTCTCTCTATATTGGGACAAGACAATACTTGGTGGAAGAGGTACTTTTTGTTTTATTTTGCCATCACACCACCTCGTTAAGTTGAAAAAGATAAGTCACCAGGAGGCATGGAGACCCTATGCCACTATGTGTACCAAGACAGGACGAGATTCCTTGAAAGAAGATATATGTATATTTTGTCATCACAACATCTCTTAGGTTGCAATCCATAGCCCAAAGGTCAATCCCAAGCCCAGATGAGAAGAAATGAGAATTGCGAAAGATGATAGCTAGCATAAAATAAAGTCGCATCTCATGATATAGATTCAAATGATATAAAAATTAATACGTGCTCATCTAACGATGTGTTACACCAAAGCCTAGGTGTGATGAAAAATATAGTAAAGGTAAGGACGTTTCTCACATGCGATGCACTACATATGTCACGACCCGGATTTTTAACATGCTCAGCGGAAGATAATCCGGCGACGTAACGGGAAAGGATATCGGTCTGGAGCCAAATAATACCAAAATTCACAATCCAATTAAATAATTCCAAACTTTACAACTTAATAACACCATAAACAAACACCTATCTAAACAAATTAAATACCGACATTGAAAGAGTAATCCACTAGCTCCTTGAATTCCACAATACCACTACGCTTCTGCTGCGCTAAACCTGCACTCCTGAAAATATTAACAATGGAAGGGGTGAGTCACAACAGACCCAGTAGGACTTACACCCGAACTACCCCTTTATAATAACAATTCTAGTGGTATACTATACATATTAGGCCTAAAAAATCAGATTTAATACATAGGATTTAACTAATCATATATCTTTAATTAATTGATTACAAAGGTCATTCTACTACCTCATATGATAACTAGACTCTATATGCATTAAAAACCATCACAACCTGCTCATTAGACTACTCTAGGTATGCTCACCATATACACAACCTGACATAAAACCAATGACACATCTATAACACTACCATCTATGCCAAACCACACAACTAGACACCTGTCTGAGTAAATAACATGCTCCATCAGATAAATGCAGTCACATCACAAAACTAGCACCAGATTTACCATATAGTAGGAAGTAACATATAGTAACTAAATCCCATAGTACCCCTAGGCAGGGGAGTACTTAGGATGAACCGCGGTATCTGGGATCGAAGGATGCTCCAGATTCAACTAATCTCCGCTGCCCACGGGACACTAATTTAGTCTGGTGAAGTACATTTACATCACAATGCAGCTCACTGCACAAACCACATTCCACACCATGCAAGCATATAATTAACTCAGACAGTAAAACAGGAACATTTAATTGGCAATCAAACATAAAATACATAGATGAACACCCATGGTTCTATGCACCACATATTTGCATACCACACCACAGTCTATCACAAACTAATGCATATGAATAGGAACATGCAATTACAACATAAACATGACAATTACATACTTAAACAGAACTATCTATGACATAAAAGAAAATAAACTAAACTCTACCACATTATGCCTAAACTTTACATCGGCTTTTTATCAAATCGGGATATACATGTTTAAGGTTAATCGCGATGCAAACATACTAAACTAGCTAGACTAAACATATACAACCTATCAAGAAGTCTAACATACATGATTATCCAAATTAATCTAAACATGCATGGATTAAACAAATTAATCTAATTCTATCTAAATATGCAAATAAATCAAAAACAGCACATTAACTACAATCTTCTAATCCTGGTGGTCTAAACATGATTATTACGATTTAATCAAAATATTAGAGTGCTAAGAATAGCCGAGACGCCTACCTTGACGGCAACGGCGAACGGCGCACGGAAATCCAAGGAGATTGAATTTGGCGACGAGACTGCCGCGGTTGCGTCGGCGTCGAAAAACTGAGCCGGGTAGGTGGTTTCAAAACCTGTGGTTAGAAGAGAAATAATAAACTAAGGGCTTGATAGAGGATGATAGGAAGAAGAGGATAGGAGAGAGGAGAGAGAAGAGTCACCGCGGAGGGGAGGGAGACGGCGCACGGCGGGCGCACGGGGCGGAGGCCGCGCGGCGCGGGTGGCGCAGCGGCGCACGGCGGCCGGGCGCGGAGGCCGAGGCGGCGGAGGGCTGTGTGGGCGATGGCGCAGGCGGGCGCACGGGGCGGTGGGTGGTGACGCGGCGTCGGCGGTGCCATGCGGCGGGCGGCGTCGGGCCGACGCGGCGGCGTCACCCGGCAGCGAGGCGGCGACGATCCGCCGAACGCGCGGGTGCGCGGGACGAGGTACGAGGATGACGGGCGAGGCGGCGCCGGGCGGCGGCGACCGCGAGCGCGCGCGGGCGGGCGCGAGGAACGAGGGCGGCGGCGTCGACGCGGCGGTCGCGTGGTGGCCGAGGCGGACGCGGCGGCGTCACTCGGCGGCGGGGCCGAGGCGAGCGCGTGGGCGAGGCGAGACCGCGACCGGGCGGCGAACTCGAGGGGCGGTCGACGTCAACGGAGGACGGCGGGGCGGCGTCTCGCGTCGACAGGCCACGCGGCGGGCGGCTTCTCGCGGAAAAAGAAGAAGGCGGGGAGGCGGGCCGCAGGCGGCGCAACCGAGGGGAGAAAAGAAAGGAGAGGTAGGGTTTTCTCGCGGGGAAGAAAAACGGCGCCGGGGAAAACGTACGGGGAGGGTTTCCGGAGGTGAGGAGGAGGGAAATATAAATAAAAATGATAAATATTTATTAATCTAATTTTTTTTTTAAAATACGTAACGTTACATAAGCATCCTAATATGGTATTAAATAAAGAAAGGTTCTGACGTCAAGGATGGGTGCGGGTAAAGAAGTTAGTCCATAATAGAGAACAATATATAAGTTATCTAACAAACTCGAGCAAATAGACATTATTATAGAAAGAAAATAACGGAAGCAAAATAATAATAGGTATTTAGAATATCGGATCCCTTACAAGAAAACATATGGAACTTGATGTTGTGTGTATCCAAGAAACCAAGTGGATAGGAGAGAAATATAAAGAAGTAGGGAATACAAGTTATGAACTATGGTGTGGATGCCTTGTCAGTTCTTCCAGCTCAACGTTGTCCAGCCCTTGGCAACTTGACGTTAGGTGGAGAGAGTGTGTGTTGTCACCAAGAGCTGAAGGCTCTGAAAATGAAGGGAAAAGAAAGGCAAATATTAAGAAGAAATGACTGAGCGTACCTTAGCGGAGAGAGTATGTTGGGATATTATAGATTCCATCTTCTTTCTTCTCGACCAGCCAAGGATAAAGAGTTTGAAGTGGCAATTGGTTGTTCATACAAAATCAAGTAATGTAAGAAAACAAGTGAAAATAGATTAAAACTAATAAAGTGAAGTATCTTACAAAGAAAATAAATTAATAATCACAAAAGGAGCTAGATTAAACAAATTGGGAATAACTCCCAACCTCCCTTTTTGTATTTTTTACAACGATAAGAATAAGATGATTAAACTAAAATATGCATACAAACATAATGATCTAAAGTGAAAACATGGAAGTAAAACAATAAAAGATAATAAGGAAGGAAAGACAAGTTTAGGCTTAAAGGATGGCTGCTCGGAGTAGCTGGCGTCCCTGCACCGGCAGTGCCAAGTGTCCTAGCAACTGGGTCATCAGGCATCCCTGGTGACGGTCATTAGGTCCTCCAACAACCAATTTACACTTGGATGCTCCAATGACCCTCCCAGACGATCTTCAAGGCTTGCTAGTGATCCTAATTGGGCCTCTTGGACGTGGGTGATAGTGTCCCTTTGAATGAGAGGTTTTGAGGAGCTTGATAGTGGATGATGAAGAAGAGATGATGTAGGGAAGACAGTGTTCTTGGGGTGGATAGAGTGGGGAGTTTTCAAAACACTTCTTGCAATGGGGTTTTGGGAGTGGGGGAGCATTGAGATCTCACTTGAAGCCTCTTGGACATTTTCCAAGCTTCCAACCTTTTAAAAAGTGGTTAAGGAGTGTCTTTTTATAGGCCCAAGGGCAAGGACATTTCAAGCATAATTGATAATGTCAAATGAAACATATAGTGACTCAGCACAGTGGTCGCCAAGCGTCCCACCTAGGGGGATACTTGCCAATCCATACCATTAAATGTGTGTGCACCAAAAGCTGGTCACATACGTTGACCGTCGGCTATAGTACATAGCATCCTTGGTGATAGGATGACACCGTACAATGCACACCTAATCGCCGATCAGGCATGCGCCACTTAAGGGTCACTTCGATCAAGTCATATGCTATAGTACATGGCACCCCTAGGACCGGTACATTTTTATACTTGACCGTTAATAAATGCTCACCTACCATGGCCAGAGTTGTCAAGTTAATGCAGGATTAGGTGACGTCGTGGGTTCTCGGAAGCCAAACATCCCATCTGCGGGAATGCCAGGTGTCCCTAGGTCTGGGACACCAAGTGTCCCTCAAGATGCCAGTTGTCCCTGGGAGCGGGATGCCACCTTGCCCAGAGACATGTTTTGTTCATTCTTCGAAAATCCAGTTTGTTAATCGAAAAACTTAGAGTTTTTCCTAAGAAAACATGGATCTTGTGCTCCCCAACTAGGTCAAATGTGCATGTCTACATATGGTATACAAGAAAAGAGAGAAAAAAATGGGGGTAAGTATCATTGTTGATAAAACATTAAAGGATGCAATTATTTTAATAAAAAGAGTACGAGATAAGATTATTATGATAAATTTGATTATGACAAGAAATATAATTAGCACATATGCTCCACAAATTGGATTAAGTAACGAGATTAAACAAATATTTTGAGAGAATATAGATGACCTTATGTAGATTATACCAAATGAAGGAAACATATTTCTTGGAGGAGATCGTAATGGACATGTTGGAAACAAATATCATGATATATGAAAAAGTTTCACGGATGTTTTGGATATGAAAATTCAAATGAAGAAAAAAATATTCTAGATTTTGCTATGTCTCATGATCTTATTTATTTTATTAAAAGAGAACCTCATTTTGTAATATTTTAAAGTGGACAAAATAAAAGACAAATTGACTTCATTCACATAAGAGAGTCTAATTGTACTATTTGTAAGGATTGTAAAGTTATTTTGAGTGAAATTTCAACAAGTTAATATAAGTCAATGATTTTAGATGTTAAGATTAAAATACAAATAAACACATTTAAAATAAAAGTTTCTTCTAAAATAAAACGGTGGGAGTTAAAAGGGATGAAACAGCAAACATTTAAAAATGAACTTCTTAAAATAAATGATTGAAATGTAGACATTAATGTTGTGGATGAACATAGTTATAAATGTTAGAGAAATTGCTAAAAAGTGTATTTGGAAAGTCTAAAGGACATGGTCCACCTAAAAAAGAGACTTGTGATGGAATGAAGAAGTGTAAAAGGCGATAAAAGATAAGAGATATTGGTATAAAAAAATACCTAAGAGTGAACATTGAAACTTATAAACAGTACAAGTTAACGAAAAATGAAGTAAAAAAGACTATTTAGATGAGCAAGAGATATACTTTTAAACATATGTATAAAAACTTGGAAATAAAGAAAGCAAAAGATATATTTATAGATCGACAAAGATAAGAGAGAAAAAGTCTCAAGATCTTAACCAAGTCAAAAGCATCAATGATTGTTTTTTTAATGACAACTTTACTATAAACCTAAACGGCATTGAGAATGTCACAATGTTTAACTTAAAATATATTAGAAGAATTCAATTTTTAGGAGTTAAAAAAGTATTGAAGATGCTAAAAACAAATAAGGCATGTGGCCAAGATAATATTTCTATTGAAGTCTGAAAATATTTAAAAGATTTAGGGATGGGATAATTAACACAACTTCTTAAAAAATTTCTAATATCGAAATAATGTGAAATGAAAGAAGAAAAAGTATCAATATCGTTATTTTTAAGAAAAAGAGAGATGTACATGATTGTAAAAATTATACAGGAATCAAACTCATGAGTCATACTATAAAATTATGAGAAAGAGTTATTAGACAATGATTATAGAGTTGTATAAATATTTAAACTAACTAATTTGGCTTTATACTTGTCAATCTACAATTGAAGCAAGCTTTCTTATTAGAAGTTTGTTAAAGAAATATCGAGATATGAAAAAAGATTTACATATGGTGTAGACATGTATGATGAAGCATCCACAAAAGATGATGCATGTTAAGTATATACAAATGATAAAAGACATATATGATGAAGTAAGGAATCAATACATGACAGCGGAAAAATTTTGATTCCATAAAACCATGATCTTTGCCTTGATCGATGCCGAACGAGTAAAACCGGGAACCGAATATGAAGTAGAACGAGAGTACCTCATGGGATTTCTCAAATCCATCACCATGGATGAAGAGAGGACATTCCTCCTTGCTGAAAACTGTTCAAGTGTCCGGTCTCTAGCGGTATCCACACGATCTGCTTCAATAGACGAGTTCTCTCTTCCTTCGGCCTCCGTAAACCTTCCGCATCCAAGCTTGACCATGGGAGATCGCCTTATAGAGGAGAGAGGAGGGAGAGAGGAGGCTTGGGACGTTCTCCAGCCCTATGGCTTGTTAGGGTTTGGCTTCATAAGCCATTTATATATAGAAGATGGAATTTTTCACAAAAACCCAAAACTTCTATAAAATTGCGTCCATGCCCTCATCATATTGACCAGATCTATTGTGTGTGACCCACTAGGCCCAATAGTCAATTTGGTTGAAGCCTTAATTAATTTAAAAGAACAATTCCTTTAAATTAAATCAAAACCGTTATCCGATAACAGTTTTTACGGCTTTCTGATCATAAAGACTACAAGCCACATCCTATGATCCCAAATGACTTTGGGGAGTTAAATAACATCCATTGAGCCTTTCCATCATCAATTACCACACGGATTTAAATCCTCGTTCATACAATGTCCCGGTCGGTCAGGGGTTCGGCACTGACTGTCAACCCCTAAGTATTCCAACTCTATGAAATCTTGTACTCATGAATGGATCAACTAGAAAACTCCTTTTCCAATTATCCTATCTACCTTGGCCAAGGATTTAGAGTACTATTCATAGGACATTCTCTCTCTCCTACCGAGAGTGAACGATCCCCTATTGTCCGCTCAATTGCCTCCACCAGGTTTCCCATATACCCAATCCATTATCTATATAGGACAACATTACTAAGTGATCCATCACCGATAGTCAAAGTACATAGTACGCCCGGCAAGACATCTTTGGCAACTCGTGTCAAAGATCTAACCGTGCTATTGAGATGTAAGAATAACCTCGATAGACGAGTTCGGTAAGATACCGATCGAGTTTTTCTAAATTGGTCGATTCGATGAACTCATTCCACTAATGAGCACTCGTGTGTGTATCTCGGTGTCCCCACACTGATGACCAATGAGATCGGTCATTCTCATCATATGAGAAGACATCACACACACTAGTCTATCCGGATTCTTGATGTCCCGTCTCAAGGATCCTATGACTAGGAACATTTATATCACATACCTCTAGATGATCGATCTCATTATCATGATCTCATCATGATTCAATCATCATTGCATGTGATTAAGGACTTCATTACGATATACGCTTCTAATAAAAGCTAGTAACGAAGTTTTGTCTATTTAATTGAATGAGATATTCCTAGAAATGTCGAATCATATCATATATGATTGGCTTGTAGGGCATACATTTCTATCAGCGTTCACTAGCGTATACACAATTATAAGATAAATAATAGATTTTCATTTTTCAATTGACTTACATCAATGGTCTTTAATAAGTCATTATCTTTTTACATTAGTTATGGATGAATTAATGAAGACTATACAACATGATATACCTTGGTGTATGATATTTACAAACAATATCATATTGATAGATAAGACCAAAGAATAAGCGTATAAAAAGTTAGAATTATAGAAAATTATTTTAAAGATTAAGAGTTTTAAGATAAATAGAACTAAAATAATATATATATTGTAAATTTAATGAAATCTAAAAAGAAGTATGTGATGGTGTTAGTTTAAATGGGGTAATATTATCTTAAAGCATTCAATTCAAGTATCTCGGATTAATTATTCAAAAAGAAAAGAATGTGACGAAGATGTTAATCATAGAACTAAAGCAAGTTTGATGAAGTGAAGATTTGGCTACATGGGTTCTATGTGATCGTAAGATTATGCTAAAGTTGAAAGAAAAAATTTATTGTACAAGTATAAGACCTTCAATGTTGTATGGTAGTGAATGTTAAACAATAAAAAATAGACTTTTAAAATAAATGTTGTTGAAATAAAATTGTTGAGATAGATGAGTGGTCATATTAGATCAAATAAAATTAGAAATGAATATATTAGAGAAATGTAGGAGTAGAGACAATTGTAAATGAATTAAAAGAAATGATATTAAGATAGTTTGTACATGCTAAATGTACACCTAAAGAAGTTTCAGTAAGAAAGTGAAAAATATTAAAATAACATAAATAAAAAAAGTCATAGTAGAGCTAGGTTAACTTGTAGAACGATAATTCAAGTTGATTGAAATATCTATAAAAAGATAAGTCAAAACGACATAGGTGAAAAAAGAGAATCCATATAGTGGACCTCAAGTAATTTGGCCCTAAGACTTGAGTTGAGTTGTATCATCTCTTAGGTATTTTTTTATTTTGTCACCACATCATCTCTTTATATTGGAACAAGATAAAACTTCACAAAAGAGGCATGGAGGCCCCCACTCCTTGAACCGTCAAGAGCACTTTTCTTACATGTCGCAAGAGCTCCTCACGGATCATTTTATTGGTACTCAAACCATAACTAGAGTTTTAAAGTCAAACTATAACGCTCTAACTTTAAAGTCGGATTACAATAATCTGATTTTGTTATTTTAATCAAGATTAACATGTTATTTAAGTTAAAGTCATAGTTTTATACTTCGACTTTCACTTTTAACCTTAAAGTCGGTGTTTGAGACTCCGACATTCACAACAGTGTGTTAGTTTTGCAAAAAAGAAATTGTATGTTAGTCTTGTAATTTTATTATTAAAGTGTGTTATTTAAAAAAAGACCGGAGAAATAAGAGAGGGAAATAATTCGACTATTTTTAAATGTAAATTTTGATTAACAACTAGGTTTTTATTTCTTACATTTATTTTACTATAAAAACTCACACGGATATTTGTTCGTTATTTATATGTTTGGGTCCTAGATAAAAAAATCAGGTAATGACATTTGTCTAAGTTTTAACATTTATCCATCTTATGTTCCATTTCATTGATGCTCCATATCTTGGTTGAGAGGTCATACTCAAAATACAAGCTATGTCACAGAGTAATTTGAGATTTTAGAGAAGTGCAGAAATTTTGTTCCTTCCATGGGAGGCAAGAGTGTATTCATTGTTTAAAAAGATGTCTGTGACTCCAGAGGTTTACACATCAAGATAGGCTTTTACCATCTTTGTGAGATATATGTCTTATTGGCAAAACACTAGATTCACTTCTTTTTTTCTATGGTGAGAGGTTCACTTCTTTCTCACCCTCCCATCCAAAAAAAGATGCTAGTTTCAAGGTTGAGAGTATTTTAATAAGAAGTGAAAAAAAGAGAGTTTCAAACCATTTACACATGCAAAAAAGTAATTTTTCGTAACACAACTTTTTATAACACCTTTTGTCACCTTAAGACACATATTAGCTTTATTTCTTTATGAGCATTTTTTCGAACTTATAAAATTTATTTGATTATAATGTCTACATAGGTAAAAATGTCAAGTATAAAAAATTACCAAATACTTAATACATTATTTATGTCAGTATTCATAAATTATATTTTTTCTTAAGTTGATGTTTAACGTATTAATTGAGACTTATATTTTAAAATTTATTTGATTATTTTATTTTATATATTTATAAATTATATATATTTAATATTAAGAGTTAGCAAGACTCTTGATTGTTAATGATAGTCTTGGAATAAACTTCTGGTCTTCTTGGAAGATAAGCTTCTTTGTAGATAAGTTTCTACAACTAGTTAGCAATTATGTTAGTTAGTCTTCTTAATTGTAATTAGATATTGTTTGAAAGTTCTTAATACGATTTATCTTTCAAATTGAAAATAAATATGGGATCAACCCTAATGGTATCAGAGCATAAACAAAAGAATTTATTAAAACAAATTCTTATAATTCATGAGTATTCAAGATATAGGCCGGAAATCGAATGTTCCTAAAGAAGGTGCATAGCACTGGAGGTGGACACTCTGGTAAAACAACGCCAAGTACTGAAGAAAGATGAGTTATAAAAAATTGTCAGTAGAAGTCCAGTCTACAATAGATAAAAATTTTGAAAGAATACAAGAAATGTTAGTCGAGATACATAAAATAATAGAATATTACTTTGATCAACATATAGTTACATGGCCAGATATAGAAGCAGAACAATTAGAGAGTTCGAGTATTATTAACTTAGCTATGAATCAAGAATATGAACTAGAATAACTAGAAAACAGATTTATGAATATGTTAACTAGTGATCTAGATGAAATAGAAAGAAAACTAACAGAACTTCAATTAGATGATGATGAAGAAAACTTAAAGATGGATATAACAAAAGCTTCAGGATGTGGAGAACCTAAACCAGATATAAGTTATGAACAATACGAACAACAAAGATATGGAGGTAGATATCAAGATTTTGAACCTAGGAGAAAACCACGGGATAAATTTAAATTTAATATGAAAGAACGAAGTTATATTGAAACTCCAATTGATACTATGAAATTAGAAGCTATTCCAGGAAATGGGATATTCCTAGACATTGATAATGTTATAGATGTAGAAGATGCAATTACAACTTGGGCTAAAGCAACATATGCAGCAGCTTAAGACAAGTTTATAAGAAAATTTGATATATATAATTTCTTCCTATAGTATTATCAAATTTATTATAAGAAAATTTGATAATTTCTTCCTATAATAATTTATTAGATCAAAATTTTATCTTTTAATTTAGTGTTTTACTAATGATTTCATATTAATTTTGAGTTCCATAGACAAGTTTGTATCAAATTTCAACCTAAATATGAATTGAATTAATTCGAGTCAAAAAATGGCGGACGCATAAGGGATGAAGGAAGCGACGGTTTAGGGCATATGAAGGGAGGGAAACTCGGGATAGATTGAGGAGGAGTAATTAATAATATTAAATTTTATAATAAATTTAATAAATATTATTTAATTGTCAAAAAATATTAACGACACCCTTAATGTTACATCGAGCTCCAGAGAGGTTTACACACACGAAGATGAGGCCTTTCACCATGTTTGTGAGATTTGTGTCTTATTGGCAAAACACTAGATTTACTCTTTTTTTATGGGTGAGAGGTTCACTTTCTTCTCACTCTCTCATCCAAAAAAAAAACGCGAGCTTGAAAAAGTAGAAGTCGATGGATCGATCATCGAACCCGACCTGACCCGACCCGATCCTATCCAACATTCCATTATGCGCACTGCATTCAGGTCCATCATACCATTATTTGTCAATGGAATCCAAGAAATCCGTTCACTCTTGAAATCAATTACTCATTCTGACCAACCTCAGATATATACATAAATGTCGTCGCATGAGAGAGAGAGAGAGATGTGGAGGAGATGTGAAGATATCGGAGCAAGATCATCAAGGCAAGATCGATCCATTGACAAATAATGGTAGGATGGACCTGAATGCAGTTGAAATCAAGTACTCATTCTGACCAACCTCATATATATACATATATATATATATCGTCGCATGAGAGAGAGAGATGTGGAGAATATGTAAAGATATCAGAGCAAGATCATCAAGGCAAGATTGATCCATTGACAAATAACGGTAAGATGGACCTGAATGCAGTTGAAATCAATTACTCATTCTGACCAACCTCATATATATATATATATATCGTCGCATGAGAGAGAGAGAGAGATATGTGGAGGATATGTGAAGATATCGGAGCAAGATCTCATCAAGGCAAGATCCATCGACAAATAATGGTAGGATGGACCTGAATGCAGGTTGAAATCAATTACTCATTCTGACCAACCTCATATATATATATATATATATATATCTCGTCGCATGAGAGAGAGAGAGAGATGTGAAGATATCGGAGCAAGATCAAGGCAATGATCTTGCCTTTCCCGGGTGTCACCCTGAATATATATTTATATATAGATGCCAGAACCAGAAGGTAGTCCCGGCAAGCGATGGCACAGCTTCCGTGATCTTGTCCCCGATAATGGCGACTACGTACCGACTATACGTACAGACCACTCTGCTGGGTCGCGCTCCCTGTCGTCCCGCTTTCTTCGCACCCAGCTGCGCGGCACACCATCGATCTCGGTTCTCTCCGCCGGTGGCGCTAGCTTGCCGAGACAGCTCCCGACAGAGGAAGGTGGGGAGTGCCGGTGTGGCGGAGGTAGAGCGGGCGGCGGCGGGATAAGCGGCGGAGGGCAGTAACGCGTAGGAGCCGGAGGGCGCTCGGCGGCGGTCCCTTCAAGCCATTCACGCGGTGCGGTCGATGGATCCTGCGAGTTTTTTTTTAATTAACACACCTTTTTTAAAAAATTTAAAATTAACGCACTAAAAATCTTATTTACAAATCTAACACACTCCGTCGAAATCAAATTTCAAAAGCTCAATCTTATTTTAATAACGTTAAAGTCGGGTTTTTAAAATTCAACTTTATCCTAAAACTCGACTTTCATATAATTACATTGTCGAGCTTTTAAAACTCGATTTCGACGAAGTCGAGTTTTTAAAACTTGATTTTGACCCAAGCTTATCAGATTTGCAATTTAAATTTTTAATGTGTTAATTTTAAAAGTAATAAAAAATATGTTAGTTAAAAAAACTCTGGATCCTGTTGCCTGCCGTCCTGTTTTGGTTAATAGTCTCGTCTAGTAACTAGATGATCCGGCTATTATAATAGACAAATGATAATTTTTAATGAAGAAATATATAATAAAATTCAAAATGCACCATGAGAAATAGAAAAAAATAAAGTTTATAAATTAAAATGAAATTTATGGAGGAAAGATAAATTACTAATAGAAAGATTTGAACAAACAATAGATTCAGTAAAAACTAATAGGTCTATTACAAATATACAAATTATAGTGTTTGATTATATTTGATTTACATCGACAAATTCTTATGTAGCAACCGATTTAACATCTAGTTTTTATTATTATTCAAGAATAATATTAATTATTAACTTCTAATTTATTTATTACATCGTGTTAATTATATAATATTTATAATTACAAAATATTATTATATTGGAAACAAAAATATATTAGATATGACATTTATCAAAAAAATAAATTTAATCTAAACTATTGAATACAAAGTATCATGATTTAAATCCAATGCTGCAATTCCGGCTATATTCTTCATATCCCTTCAGCAGCACTTAACGTTTCATTTAAAAATGAAACTGAATTTAAAAAATATTTTGGTCCGGGTGCGAAAACTTTTGGGGGCTCGGACCCAGCGCTCGAAGGGTGTTGGTTTCTAGTCAAGTCATAGGTTTACAATAGCGTTATATTTTAAACCAATATAATCCAATTACAATAAGCCCTTGCACTATTACATTTACTATTGAATCTAAACAAATAACAGTTGAAAAAATCCTAACAGATTCATCAAATATGATAAGGATGGAAAGACCTTTGAATAGAGAAGTAAAAGAATACTTATTTAAAGATCACAAAATATATGTTATTAAATACGATAGATATGTGGATTGGCCAGAAAAATTAGAAATAGGCTTTACATTATTATCAAATAAAAATATAACCTTACAACCTACAGAAAGAAAAATTTTATATACTGGTTTAGAATTCATGATACCAGAAGAATTTTATGGCTTAATAAAAGGTAAAAATGGTTGGTTAAAAAATGTAGATTTACAAATCACCGAAGGAACTATAAAATCTACGTATAATGGAGAAGTAACTATAATAATTAAAAGTTTTGAAAAACTTTCAATCATTAGAATTAAAAAGAGAAACAAGTTAGCAGATCTTATAATAAATAAAATCTATAATTTTATCTAATGGAAGTAATAACAAGACAGATAAACAGAATATGTATTAAAATCAAACTAGAAAACGGGCAAAATTATAATATTTTCCCTATTTTAGATTCAGGAGCAACTAAGAGTATTGTAGAAGAAAAATCTTGGCTTATAAATATAACTGAAGATCTGAAAAAACCACAATTATTTAGTGGATTAGCAGGAAATACTAACTCAACTAAAATATCCAGAATGTTTCCATATACATTTTAGATCAGAATGAAATTGAAGAAGAATTTATTATTCCTGAAGTATATATAATAAAAGAAGGACTGAGTAATATGATCCTAGGAAACAATTTCATAAATAAATACTCACCTATCATAATAGATAAGATGATTAATACTTTTACAAAAAACGATAAAAAAATTCTTATACCACGATATTTTATTGTACCAAGAATTTTTAAGTCACCAATAAATATATCTAAAGAAAGTTTTCAAGATATCTATCTAAATAGTTTGAATGAACTATTTTCAGAAAACCCTTTAAAATTATGGGAGAGAAGCCCAAGATATTGTAAAATAAAATTACTACCAGAACATAAAGAAAAAAATCTAAGGACAAAACCCTTAGTTTATTCTAAAGAAGATGTCATAGAATTTCAAACACAAATTACTGAATAAAAAAAATTAAACTTAATACAAACTAGTAGAAGTACTCATATTTCACCTGCTTTTATGGTAAGAAACCATTCAGAACAAAAAAGAGGTAAGGCAAGAATGGTAATAAATTACAAAAAAATAAATAAACATACAAAATTTGATGGTTTCTATATACCTAGTTGTGATAGTATTTTAAAAAAACTACAAAATAAAAAATGGTTTAGTAAATTTGATGCAAAATCAGGTTTTTGGCAAATAAAATTAGAAGACCAAGAATCTAAAGAATTAAGTTCATTCTCTACACCATATGAACACCTAGAATGGAATGTAATGCCATTCAGAATAAAAAATGCTCCACAAATTTTTCAAAAATGGATGAATTCAATTTTTAAAGATTATAACGATTTTATTGTAGTCTATATAGATGATATATTAGTTTTTTCAAACGATTACAATGAACATAAACATCATTTACAAATAACAAGAGAAATCCTTATCAAAAATGGTATAATCTTATCACCTAAAAAAATTGAACTTTGTAAACAAAAAATAGAATACTTAGGAAAAATTATTGATCAAGGTTCTATTGAACTTCAAAACCATATTATAAGTAAAATAAAAGAATTCCCAGATACTTTTACAACATTTAAACAATTACAAAGCTTTATAGGAATTCTAAATTATGGAAGAAAATATATTCCTAGACTAAGTGAACTAATAAAAGAATTACAAGGAAATATTAATTCAGAGAATAAAAAATATAAAAAAGAAAATGATAAAATCATAACAAGATGGGAAACGGATAAAATTAAAATTAAACTCTCTTCTGAAGCAGACAAAGAAATTAAATACATTAAATCTATAATAACAAAGATACCAAAAAACCATTCCAAAAGAAACTGATAAATTAATAGCTTCTACAGATGCTAGCCAACTTTATTGGGCAGGAATATTAACTGTAGAAAAAGAAGATGTAGTTGGGTATACTTCGGGGAAATTTTCAAAACTCGAGATAAATTATTCTACATATGAAAAAGAATTTTTAGCTTTATTAAAAACTATTATAAGTTTTAAATACTGGTTATTACCAACCACTTTTAGAATCAATACTGATAATAAAGGATTATATCACTATATAAAAAACTGAAAAGAAGATCAAAATAGTAGAAGGGTGTGTTGGTTAATGCAGTTAGAAGATTATAGTTATTCAATACATTTTTTACTAGGATATCAAAATATAGTTGCTAACTATTTGTCTCGACCTTTTCAGAATGAAGAATAATTTCCTCCAAGCAGCCATGTCAAATAAAGGAAGCAATACAACCTCTTCTTCAACTATAGTGCCAAGGGCGAATATGTCAATAAATTCCTATATTACACCTATTAATAAAGGTGAGCCAAAAATAAATATTAATTTTGCAGAAGGGAATATTATTATCGATATGGTAAAAGCACAAAACCAGAAAGTAATACACCAAATAGCTCAAGCTAGAAGCTCTTATAGAAGCAATAATAATTTAAGCAAGAATACTTATGAAAATCTCAATAAATTATGGAAAGCAACTGGAGGCTTACAAAGTAATCCAGAATATATAACTGCTCTTCGTACTATGGAAGAATACATTATAGGGGTTTTCAATTTTAGGTCCTCCGGAAGATCAAGAAATATTTTTTAATCCCATCGCGTACGTTCTTTATTTATCAGTCCCATTTCTCTCTCTCTTTAATATTTTGATCCTATATGTTAACTCAAATGTGCTATTCCTCATATGCCCTTTATTTCCATTCGTCACCCTTCGCGCCTTCGCCCCCGTGAAACCCCTTCGTTTGTGAGTGGAAGAGGCGCGCATGGCACAACCCTATCTCTCCGGTGGAAGAGATGCTTCCGGCGGCGGGTTTCCGATTCCTCTTCATCAATCATCACCTTCAGTTGTTCATCATCTTCTTTGACCCTAGATACTAGATCTGGAATCTCGGCGCCATCTTTGCTGGAATCACTCACATCTCCAACTTCTTAGACCCATCGCTAGTGGAAGAGGCTCATATGGCAACGCAGCTTCTGGTTCTTCTTCGTCGCCTTCGGTTGTTCTTCATCTTCTTCAACCATAGATCCTAGATCTGGCATCTTGGCGCCATCTTTGCCGGAAGGGCTCACATCTATGGCTTCTTTGACCCATCTGATCTGGTGGAAGAGGTGCAGCGACATGTCTTCTGGTTCCACTCCGTCGCCCTAGATCAAAATCTGGTGGGGCTTCCGGTTCCAATTTGATGGGAGGATATCTTTCAATTTTTCTGGAAGAGATAAAATCATCAATCACTGACACTCAATCACAACAACCTAGTAAGTTTGATATGTGCATATTACCATGTTCCGGCACTGCTAGGCGTTGGCATATGCTCGGTCACTTGTTCTGGAATGTGCTCATAGGCACACCTCAACCGAGAGTCCATGTATGAAAAGAGTCCGAGTGTGCTCACATCTCAGCCAAGAGCTACACTACGAGAGAAGGGTAAAATTGGCAAATTTTAATCTGTTCCGTTGTTCATGACGGCCTGAGAGGAAGAAAGGGGTGGGAGTTATAAGATTTTGAGATTTGGGATCAAAAAATAAAACTGGAAATGGATGGGATTAAAAAATAAGGGGAAGTGAAAAAGTGGGGGCGAAAGTTGATTTGGCCTACATTATAATGCTAGAAAACAATAATCATCATCATCAAAATATTTATGTTGCACTTGAAAATCAAATAATAGAACTCAAGAAGCAAAATATGATAGAACGAAGCAACTATATTGGTATCTTCAATAATCATTTAATTCCTTTCATTGAGAAAAATATCTATAATAAAGAACCAGAGGAACAATTAAATATTATAAATTACATGGAAAACACAACAATATTCTCCAATATACTTCAAAAAGAAAAACGAAAGGCACTCTATGAATATATTAATAAAAATTTGCCACTAGAAATCAAGACTCTCATCGATGACAAAATATGGAATGACCCAGTCCTACCATTATTACACGAATATAAAGACTGTATAACAAAAAACATAAATAAACAAAGGATAACATTGGTGCATCATGAAATCGATGACCAATCAATCCATGCCCTTGAACAAGGGGTCATAAATAAATTAATCGTCACAAGAGAACAAATTAATAATCTAAATTTTCCCATGATAATTAAAACAATAGTAGGATGGATTCCACTATTAATACAAGGCTTTGAAATAGATATAACGGCTACTTTCACTGAAACCACTATTGGAAATACATTCCCATCTATACAAATATGGAGAATGAGACCGCAATATTCCTTTGATATAGAATATGAAGAACTCAATGGGACAATGAATATAAATGAGGAACAAAATAAAAATATTTTACATATAAAAAATGAAAGCAGATGGCCCATTGATGTTCCCAGCTGGACAGATGGGAGAGTATTAGTTCGTGATCAAGCAAAGATGGTTCATAAAAGCCATCATGGACATGGACATGGATACCAAGAGCAACTTGATACAAATATTTTAGGACCAAATGGAAAGACAATATGGAGAGAAGCCTTCAGTAGTTGGGCAGATGAGATGGAGCAATAGTAGTACACCATCGAAGACAATAATTGTAAATTTTGTTACTTTATCAGACCGACAAAGGGTATTAAATCAAAGGACGATGGAGCCCAAAGATGCACCCGCTTTGATAAGTACAACCTTTAAGGTCTTGTCTAAAATATTGTTTTAGATTCGATCTGAGCCTCGGGGAGCCGATCGACAATAATTTGTAATACTGTTGTTTGTAATACTGTTGTAAAACCACGGGTGCCCCTGGTATTCAGCCCCTGGTTTTCTGGACTTCAAGTCTGTTTAAGTCCGGAATAGTGTTGTAAGCTCTCCTATATAAAGAGCTGTAAACATACGATGTAGGCACCTTGCAATTTACGAATAAGTGATCCTTTTGTGTGTCTACCTCTCTCCTCTCCATCCGAAGAGTTCTTCTTTCTTCTTCAACAACGCTCCAACAACTCTTCTTCGCTCAAAGCACGCTTCCAACGCCTGCAACAACGCTACATCCTCTACATCCTCATCATCCTTCCCAACTACATCCTCCCTACAAGTAGACGCTCTCAGATTGGTATCTCGTCTAGTAACTAGATGATCTGACTATATAATGTTTCATATATATATATATATATATATATATATATATATTACGGTAATATTTCGTGTTAAAATAAAATTTAAAATAACTAAATACGTAAAAACATTATGTTGGATGTGATACGATGATAAAAAAAGGGTGGAGATATTGTATAACTATAAATATTAGAGAGAGATGTTCTCGGTTGGTTTGTAACCTATATATTTTCCGACACTAAAACTTGAATAGAATGGAATCAAACCGATTTGGCTAAAAAGGATGGTGTGAACCAAATGGTTTGGTTCACTGCTCTAATCTATATCATTTATTTATAAAAATAAAATAATAACTAGTATGACTCTGTTCTTAAGTTTAGTGTTCTATTTAAATGAGAGGAATATCTTTTTAGATATTATTTCACATATATTTATGAAAACAAATGTTTAAAATTAATGTCACATATAAATAAACTAGGTTAATTAGGCCAATGGGTTTACTAATTCGGAGAGAAGCCCATTAAATTGCTTGCAAAGTATCAATTAAGTAGATCTAGAGCTCGAAGATAAATAAATAAGTCGAACTTGAACAATATACTGTTGAACTCTGTTGCTCAACTAAATCATTTACATTTGCATACATCTTTATTTGATATTGAATCCAGATCTATACTTTACTGGGAGACTTGATCTATATTTAAGGAAGTTGAGTTGGGATCTATACCCTACTAGAGTTTAGGTATATACTTTACATGATCTCAGTTTGAATTTGAACTTGAATTAAAACAAATTGATGCTATAGTCGCTTGATGATTTATAACAATATCCATTATAAAATTAATATAATAGAGATGTCCAATACTTTTATCAAATAGCACTTTAATTTGTGATTAAAATGTATTTAATTTAATTAAGATGTTTATATATTATTTATTTATTTATTTACTTAAAATTATATTGTATACGTTCTTTCTATTTTATAGAAAGAGATCATGTCTCGGAATAAAATTTTAAATAATACAACTTAATGTTAAGAGTTTTATTAAGATACAAGAGATGTGCTTAGAGATTATTTAAGAGTTAAGACACAAGCAAACAATCTAAATACTCAATTACCTTAATGGGGAATGTTTAGACCACTCTCATCTTAGGACATCTTTGGTTAGGGGTGCAATCGAGCCGAGCCGAGCTAAGCAGGGCACTGTTCGAGCTCGGCTCTTTAGTCGTGCGAACCCGGCTTGATACTCATTGAACTTTTGAAAGTCTTGTTCGAACTCGACATGATTTAAGCTCGACAAGTTCGAGCTCGGCTCGTCGAGCCGCTCGTTTATGTAAACGAGCCAACTTAGCTCGAACTCAATTCAAACTAGTTTTTGAGCTCGAGATTGAGCTCGTTTACTTAAAATTAGAGTTCAAATATTAAAAAAATATTTTAAACTACTATTTAAACAAAAAATATAGTTTTACATTATATTAAAAATATAAATACTTTATTGAACACTTAAACGAGCTGCTCGTGAACTTATCGAGTCGAGCAGGTCTCTGTTCAAACTCGGCTCGTTTATGAGTCGAGCTTTTTTTCTGTTCAAACTCGTCTATTTAACTTAATAAACGATCCGAGTCGAATTTTTAACGAGTCGAGTATCGAACTACTCGTCGAGCGTATTGGTTCGTTTGCACCCCTATCTTTGGAACATGATTGTAGAATGTCCAGACAATTTGTTTAGAATGGAATGTCACCGTAGTTTGATTTTGAATCAAGAGAAAAAAAACAAAACCCTCTCAAGTGACTAGTATTCATCCCTAGGGGGGTGCAAATGAGTTGAGCTTAGATGAGTTGTTGTTAAAACTTGACTTGTTATTTATGCTTGAGCTTGGGGAGGTGCAAACGTACCGATACATTTGGCAAACAAAACTTTAGACTAATCACAATATATAAAAGTTTAACTCGATATGTTTAGTATGTTAAGGGAGCAAGTTTGAACAAATAAATAAACAAAACTCAACTCGCTAAAAAATGGAGCTCGTGCATGCATGCCTATACTTAGGAGTGTAAACGGAATTCGATAATCCGAAATTTTGATTCGATTCGGATAAAAATTAACAAGTTTGGAAACTGTTTTTGTATCCTATAAACTATCAGAATCGGAATCGGATATTCCGATAGCTTATCGGAATCGGAATCAGAATCAAGTGATTCCGTTTCCGTTTATCCGATTTCGATAATAAATAAATAAATATAAGTAAAAATAATCAAAATAAAGTTAAATAAATTATAATATATAATATATAAATTAATAAAATGATCGAAATAAAGTTTTAAAATATTATATCAAAATTTATTAAGTATATGTGAATTATTAATAAATTTTTAAATAAAAATTAATATTTAATATTGGAATTGAAAATTATCGGATTCGATTCCGATTTCGATAACAGAATGGAATCAGATCGAAATCGGAACATGGTGATTCCAAAATTATCGGAATCGGAACACCTTATCCATTATCGGAATTGGAATCGGATTCTTTGATTCCGTTACCGAATTCGACCGGTTTACACCCCTACCTATATACTCGACCTGATAAAGCTACCAAGTAAATCGCCTTAAGTACTTTACTACTCGACTATTTTTAAGTGAGGTCAGACGGAGTTGGGGCTCGAGCTTCATAAATAAACTTAATTAGATCAAGTTACATGAACGAGGTTAGATTAAGTTCAAACTTGAATTTGGATCAAACTCTCATTCGAGTTCAAACTCAATCAAGTGAACAAGTACCTTGATGCATGAACCCAGCAAAACACAAAACAAACTACTCGTTGAGCATAGAGCCAACCTCGAGCTCCAACATAAATAAACATGATAAACTCAAGCAATATGTGTACTATTACACTCAACTCGGCAGATCGACTCATTTGCACCTTACTTGATCTAAGAGTTCATATCTATACTCTCTACTGGGAGAGAGAGCTGAGTCGTCATCATCTATATTCGATCGAGTTTAACTCGATCTAAGTTTGAATTTGATCTTGAATTAAAATAAAAGTCCAAATTCAAGTTCAAGCCGGATCTAATTTTGTTCATGAAACTTGATCTGGGCTTAACATTACTAGAACCATAAATCTTATTCTATAGCATAGAACTTTTAGGTCATGTTTGGTATCGAGATAACCAAGCTGGATAAACCTGATTTGTCCCTGAACCTACATTGGTTACACGCATAAAACCGAGTTTTAACCAAGATTAATCTAATCCTGGTTATTCCGAAAAACACCATTTGGAGCCGGGAGGAGGCGCTGGACTAGGACTACCTCAAGAGCACCACCCTGCCGTTACCTAGGGATGTCAACGGGTCGGATACGGGTCGAATAATAGTATTATCTGTATTCGTATCCTATAAAAAAAGAAGTATCCACTTACTGTTCGTTAACTATCGGTAATTGGTGTATCCGCGAACCGCATTGTAATATCCGCTTAAAAACGGTTTACGGTCGGTTAACGGTCAATTAACGAATATACAAGCATTACTAGAAGGTACCTAATATACACAAAAAAATGTTAGCTTCCTCCTAACATGTATACTTAAATATCGTAGTAAGATAATACAGAGATATCATGTATACTAGCACCATAAAGTAAATATTTGTCAAATAATATACTTTTGCAACAAAAGTAGAGAATGAACTTGACCTATGATCCAAAGTAACTAAGTAACATAGACGATTGCATATAATGGTCCACGTCTGTCAAGTTCATGAGAATGTTCCAAGACGAGAGCGAGAGAGGGGTGACAGTGCTGCGGGTGAACCAGAGGAGAGAGAGAGTTGGGAGCCTCGCAGGCGCCACGCGGACGCGGACGTTGCTAGGCGCAACAGTGCAGCCGAGGTCACACCGGCCACCCAAAACCAATAGGTCCATGATGTAGCCGCCGGCCGTCACGTCAAGGTGAAGGTGCAATGATGCAACAGGTAGGGCGTCGGGCAAGGAAGAAGGAACAGGTAGAAGTTGAAAGGTCGGACTCGGAGATTCTCACAAATTAATTTTAGGGTTTTTGAGATTGACATATTTCTTGAACGTTAGATGCTGATATATTTTCGACCGTTGGATCAAGTTTTACTTAACGGGTTCGGAAACAGTTTATCGGGTTCAGTTTATACTGTATCCGTGACCGTATCCGTTAAAAAGACGGATAATCAGTAAACGGCTAAGAATACGCTATTCGGAAATTTTTGATGATCCTTTAACCGTCCATTAAGTTAACGAACAGGTCGGATAATCGGATAATCCGCTACTATTGACATCCCTACCGCTACTTATCTAGAGGGCCATCTGCGCGCATCGAGGGGAAGCCCCGTCGGGTACGAGTCCATCCCCGCAATCGATGGCCACCAAGGGGTGACCTCGTGCAGCATCGCTCTCGCCTGCTGGGGTCAAGGGATCACTGCTGCAGCGATGAAAAGAGTGCGTGGTCGTGGAGGCGCTCAGGGAGTTCCCACGGGTGGAGCGGGTGGAGGCACCGGTGGTGTCGTGGGGGAACTCCGACCAGCAGAGGGTCTTGAAGAAGGCGAGATTCATGCGAGAGGGCATCCTCCGGAGCTCCTGTATATATATACATCAAGAAGGGGAGGCCATCGGACCTGGTGATCATAACGTTCGCTTCCGCGTCGACCCAAAACTTTGATCTCTCTGTTGAGCAACTCGCGATGTAAATGGAATCCGATATTCTAATATTCTGATTTGATTTCGATAAAAGTTAACGAATTTAAAACTTATTTTTATATCCTGTAAATTATCGGAATCGGAATCAAATATTCCGATAACTTATCGGAATCGAAATCAGAATCAATCAATCAATTAATTCCATTTCGTTAATTCGATTTCGATAAAAAATTAATTATATATAAATAAAGTTAAATAAATTATAAAATATAATATATAAATTGATAAAATAAAAAAACTTTAAGAAGATTATATTAAATTTTAATAATTATATATAAATTATTGACTCACTTTTGAATAAAAATTAATATTTAATATGTATTTCGGATTTTATCGAATTCGGTTCCGATTTCGATAACGAAATCGGAATCGGATCGAAATCGGAACATAGTGATTCCGAAATTATTGAAATCGGAATCAAAACCCTTTAACCCTTATTGAAATCGGATTCCGGTGAATCCGCTACCGAATCCGACCCGTTTACAACCCTATGAGCAACATATCAAGTTTTCTGCTGCTCTCGGGTTGAGTAGTTGACCGCAATATTATTGTGTGTACTCTCGAAATTAGAACAATTAATCGATATCGACCAGAACCGTTGATGTGTATTATTACTCATCCATGTGGAAACAGGTGTTCGAATCGATTAATGGAACCTTCGGCATCTTTCTACCTCTCATATGGTGTGTGTCACACCTCAAAACTACTTGGCTAATTTCTCTTAAAACGGCATCAAGTATTTTCGCATACTTCATCGAGTCAAGTTGAATGGGGACACAAACGTTCAACTTTTTTCTTAATGTTTTGTACCGGTAGCTAACGACTTTATAAACCAAGTTACGGAGATTTCTATCTCATTGTGATTAGTATTTTAATTTCAAATCATCTTTATTCATATCTTCAAATTTTATATTTTTAAATTTATTTATATTTATATTTTAAATTTACTATATAACTATATAAATTGTTAAGAAGATTTTTATGAATATGTCATGAAAAATAAAATAAGGGAACAAAGATAAAAATATAAAGTTGTTCTTAAATTTCTTTATCACGTTAAATATAAGACAAGATTATCTTTTAAATTCATCGTAACACAAAATCGTGAGAATAAGGTTAATCACAAAAATTAATTTATCTTTATCTTCGGTCAATTTTATCAACCTAGTCATCAAGTGCTAGCTTGTACCCTATTCACCCCTAGAGCTAGATTGAAATAACCTCACCCGTCTAACTCAGCCGGTAGACTTACCGCTCCGTGGACACTCTTGACTGCTTCGTCTTGCTGCACGGTGAGCCGGCACGAGCAGGTCGTTCAAAAGCCCACATAATATCCCAGCTTGACAGCTCTCCCGTCGCATTCAGAACACGAAGCCTTGGGGGAGGAGGGGGGGGGGGGGGGGGGATAAACAAATCAACACATTTTAAATTTTATTTTTTAAATTAACACATAAAAAATTGTTTCCAAAAATAACATATTTTTTCCAAAATTCAGATACCCAAATCCGATTTAATTTCAGGAGAGAAAAAATGAAGCGGAGGTAGTTAATCAGACTTTTATCTTTACTCAAATCCGATTCTCACAAATTTGGTTGAATCAACTTCACTTTTTTTGGATAGAAATAGAAATGGTTAAATCTGACTTTATCTGTTCTCGTAAAAGCCACATTTTGAGTAATCCGATTTCTATAAAAATATGTTGATTTAAAAAATAAAATTTTTATGTGTTTATTTGACGAAATAATTTAAAAAATGTGTCGATTTGAGATTTCTGCAAAGTGGAGTTCGGATCACCTTAAGCCCCCGGTGGAGGGAGTACTCTTAGTCTCCGATGAAAATCGGCCATGACCCAATGTCACTAGTTCAAATAACAAGTTAAATGAACCGTTATTGAAAAAAAGTTGTATCGCTATCGATATCTTACTAACTCACTACCTATCGATAGCGAGTTGTATTAAGTTGGTACTAAGTTTGTAAGACATCAATAATGATTTAATAACAATTCAGTGACTTATTAATTCACTACGGACGGAGTTGAATTATTATCGATATTTTACTAACTCATTATTTATCATTTAAATGACTGGTATCGTGATTTTTTTTCGTTGAGAACTTATGGGGTGTTTGGTTGCATGATAATTTTTTGTACACTTTCATGATAAAAAAATGTATTAAAATAAAAAGTAAACCAACTCATGACATAAAATTATCATGTTTGGAGGGATGTGATTACAAAAAAGAGTAACCACCGCACATGACCAAATAAAGTGGGGGACCACAAGAAAAAAGAAAGAGGTGAGACCCTCATTTTTTGTTTAAGAAGAAAATCACTTTCAAAACATAAAATTGTCATGGTTGTCAAACACCTCTTTTAACAAGTTTTCTTACAATTTTTAAAAATTAAAATAAAAACCTCAATTATCATGCAACCTTTTTTTTTGATCACGTTGGCCGAGTGGCCCCGAAGCTTGCTGCACAGCAGGCAGGCGGAGGTTCGAGCCCCAGCCCGAACCTCACTGGACACCCCCCTGGGGTGCCTGGCTTTGCCGCCGCCGGGAAGCGTAGCCCGGACCTCGCGCCCCCGTGCGCAAGGTCGTGCCAACCGAGCGACGCTCGGTCGGCTCAATTATCATGCAACCAAACACCCCATTAGAGTATTTTTTCACAAAAAAATTGAGGTGATCCGAACTCCTGCAGGGAGCCAAGGTCGTCGTGCCCATCGCCGGCGTACCTCCGTCCTCCGCTCCCCACCGACAATGGCGGAAACTGACTCAGCTACTACACTTCGCCGTCCTACGGGTGCTCAGTGCTTCCACTCTCTCGTCTTCCTCCGGCTTCGAACTGCCTCCTGGTGCGCTATATATGCTCTCCTCGGCGGCACCGCCGGCGGAGGCAATTTGGGGGGGGGGGGCCAGAGCTTCGCGCGGCCATGGGTTCCTCAGCCGCGTCGCCGCGGGACGACGTCTCCGTCGCGGTGGCCGTCGCGGAGCAGCTTGCGGCGGAGGAGGACGTGCCGGTCCCTGCCGAGCAGGGGAGGCGGGGGTGGTCGTGCCCGGCGGCGCCGCCGTGGCGGGCCGTCGGGGCGGAGGACCGCCGGAGGCTGCTCCACGCCGCCAAAGTGGGCGCCGCCCTGGTGCTCGTCTCGCTCCTCTACATCCTCGAGGTTGTGCACGACAGGCTCGGCGACGGTTCCATGTGGGCGATCATGACGGTGGTCGTCGTCTTCGAGATGACCTCAGGTTAGGGTTCCCGGCTCCGCCGCCTCGCCGGAGGGCCGCGAAGCCGACTGACGGCCGTGGTTCTGCTTGTTCAGGGGGCACCATCGGCAAGGGTGTGAACCGCGTCGCGGGGACGGCGGCGGGAGGCGGAGCTGGTCTCCTGGTGGCGTACGCGGCGCAGGAGGCCGGCGGCGGAGCCAGAGCCTTGATCATCGGCGTCTCCGTCTTCATATCTGGTGTGTATGTGGCATTCTTTTATATTACAAAATAAATTAACAAGATATACATTGACGTATCTAAATATACATATATGTATCTTACTCATTATAGCTTGATTTGGAACCTGATTATCTGCCAGAAAAAGGGACGGGACGTATGGGGTTTTTGGTTAGAGAACGATAAATTAAAATTTTATTATAATTTAATAATAAAATTTGTTAAAAAAATATTTGACAATCATTATAAATTTATATTTTTAAAGTGATTTTATTCCTACACAAAATAGAGGGTTTAGTTTTTTTTTGTCTTGTGGCCCCCCAATTTGTTTGGTTATATGTGGTACTTTACTTTTTTCTGTTATCATACTTCCCCAAATACGACAACTTTATGACATTGTCTTGCTCACATTTTATTTTAATATAATTTTTTATCATAAAAAATATATATAAATTTATTGTGAAACCAAACACTCTAGTAATCTAGTGAAATAGGGGTACTTCGCCCCTTAAGCCCTTTATATTGTATATTAATCAATACTATATATTGTATATGTAATTTAGTCATTTTAAATATATTAAATAAAATATAATAAATAAATATATAAACTATTTATAAATCATATATTAAATTAAATTCATAGTATGTTAACACTTAATATTATATACCATAATATTAAACAATATATATAAAATATTAAATTTAGGTTTTAACATTCAACATTCTATATTGAGTCTTATATTGTATGTTGCTTTATTATTTTATATTATATTATATATTACACAAACATGATGATATAAGATATTAAATATTATACTTAATATTATAGTACATGTTAATTAATTATTTTTTAATTTTATATATAAGTTAAAACTTACTCCACTTATCTTAAGAAATAAGTTAAACAAATTTCAAACAGTGGAGTATTTTTTTTTACTTATTCTAATTATTTTGTACCATGGTACCAATTCAAACACCTCTTCGATCAACCTATTCTAATTCTGGTGTAAATTATTATCATTATATTAAAATTTTTGGTTAAAGCACTAATCTAACTTTAATATTTAATTTTCTTTTATGATGTGTGAAAATTTATAGTATTTATGCGCCATGGCTCTCTCAATCTTAACACTATGAATTTTAGGCTTATTATTTAGAAGAATAATTTATATCAAATATTGTGGAAAAATTTTAATTAAAATATAGTATTTGAGTTGAAAATAAATTTTACACATAAACAAAAATCTATTATTATATATCTTTTTTAAGTAACATTATTATATAATTTCTCAGGTGCAGCGGCGACCTATGTACGGTTATTGCCGACGATCAGGCGGAGATACGACTACGGAGCACTGGTCTTCATGCTCACCTTCAACCTGGTGTCGCTCTCGGGCGCTCGCGGCGGCGACGAGATCATCAGCATCGCCACCAACCGGCTCTCCTCCATCGCCATCGGCTTCGCCATCTGCCTTCTCACCACCCTGATCGTCTTCCCTCGCTGGGCCGGCGACAGCCTCCACCGATCCCTCACCTCCAACTTCCACAAGCTTGCCCTCTCATTCCGAGGTAATTAGGGCTGCAGATCGGTCGGATTAGATAGCGATAGCGAAAATTTCTGCTTTCGATTCCGATTTCGATAATGAGTTTGGCATTTCCATTTCCGATTTTGATTCGTTCCTGCAGATTGCGCAGAGTGCCTGAGATCTACCGATGGGAAAACGGACGACCGAATGAACTGCATCTCGGCAAACTGCCTGTCAGTCCTGAACTCCAAGTCCAGTGATGAATCGTTGGTATACGATAACGCCCTCCCCCTTGAATGGTGCCGCGCTTCCTCGCCCATTTAATTGGCCGGTGATTTGACTGCTTGCCCTTCTTCTTCTTCTTCTCCTTCTGCAGGTGTGGTTCGCCGGATGGGAGCCATGGCATGGCAGGTTTGGGTTCTTCTACCCTTGGGACAAGTGTTTACGAGTTGCAGAGCTGCTGCGGCAGCTGGCCGTCCCTCTGCTCTCACTGAAGGCGTCTCTGCACTCCAAGCATCAGGTGAGGGTGACGGTGCATGCTTCTTCAACGCAATATGCAGAGCACTCCTGTGGTCTTCTTATTTCATACTTCTCTCAGGGGGTGTTCATGGTTGGGTCAAAGATACCTGGTTTGATTTGGTTTGGTCCGGTTCAAATCATATTTTCTTAATACATTATATATATTTATATATAATTTTATTTAGCTTTTTTTAAATCACATTTTATGAAAATATGGTGTATACATGAATATATCTATGTATAAATCGTTTTATCTTTGAAACTCTAAAAATATTTATTTCTACATGAAAAAGGCTTCATAAATATTTTTGATATGTCTCATTAAAATAAATATTTAATTGAATTCAGGTTTTCTGTTTACTGATTCGGTTTGATTTGAGGGACTTAAAGATCAAACCAATTCCGTTGTTACTTCAAACTGAAACAAATTTCAGCTGCAAATGGGTCCAATTTGAAATCATCTATTTTAAGAGTTAAGATATTATAGTTATGAGTCTAATTGAATTAGAATTATGATATTTTAATTTTATTCTATTCTTAATTTTTTATTGGAACCTAGTTCAAATTCAATAATTTCCTATAACATATATTAATTTCTATCAAAAAATAAGTTAATGAATTTTTCATAACTAGTAAATTTTGATCCAATAAATTTAAATTTTTATCTTTGTCTTTCTTATTATATATGTCGTTGTTTTTACAATTCATCTACTTTTATTTTATCATGATATTAGCTTTCTTAGATATTTATAACTTCTATCAAACTCAGGAAAACCGATACAAAATTGGCTGATTCCAATTCAAGTTTCTGTAGGCTGTCAAAATGCCCTATGCTGACTCTGATATTGGTTCCAAACCACCTCTTAATTTTTATCGAAATCAAAATGAAATTTTAAAGTTTTGGATTCTTTTTTACCCCTGATATATACCATT
The DNA here is from genome assembly GCA_036172225.1 of Cryptocoryne crispatula var. balansae. Classification (NCBI taxonomy): domain Eukaryota; kingdom Viridiplantae; phylum Streptophyta; class Magnoliopsida; order Alismatales; family Araceae; genus Cryptocoryne; species Cryptocoryne crispatula. The sequence goes on from CM069921.1 coordinate 18,744,489, forward strand.
TTCAGCAATGGCCTCTGCTCACCAATGCCATCAGAGAAGAAGGCCAAGCTGTCTGCGTATTAATAGGAGACATGTTAAGTGAAGTAGGGGAAAGCATCAGCAGCATGAAATTGGCCCAACCAGAGCAAATAACCCTGGCCAAACTTGAGTCTGCGAGGCTGGCGTTGACCTCACAAGCAATCACCCAGGAGCTTCAAGCCCTGAGCCAAACTGACATGGATTGCGGAGGAGAGGTGCCTGTTGTGAGCTTCTTGTTCATCTTAACTGGCATTCTTGACAGGGTAGAAGAGCTGGCCAAGGAGGTAGAGGAACTTGGAGCTCTTGCCCGTTTTCGTCGGTGAAGAGCTTTGGTTAAGAGATCATATTGTGTCTGGGTTGGAGAGAATTTTCTTGAACTCTCGAGAGGATTCTCGCTACGCACCTATGTTATAAGCACACACTTGATACTTGTAAGTATAATCATCTGTCCAGTTCTGGCTGGGGCACCATTGGAGAATAGTAGGCAAAGCTCTTTCATCAAGCCCTTCTTCCTATGTTCATGAGACAAATAGGGGCTGGTGAATATGTATATAAGGGACCATTTAGTGCTCCCCGCATTATTGATGAAATATGGTAATATTTGTAATAGCAGCTTTATCTGTTGATGCATTCTTGAACCACATGAGGAGGAAGAGTTTAAGGAATTCCAAAGAATATATACATATCTAATACATCACAGCCTGTTTGGAACACCATTCAACATTCCTATCACTATTAATTCTGATTTTGACATCGATATAAATCATCAATTGGTGTTTGGCTATTGATATTAATTTTGAAATTTGTATTACGAACGAAACATTAATTGTAATACGTGCCCATATGTATCAGTTTTGTTATTGATACTTTACCCTCTATGAATATCAATAGCAAAATTGATATAATATCACTTTTAATAATCTAAACAAATAGGTCATTAGCTATAGTCCTGGTGCTTCTAGTTACAACCATGGATATGAGGAGCTGACCGGAGCAGGGACTGGTTTTGAACAATCTTGGTTAGAAAAAAAAGGAACATATTTATCAAGTACTGCTTAACATTTATCTTGTGAGGACACTCTGATGCGTTTTGTAGTTAATTTAATTTGAAAACAAATGATTAAGCTGTGATCCTTGTGCCATAGATCAGCTGACCCATACTACAAATATTTGTTGATGAATCTAGGTATCATCAATGTATAAATGAAGAAGCAAAGTAGAACTTGCATTAAAAGCCTCAGATAACATCAAACAGGGCATCTTCTTAGAGAGGAGAGACATGCCATAGTTCATTCTATCTTATTCATGTTATCAAGTTGAGAATAAACGAGAAGGTTCTGAAGATTTTGATGTCAATACTTCCCTTTCTGCATGTGAAAACATACATGGGGCTCTGACCACTGCCTACCCTTCAATATCATCACCCTCATTGCCTCTATCCCCCACCTTTATTGGTGCTGGCAATCCTAGACTAAATAAAAACCCTTGTGAGCTCATTGGTGAAGAATATCCATTTTTAGTAATAAATAAACAATATCCATTTTTAGTAATAAATAAACAATATCCATTTTTAGTGTTAAATAAACACACTCCCATTTTTGTGTCTCCTTTTTCTGCCATAGGTCATGAGACGAGAAGGTAAACATGAAAAAGCCCAGGCGAAAAAAGTGGTCTTTTGTTGGATTGTATAGAACCCATATTTGTTGAGTGTTAAGAAATGATCCCTTATGCACCAAAGCCACTTCACATGAGCTTTTTATTGTCCTGTTTAGCTAAAATTTAATTTGAATATAAACATGGTTTATTTCCTAGTTTTTAGGGATAAACCATCTTTTTCTCCTAATTAATCTTGTATCCAACGGACCCCAGCTGTCTCCATCTCCCATTCAATTGCCTACAACCAAGCCTCTCTAAAAAATGAATGCTCCATCTTGGATACGTCTTGACATGTTTTAACGCATGCAAAATAAGTATAGTATGCTTAAATACATTTTAATATGTTGCCATTGTTGTGTGAATATTGCAATGTCTAGATTCTAGGTGCATGGTATAGTATTGGTTTCTACTAAACTGATTAAGAGCTGTCTGTTTCACTGTCATGTTCAGATGATCCTTGGAACAAAAAGCTTTTTTTTTTTCTTATCTGGAGGCAATAGTTTATTCTTTTATTTGGTATCTATATGTAGTCTACAATAAGAAGAGCTGAAAATGTTGGTTTAGGTTTACAAAAACATTATTAGTGTGTTGTTACTTGTCACAAACAACAGCAACCTCTTGAGCATTACCATTGCATACCTTGGCCTCAAGGGCAACACCCATGTCAACAGGGGAAAGCTATAGAAATCCCTATGGGCAGAATACCAAAAATCACCCCACACTGCCTCTATTAATTAAATTTGAAATTCTTATATGAGCTCTTGTATGCTATTTTTAATGTGGATCAAGAGTAAAATTTTGATCAGACATCTAAATTAAAATTTTAAATCATTGTGTTGAGCTATGGTATAGGTCAATTAAAGAAACATGGTCGGCAAACAATGAATATCTACCTTTTGTGACTTAGATTTCAGGCGATGTTTCATGGGGTGTTTGGTCGTGTGATAAATTGAGTTTTTGTTATAATTTTATGTTTTTGTAATAATTTTTTTAAAAGAGGTGGTTGACTAACATTACAAATTTATGTTTTTAAAGAGAATTTTTTTTGAACGAAAAAGATCTCGTCTTTTTTTATCTTGTGGTTCCCCACTTTGTTTAGTGATATATGGTACCAACTCTTTATTCGTCATAACATCTCTTCGAACATGATAATTTTATATCATTGACTAGGTCACATTTTATTTTAATATATTTTTATCATAAATATTTATTGTGCAACCAAACACCTTATTAAATTGTTTATGTATATTTAGACATAAAATAAAATGATTTATCTAAATGATCTTAAAATGTAAATGAGTGAATGAAGAGATTAGACTCCTAAACAGACACCACCTTACACTGTTTAGTGAGACAATCAGACAAGGGTGTTTAATTTGGTTTACCTTGTAAAACTTACCCAGAGGGCCAGCACATTAGTCATCAGTTTGATTTTTGGGCTGAATAATCTTCCAAACCAACTCTCAATTGGATAAAACGAAATGGGATGCCTATTTATTTATTTATTTTAGAAGAGATAAGAATGGTATCTGTATACTGTTCATATGCAAATAAGTATATTAATATTCAATAAGTAAAATTATACATAGATTATGAATTATAGGTGATAAAATATGACCATAACTAAACATAGATCTAAACTTAATGGCAGTTGTTTGGTTTGATTTTCTTTAGATTGAGAGGCTAATTCAATTTAGTTTGATATATACATATAGAGAGAGATTTCTTTTCTTATTCTAAAAGCTATTAGATGAAAAGCCATATGTCATATTTGTTGGAAAAAGCGTAGATATTTTTGTGGATTCTATAATATCAGTGTTTGGTAATAGCATTGAACACCTTCATCATTATTAATCTTGAAATTGACAATGACATAATAATCACAAGTTATTTGACTACCAATCAATTTCAACATTTATAGTATAAACAAGATATAATCATAATGCAAACTTTTATCCTTATTCTAAATTTTAGAAATATTTATATACATAATAATATAATAATATAATAATAGTTTTATTACTATAAACAAACATGACATAAAGATGCTCCTTCATAACGCTAAAGACTATCAAAGTGTATTTTTGTTGATTATAATAATATGCGTGTTATAAGTCTAATTCACATTTAACTGCGAAAATGAGTAATTTTTTAGTTTAGTAGTTTATAGGGGCATTTTGTTAAGACTTATTTTTATATGGGTAATGTACAATTATAGCTGTGTCGGGTGAAATACCTTTTGGGGCAGAGAATTGTGCAAGTACTTTCTGACTACATAAGAGGAGAAGGCGGTGGCTCCTCCGAGGGAAATCCGACGGTGCGAGGAAAGAAAACGCCATGAAAAGCAGGCGGCCCGAAGACGGCGCATCGGCGTCCGCGGCGTCACAGTGGAGGAAGAAGAAGCGGCAGAGATTGGGGGGAAAGGGTGGCGGGCTCTCGCTGGAGGCCTTTGCGAACGCAAAGTCCGCCGCCACCGGCTACAATCCGGCTCTCATCAGTATGTTCTATGATGTGCACACTTTCTCCTTTGCTCCCCTCCTTCCATCATGCTCGGCGATCCATTGCTCTTCCGTGTAGTTCTAGGTTTTTAACTTCTCATTTTTATTGTCTTTTCTCTTTTATCGATCGTCGGAACCTTCTTTTTGCTCCTCATGAGTTTGATTTTGGGTACGTATATTTCAACCTTGCAGTAATTCGACCCGTTTTGCCTCAATCACTCGTTAAGTGGTTCTAGGGCGATCGGTAGCCTTCTGATGTTTGAAAACCATAACCACAGTTCTAGTAGTGATGACTTACAATGATAACAAGCCTTGACGTTTAGATGGATGAATAAAATATTCGTACAGTTTAAAAAATGTGGAAGCACTAGTGTTGCACTGGCTGGCTAAACTTTAGACAATCTTAAATACTTTTTTCTTTTTGAAATGTGGTCAGGCCACGAGTTTCTATTGATCCAGAGAAAAAAAGTACAAACGTGATAAAGAAGAAAAGTACAAAGAAACAGAGGGAAACGCAAACCCCATAGAAAAACTGTCGTGGTGATTGTTGAGGATGTCCGTCACCAGTGGCATGTGGCGCTGCCAGGTTTCTCCTTCCGCAGCAGGGAGGATGTCCCGGGTTTGATCCCGGGACGATCGCCCTTTTGGGCAACTGGGCAGTTGGCATCAACCAACTTCGCCATCGATCCAAAACAAAAAAAAGATAGTTGAGGATGTAGATTACAAAAAGAAAGATGGGAAGATGAGAAAAGGTCCTTGAAAGTATTTTTCTCCAAGCGGTTGCCCTAGTGGGCCAACAAACAATCTCTCGCATATCAAGACATTCAATGTATAATAAACCTCGGGTGCTTGAAAAACACCTCAAAATGTCAATCTATTCCTCGTGTGCCAAATAGCCCATAGCATTGGTGGTAGAATAAAGCTCCACAGCCTAGACTCCGAGCGTCAGGGATTCAAATTAGACCATCCAAAAAAGAGTGATTACACACTGACAATTTCATGCCATTGAATCTTTCATCCCAAAAACAAAACTTTCTATATGGATCTAACAATCTGACAGTTGATAAAGAGGTGGTCATTTGTTTCCCCATTCCTGCCACAGATGACACAAACTGTTGAAATATCAGGGAAAATTGAATTTAAATGACTCTTAGTTTGTAGACGTTGTTTGCATATCTTTCATAAGAAAAAAATGATTTTGATAGGTGTAGCAGTCTTCCACACTACTTGATTCTATGAAACAAACACACCCCCATAAGATAATATGATAATAGCAGACTTGACTGTGAATACTGACTTCTTACATGCCTGTCAAACAAGAACATCCTCCTGATTCACAACGCACACATGATTATCCAGGATCAACAATAATCTTGAAAGGTTTCATCCTTTAGATTTCTTCAGAATGACAATCTTAAATACTTGACTATCTTAAGGCTTCTTTTTGTTATGTTAATCATGGAAATAACCTGTTCTTTTTGACTGGGATCAAAATTGAGAGGGTGATCTTCACGGAGGATCCAATTTAACCTTGACCAGACCATTCTATGAAGAAGAGGTTGAATGTGCTGTGGACTCTGTGAATTCATACAAGGCTCCTCCTTTGCCTTTTTTGGGGGGGGGGATTTCTGGGATGCCATTACAACCAACTTTATGAAGATGGTGAAAGGGTTTGAACAAAATCGAGAGGTAATCAAGTTTTTGAATTCTTTGTCTCTATGTTGATACCTAAAAATATGGCTGGCTAATATCATACGAGATATTTTGCCTATTAGTTTACTTAATTGCTCATATAAAATTATTACCAGGATGTTAGCTTATGGACTCAAGAACTGGTGGGACAAATTGATTAGTCTTAAGAAATTTACATTTATTGGAAGGCGCCACATTCTTGACAAATTTATGACTGCATCAGAATGCATCCATGACTAGCACATGAGGAAAAATTGTGTCATTCTGAAGTTTGACTTGAGAAAGTTTACGACAGGGTCAGCTAGAAGTGATGTGGTTAATGGAGTTAGTCACATGAGGATCAAACGGGCTCATAGCTGCACTTCTTGCAGTAAAATTTTCTGTTGACATTATAGGGCAGCTCTTCAGTCACCTTGGATGTTCTAGAGGCCTGAGACAAGGTGATTCTCGTTCACCTTGTTCTTTGAGTGGAAAGGTTTTTAGTGCTATGTGGGAAAAAGCAACCCATGAACAAATGATTGAAGGTATCAAGGTAGGGGATGAGGACCAGGCTCACATCACCCACCTTTGGTTTGCTGATGACACGATTCTTTTCAGTACCAGAAGAAAGGAAATGTGCTTATCTATTTATCATTCTACTTATTTTTTAGGCAGTTTCGGGTCTGAAAATTAGCAAAGGCAAATGTGAACTACTGGGGGTTAATGTGACAAGTGAACAAAAGCAGAAGCTTCAAGATATCTTTGATATGCAGTGGGAGAACTTCTCTATCAGGTACCTCAGCCCACCACTATTGAAAAAGGAATTAAAAGTGAAGATGACAATCACTAATCACAGAGTTGGAAAAAAAAGATTACAGGACTAGAAAGGAAAGATACTCTCAGCAGGTAAAAGAGTGATTCTATCTTACAGAGTTATCTTTTTACTATTTCTCTATCTCGATAATTCCAAAGGGAATTTGCATCAAATTGGAGATGCTAAGATTTAACTTCTTCTAGCAGGGCTCACAAGAGAAAAGGGAGTTACACGTAGTGGCATGGAACCAAGTATGTAGAACTTGGAATGGAGGAGGCATAGGCCTCTTACCACTCAACATAGTTTATAAAGTTTTACTGTGTAAATTACTTTGGAAATTTATCATGGAGGGTCTTCCTTGTGGCTAAAAATTGTTATTGCTAAGTACTCTTCCTAATTTGACTCTGGTTGGTTCAGACAGTTTAAATTTCATGGAAAAATCTATGAAGTGTGGAGAAACATTTTGATGAACTGGTCCTTTTTCTATTCTTCGTCAAGTAACACTCTGGGTGATGACAGAGGTAAAACTTTGTTATGGAATGACACTTGGTTTGGGCTTTGCTTTGCTAACGATATGATTCACCAGACATTTTGAGATCACCAAAACCGAAGATGAATGTGTCATGGAATGCCATCTTACGAGATCACACGAGAATATCGGTTTCGCTGGCACCACGAAATCTGAAACAGCCAACGTAGGCTGTTTCGGAGGTCCGGGGGCCAGTGCCAGCCGCGAGATGGCAGAGTCGCCGCAGTGGCTTGGTTGCTGCTCTTACCCGCCCTATCGGGTGGGGAAGAACAGCACGGCGTGCTGCATTGGTGGTACCGCCTTGGCACCGGAATCCAGTGCTGATTCAATTGGTCAACTCGGACCGTAAGCTTCATAGAAACCTATCTATGGGTTTATTTTTAGTGTTTTTCATTTTTTATTTATATTGTTAGGTAATATATCCTAACTAAATGAAATCCGAGATCTGATCTCCTGAGAATTTCACAAGATCTCCTCTTTCACCTTTCCGAGATGAAGCCGAGATCTGAGACGACAATCCTTGAAATGTGTGGCTACATTATGGGAAAATGGTTATAGCAACTGGAATATCTTTTTCTGAAGTAATTTAAAAGATGTGGAAATTGAAGATGTGGCTGGTTTGATGAAGGCCAGTGGTGAAGTCAAGTGCAAGGATTGTTTGTTTCAATTTCAGTCAGGTCTGGAGAGGGAGAGAGAGAGGGAGAGAGAGAGAGGGGCTATTAGAACCTATGTTATCTGAGGCGCTCGCTTCAGGTGCTTAGGTGCTGAGACGAGGCGAGGCGAGGCGAGACAAAAACGCCTCGCCTCGCCCAGGTGAGGACCTTGTGAAAGTCAAATTTGGTAACTTAAATCCTCCTTCCCCACCCCAAAACCCCCAATGCCCAGTCTTCCACCTTGAAACTCCAATATCTTGATGCATTATAGGTCCTAGAAGTGAATTTTTTGTATTTTTTATGTTCTTCTTCAAAAGTTTTAATGTTATATATATATATTTTGAGAAGTTCTTCAATAAAAAAATGTCGTCTTGGGCGCCTGAGGTGCCCGCCTCAAGCGCCTAAGGCAAGGCGAGCCCTCCCTCGCCTCGATCGCCTCTCGCCTCTGACTACATAGATTAGAACCGTATGAAGTTTGGCATGGTTGAGGCGGGCCGCGGGGTTATCAACCAAGTTACTTGTTAGTTCAATTTTAATTGGATCTTTTACCTAGGACCCTAGGTTGGGTAAGCTACAAGGCAAATGAGGCTTGAGGGAACCACCTAGGCAAGCTAGGTGAAAAAGGCAATCACCTCAAGCAATTGTGGCCAAGACAAGGCACCCAACCATTGGCTCGTGTTGCCTCATCACGTAGGTGATTGAGGCCATCGTCTTTAAAAACATAGACACTTAAGGGGAAGGTGTTTTCTCAAACGTCAATCAAGCTGTAGGGTCATTGTGCCCAACAAGAAATTGGCTCATCTGCATTTTAATCTTTATCCGGAAGAGATGCAGGGTTTCTCAACTCCACAAGCATCTTCAATTGAGATATCACATACTTGTTAAGAGACCCCTTTTATGCTGCTTCCAATCTGCCAATGCAATTAACTACAATCTAGACTGAGAAAATAGACCATGGGCGCCAGGATCCCTGAAAGAATACACCAAACTGCTTTTGGATTTTCCACTATATCGATTCCAAATTCAGGTCTTCCATCAACGAAGGAGATAGAAGTTCCATTAGGTCCAGCTAAGGTATGATTTCAAACCCAACCCCTGGCAAGTTCTAATCTCACTCTATTCCTATGAGATGCCACACAATGACCCTTAACTGGAAACCTAGCACAAATGTCAGCATGACTACCACTCCTTGCCAAGAAGATCTTTGTGCCTCCCTGGAGTGGAAGCCCAAAGAAGAATTAGTAGCATTCCTCCTGATGACCTTCACCCACCCAACCTTCCTATGAGCTTCAGAGGGACAGCCGGCACGGATGGCCAGACCTGCAGAGCAGGGCCAGAGAGTTAACCCAATCACATCTCATTGCCCATATTAGAACTTCACCACTTTAGTTATTAATGGCTCAAACATGTGGTGGATGAAAAACAGAAAATTGTGCTAAATGTGTTTTTCTTGGAAAGCATTCTGCAGAAGATATTAGAAATGGCAGGTGTTTTCGTTACCTTTGATAGTAAGGTGTAAAAGTAAGTTGACTTTATGCTTAGGGTGGACATTTAAAAGGATGTTGTTGGCACCTAAAATTTTCATATGGAATCGGACAAGGAAAAAAAGGGGGAGTTTTATAACTCGAAATGATATGCTTGCTTGACATACAAAGGTTGTTCAACATAAATATGAATCAAAGTCCCTTCCTAAATCTACAAGGATTGAGATTGATGTTATTTAAGTGAGATAAGGGCATGGTGGTCAGCGGCTAGATTAGACATTGACTCATTTTTTATTCACCTTAAGTCCAATCTCAAGCCCAGTTGTGGCTCGTATGTGTTGTAAAAAAGGGGGGGCAAGTATGGGAAGCCCATTAAGAGGTCCGATTGGTGTTGACAAGCCCCCATTATGCACGTGCCCAAAGCCAAGCCGATGGGCAAGGTCTCAAAAGAGGGTGAGAATCCCTATCGGAACCAATCCAGTCCGTTGAAAAGAGTTAAGGAGACCCACGACACTACCCCCGACTTGCCATATCTAGCTGCTGGATAAGGGAAGGAGGCCAGTGGTGCCATAACAGGCAACCGAGAATTGCGCAATGGAGTCGTAACGCGTCTTCCGTGATTGAAATCCCTCCGAGCTCGTCTCGGAGTAGGATTTCTTCTTTCAGAAGGACTCCCGACGTCACAAGGGAAGTCGGGAGCCTATATAGGGGTGGCCCGAGCCATCGGCACAGGAGGGAGAGGATGGAGAGATAGAGGTGGACGGTGCGGAAACCGGAGAGGGAAAGAGAGACGAACAGAGAGAGGGGGCTGCCGTTGAGGCCTTACCTCTCCTCCAATGCCATCGCCAGAGCTTTGAAGCTTCTCCAAGGTCGTTGAAGCCCACGGAGGACCGTGGAGCTGCCGCAGGATCGTGGCCCCCCCGTCATCTTGTCTTCTTCACGAGCCGTAAGCCACTTCAGCAGGAGCTCGCAAGGAAGATCACAATCGTTGCTGCCGTCCAGAGCAGCCGACCGAGGGAGAAGCCTCGCCGGAGGCCGCAGCTGCCACCTAAGTCCCTTCCGGAACCGCGAGGTCCTGATGTCGTCCTTCGCTGAGAGGAGAAGCCTCGCGCTGCCGTCGGGAGCCAGAGGGGCGCCGGGAAGGCACTGTAGCGGGGGGAAATAATGCCCCCCGAACTATAGTCCACGGTGGAAAAAGGCGGGGCCCACCAGGGGCTGCCACGTTTAAAAAAAAAGGGGAGGCGCGACCGGGCGAAGCCGGCCGGCCCCCCCGAGCGTCCGCCGGCCCCCGCAGATGCATCCACCGGTCCAAGAAGAAGAACCAGCCCGGTCCAAACAAGGCCGGGCCCTATGCGGATGAAACAACACCCTGCGCACACAGTGCAGGGCCCTTCAACAAGAAATAAAAAAAATTCATAAATTAAAAGGACCTTCACCCTGGGACCATGGGATGGCCATGCGCTAAACCATAGGTCAATGAGGTGACGTCCTTGGGGGGTCCTCCACAAGTTCTTACGGACCGGAGCTACTTTCCCTTAAAATTTTAATAATTGTGGGGTTAACTTCTGATTCCCCAAAGTTCATTCAAATTTAAATCTCTTAACGCCTATAAAGAGGCCTCGACATACAAAGATCTATAAAAAACCCCAATGTCTTACCATTTTATTTTTTTTAGCTATATGAGGCCATGCATGGTCAACATGCTGCTAAGCCGATTATATGCTAATGGAATCATCAAAAGCAGTGGGGGATACCCATAAGTCTATCAAGACCGGGTACATGCCGCCCATGAATTGACAAATCCATCAAGAATTCAAGGACCGAGTTTCTGGTCATGATTGTAAATCATGTCTCATATTGAGGGAATAAATAAAGAGCTCGTGTTCGGTGCACAGATTTATGCTACAAGGAGAGGACAATCACATGAAATTTTTGGAAGGCAAGACAAAAAAAAAAACTGAAATCTGAAGCTGTAACATACAGAGCCATCATAAAAAAAATCTGAAAACATGTGTAAATCTGATATCAAAAGGGAAAAATCTGCAATCTGTAAAATGGGAACAACATCAAACCGTTTAAATCAAATTCAAATCGGGGCTGAGAACCTGCAAGAAGAAGAAAATCCAGATTCTCTGGGATTAAAATATACCTGTCAACCCACAAAAAGTAAACAGGTTCTGAGTCCAGCGGTTTGTAAAACAAGATCAAATTCAATTCCAATACATAATTCTGTCAGAATCTACATCTGAAACCAGATTCCGATTTGAGCAACACATTCAAAATGGATCCATTTTTTTGGCAAACACATCTGAACTTCTTCCGGAGGTTTAAAAAATCTGAATCTCAAATCTGAACGCCATATCTGAAGATAAAAAAATATGGAATCCTAGCAAACTGGTAGAATCTGAAAAAACTGTAAAATCCAAAACCTGTAAACCCCAAAATCTGAAATATGAGTCTTCATTAAATATATCCAAATCAGAACAGATGCAACTTAATTTTAACCAACACAAACAAATCCAAATCGATCATACTCAAATCACATAAATCTGTAACAATTTCAACATCCGTCAATCCCTTGATTCAAACAAATTTAATGCAATAGAAACCCAAATTTCAGCAGAAATTTCAATCGGTAAAACTAAATTTCCCAAATCCGAATTTCAACCAATTTAAACAAAACTCAAATTCAAACTAAATCAAATCAACTAAAAAAAACAAATCAAACTTTCCAAATCAAATCTAAGTCAAACTTAATCAATCAAATTTAAACTAATTCAAACCAAAATTCAAATCAATACAATTCAACTTAAATTAATCAAACCAATTCAATCCAAATCAATTTTAATCAAAACCAAATTAAATTCAAATCAAATTCAAAACTAAATGCTTGCCTTCCATCAAACTCATGGGGTTGTTTTATCCTATGTGTTTGTATGAATGATTATTTTTGTGGATGTATGTCTTCTGTTCCAATGGATTGCTATGACGATTAATCAAGGGTTTTCGAGTAATCTCGATGTAATTAACGTCGGATCTTCGCACCATCCGACGGGGGGAGGTCTAAATTAATTTCAAAGAACCTAACAACCTCAACATACAATTTTGACCCTAGTTAGTACTTTTAAGGAATACCATCTATTTTCCTAAGAAGTCAATGCTAAGGTCTAATCAAATCTACTCCAAATTCAAAAGGAAAATGAATTTCCAAAACCAGAATCTTTTAAATTTTGAGGTTACACCAGATGTGTAACCTTGTTTTCTTTGAAGAAAGATGAGCTTTGTATTTCTAAAATATTAAGTCTGATACTTGTAAGAAGTGAGGCTCGTGAATTTATTTTCCGCCATCCATCTTGTAGGCTATCTGCTTTGTAGCCATAGGCCGGTGTTGAACCAAAAAATTCTGAAACCCAAAAAGGGTCAAACACGTACGCGTGTTAATCAAAAAAATATAGACTGGTTTCGTTGAAACCAAATCTAGAAAGAAATAAATCCTGATCGGATAAACAACACTTTCTTAGCACCGTCGACGTCATGAAACAACACCGACGTCGACGTCGAAATCAGGTCCGAGCGGCCCCTTGTTCGACATACATGAAAGGAACAAGGCTGAGGGCCTTTCACCTCCGTCGACATCTCGAAACGATGTCGACATCACAGCCGAAATCAGGTCCAAAAGCGTCAATGCGCGGAGGAAGGGTACAAGGCGTGTTCGCCCCCGTCGACGTCGCGAAACGACGTCGGCGTCGCTGCAAAAAAAATCGGATCTCAAAACGCTGATGCATAGAAGACGGTCCGAGGCGTGTTCGCCCCCGTCGACGTCGCGAAACGACGTCGACGTCGCTGCAAAAAAAATCGGATCTCAAAACGCTGATGCGTAGAAGACGGTCCGAGGCGTGTTCGCCCCCGTCGACGTCGCGAAACGACGTCGACGTCGCTGCAAAAAAATCGGATCTCAAAACGCTGATGCGTAGAAGACGGTCCGAGGCGTGTTCGCCCCCGTCGACGTCGCGAAACGACGTCGACGTCGCTGCAAAAAAATCGGATCTCAAAACGCTGATGCGTAGAAGACGGTCCGAGGCGTGTTCGCCCCCGTCGACGTCGCGAAACGACGTCGACGTCGCTGCAAAAATTGGATCTCAAAAACGCTGATGCGTAGAAGACGGTCCGAGGCGTGTTCGTCCCCGTCGACGTCGCGAAACGACGTCGACGTCGCTGCAAAAATCGGATCTAAAAGCGCTGATGCGTAGAAGATGGTCCGAGGCATGTTCGCCCCCGTCGACGTCGCGAAACGACGTTGACGTCGCTGCAAAAAAAATCGGATCTAAAAACGCTGATGCGTAGAAAACGGTCCGAGGCGTGTTCGCCCCCGTCGACGTCGCGAAACGACGTCGACGTCGCTGTCGAAATAAAGTAAAAAAATATATATATACCTATGTGTTAGAAGAAGTTGGTCGTTCCCCGTCGCTCGGCGTAATCAACCTCCCCTTTTGCCGCTGTCTCCACAAGGGAGAGCCGCTGGGGGAAGTCCTCGCCAATGGAGATGGAAAAGAAGGAGACGGAGGAAGCACCGCCGCCGCCGTGCGTCGCTGCTGCCGTGCGGAAACAGAGTGCGCGCAGGAGACGCCGAGGGAAGAAGCCGCCGCTGTCACTTGTTTGCCCGCTGTTGCTGTCGCCGGATCAGTCCGCCGCCGTCGACAAACCCGTCCGCCACTGCTGCCCAAGTCACCGAGAGGAAGAAGACTCCCCGCTTCGAAGCCACCGCAGAGGAGAAGCGTCCGGAGGCCGCACGGTTCCGCTGCGGGAGAGATGCGTGCAGGGAGAGAGAGAGTCGGGTGCACTGTTCACCCGAGTCAAATCCCAGTCAAACTGTTCTCGGGTGAACAGTGGAGAAAAAAAAAGAAAAAAAATAAAAAAACAGGCCGCGCGACTCAGCCGCGCGGCGAACGCGCGCGCATCCCCTGGTCAACCGGGCTCCTCCCGGTCAAACCAGGGGAAGGGGGGGATTTTGAAAAACAAAAAAAAAACAAAAAAAAACGTGGGCCGCGCGGCGTGCGCGCAGTGGCGGGCGCACGTTCGTGCGCCCAATCAGCTGGGGCCTCCCCGGTTAATCAAAAAAAGAAGAAAAAAAAAATGTGTGTGTGATGCCACGCTGGCCAGCGGCCAGCATGCGCGCGCGCACCACCCCCGGTCAAACCGGGGGTGGTTTTGGTCAAACAGGCATAGAAAAAATCAAAAAAAAGGGGGGAAAGAAGGGAGACTCGATCAACCAGTCTCCCCCATGATCCCCACGTCCAGGGAGTGGCCCCACTACCTGGATATGGTCACCCCAAGGTGACTTTACCACTGGTTTGACTTCCGGTCAAACAGAAGACATAAAAAAGGAGAAACGGAGGTTAAACTCACCCCCGAATCGGGTCACCCCCCACTATTGCGAAAATGGGCTGAGTGGGGTGGTTTTTTGTGACCAAAATGCCCCTCCAAAATCTTCTATAAATACCCCCACATGGCCATACGTGGGAGAAAAGGTTGGAGAGTGGTTGGAAGGTGAGAAGATTGGGAGGAGAGATTTCCCAAGAGAGAGGAAGTCTATTCTTCAAAGCAAGTCCCGATTTTCTTCGAATTGGCTTTTGGCCGTTCGAAAAGGAAGGAAGGGTTTTGCCCGACCTCCAAAAAAAAAAAGTTCCAATCACCTCGAAACGGCTTTTGGCCATTCGAGAAGGGAGTAAGGGTTTCGCCCGACCTCCAAAGTCCAATCGATCCCGATCCTATCTCGTTTCGCGAGAGGGATCGAGTAGCCCGCATTTAAAAAATGCAAACTTAAGCTACTCGGGATCAAATAGAAAACCCAAATCGGTAAAGCCGAAATGCCGGCCAAACCGAACGGGAATTCAACATGAAAACCCAAATCGGTAAAACCGAAATGCCGGTCAAACCGAACGGGAAATCAAAGAAAACCCAACTCGGTCAAACCGAAATGCCGGTCAAACCGAACGGGAATTCAAAAAGAAAACTCAACTCGGTAAAACCGAAATGCCGGTCAAACCGAACGGGGATTCAAATAGAAAACCCAAATCGGTAAAGCCGAAATGCCGGCCAAACCGAACGGGAATTCAACATGAAAACCCAAATCGGTAAAATCGAAATGCCGGTCAAACCGAACGGGAAATCAAGATGAAAACCCAAATCGGTCAAACCGAAATGCCGGTCAAACCGAACGGGAATTCAAATCGAAAACCCAAATCGGTCAAAGCCGAAATGCCGGCCAAACCGAACGGGAATTCAACATGAAAACCCAAATCGGTCAAACCGAAATGCCGGTCAAACCGAACGGGAAATCAAGATGAAAACCCAAATCGGTCAAACCGAAATGCCGGTCAAACCGAACGGGAAATCAACATGAAAACCCAAATCGGTCAAACCGAAATGCCGGTCAAACCGAACGGGAATTCAAAAAGAAACCCAAATCGGTAAAGCCGAAATGCCGGCCAAACCGAACGGGAATTCAACATGAAAACCCAAATCGGTAAAACCGAAATGCCGGTCAAACCGAACGGGAATTCAAGATGAAAACCCAAATTGGTCAAACCGAAATGCCGGTCAAACCGAACGGGAATTCTAAATGAAAACCCAAATCGGTCAAACCGAAATGCCGGTCAAACCGAACGGGAATTCTAAATGAAAACCCAAATCGGTCAAACAGAAATGCCGGTCAAACCGAACGGGAAATCAAGGCCAAAACCCAGATCGGTAAAGCCGAAATGTCGGCAAACCCGAACATGGTCCAGAAATGCCGCATATCAAATGCAATCAAGCTATTCTTGGATATACGAAGAAAATCTGGTTCGGTAAGGCCGAAATGCCGTAAAAGCCGAAACCCAGATCGGTAAAGCCGAAATGTCGGCAAAACCGAAGAAGTTCCAGAAATGCCGCATATCAAATGCAATCAAGCCATTCTTGGATATATGAAGACAATCTGGTTCGGTAAGGCCGAAATGCCGAAAAGGCCGAAACCCGGATCGGTAAAGCCGAAATGTCGTGAACCCGAACATGCTCCAAATGCCGCATATCAAATGCAATCAAGCCATTCTCGGATATATGAAGACAATCTGGTTCGGTAAAACCAAAATACCGAAAAGGCCGAAACCCAGATCGGTAAAGCTGAAATGTCAGCAAAGACCGAACAAGATCCAGAAATGCCGCATATCAAATGCAATCAAGCCATTCTTGGATATATGAAGACAATTTGGTTCGGTAAGGCCGAAATGCCGAAAAAACCGAAACCCAGATCGGTAAAGCCGAAATGTCGGCAAAACCGAAGAAGCTCCAATAATGCTGCATATCAAATGCAATCAAGTCATTCTTGGACATACAAAGAAATTTCGGTTCGGTAAAACCGAGATACCGGCAAAGCCGAAACTCAAATCGGTAAAGCCGAAGTGCTGGTCAAATCGAACAAACTTTGACATGTGTTGAGGAACAAAGGCTCGAATGCCCCCTCATTTATTGTACTTCCATGTACTCAAATCGACATGAAATAAATTCAAGTTCGATTGACCCGATGTGTCATCCAAAGATGACATCTAATCCCCATGGACTTTGAGAGGTGGATAAAAATTAAACAAAATTGTCTAAGTCAACAAATGACCAAAGACATAAACAAAACAAATCAAATCAAATCTTAAATCAAAAAGAAAACCAATGAACCCAAACTTGAAAGTTTGAATTAAGTTCAAACAGATTCCATCTCATGAGGCCATGGGGATATGTCTTCCAGCTTTGTGTTTATGTGGATGAATGACTTCAGTTCAACAAGTTGCTATGACGGTTAATCAAGGGTTTTCGAGTGTTTGCTCGATGTAATTAACACTGGAATATCGCAAGTCCGGTGGAGAGAGGTCAAATTTTATTTTCAAAGAACTCATAAAACCTCACAAATCAAATTTGTGGTTCAGATCATCTAAGTGGTGGGTGATACCCATATCGACACTTAGCAAATCTGTGGAACCATCGGTGTTCCTATAAAATAATACCACATCAAATTAGCTAATACTTCTATGAATACCACATATTTTCATAGTAGTCAATGCTAGTCCAAAGGAAGAAAAAGAATTTCAAAAAGGAATTCTAATCTCCAACAAAATAACCTCTTTTCCTCTCCAAAAAAAAAAAGAGAGGACGAGGGAAAATTCGAGGTTCCAACAGCCGGCCATATATAGAATCATATATTGCGGCAGCACTTATAACTATTCATGGTATAGTGTCCCACAGTTGTCTTCGTTGTGCACAGTGCATGCATAATATTAGTGCGTGCTTACAAGAAGCTTGTAAGCTTTTTTATGTTTTTTATACTGTTACTATTCATGGATTTCTTTATCTCACTTATGTGATGCCCTATTTGGTTAGATTTTTAAAATAGATACTATATGAATTTTGATATTGATATTTCTAAAGGATATAGTATCAATAACAAAATTGATACATGTGAACACCTGTATTACAATGCATGCCTTGTTTGTACAACAAGTTTTAAAATTGATATTAATAGCCAAACACCTCGATGATTTATATCAATATCATATTTGAAATTTATTGCAATAGAGGTCTTTGATACTATTAGTCTATCACCAAACATGCTGTTAACTATCATCTTGTTGTAATGTGGCTGCAGAAAATAAGAGAGAATTTTACAAAAACGTGAAAATTGTGAAGAAATACAGGAAGTCCGTGAAACACCAAAACCATCAGGAACATGGAGAACATCTAGATATTTGTGCTGCATCAGTTACTGAGGTTTGTTCCATGACACAATTTGAGTTGTCTTAATTTGGTTAGATTGGTGTGTAATAAATTGTTTCATTGTCTGTCATGCTTGCTTGGTTTGTAGTACCAAAGCTGTATTTTATTGTAAGGAAGATAGGGATCAGGAGTGGAGGGTTTTAAGGAGGCAGTTTGGGAAGTTTTAATGTTTATTTTATTTAGTGTACTATGAATCACATCAATGTACACTTTTTTGTTGGGATCCTTTAGTAAATTAGTAAACCAAATGTTTAGATCACTGAAGTACACATATTCATGCTATGAAGCTAAAAATGAGTTCCCTTATGGCGCCTAACTCCTGCTCAAAGTTGTCGATCAAATTTTTGTATGGTCATTTTGTCTTCTTTTACAGTTATTCGTCTATAACCAATAATTGTAGATTCTTTTTACTGCCTAAAATCATTTTTTAATTGTTTTGATTTAATTTTTCAATAGGATAGAGGATGACGAGGATATTAGCCATATGATTAAAGTGGGATGAATTAGAGATCGACCACATGTGCTTCATGTGCTTCTGAGATTCTATTAAATATATACTCTTCAATTATGTAATTAGTTTCTTTTTTGCTAATTAATGAATTGTGGCTACTGCCACCTTCAAAAGAAAGATTCTATTGAAGTTGAATGGATATGTCTACCATAAGATAATAAGAATTGCAACATTTGTGGTTGTGAATGTTTGAGCGATGGGCAACATGCTTTTAAACTAGATGTAGTTGAGATGAGATTGTTAAGGTGGGTATTTGGACGAACTATAATACATAATATTTGTAAGAAGCAGAGAAATGGTAATGTCAATTTAGAGAAATTTAGAGATGTGATATTTGGTTTATAATCTTATCTAAGAAGTAGCTTGAAATTCCTGAATTGAAAGTTGAAACAAGCAGTCACATAAGTGATCCAGAATGATTGGGATAAGATTTTATTGAGCTACATACCATCAGTTTGCCACCGGCTTCTGGTGGTTTACATGACGGTCACTGGGAAGATCTTTATCTTTCTTTTCAACACAGATGCTTTCTTGGGGAGGGATAACAGAGGGCTGACACTACCTGAATCAATTATAGAGATTATTTTTTTTTTGGACATTGGCGCAGTGGTCTGCGTGCGCGAGAAAGCCGTCCTCGACGGGGCGGGCGCGGTTCGAGACTGCGAGCTGCCGCCCCAGAGGGCGGTGGCATCCCACTGCGCTAGGAGCGCGGGACGAATCAATTATAGAGATTAGAGATTGCTCTTTGCCCTCGGATTTCACAATTTGTAGCCGGTTCCCTTTTGCCACCCAAGGATTCCGGAATCGGACCGATTCTGATTCCAGGAATCAGCCGGAATCGGCCGATTCTTGGGAAGATAATCGATTCCGGATCGGCCCGGAATCGGTTTTTTTGATTTTTTTTTTCGTCAAAAAAATTTAAAATATCCAGAAAACATCTAAAAAATAGGAAATGAGTTAGAAAAAAATTTAAAAATAACCAATGCATTCATCCACAGGACCACATCGAATAAATACTAATGAACTCCAATTGAAGACTTGAAGTTAAGTACATATTCCAATTCCATTGATTCAAAAATCAAAGAGATGATACATCATGAAAAAAAAAATTACATCACAACGATCTACTACCAAAATCTAGGATATAAATATGGGTTTTCCTCCTCTCCCTGCTGCGCTTGACGCTCCTCCCTCGTGCTCAGTCTTGTATACTGTTCGGGACCATATCCATATGAAAATAATGCCGATGCCATGCCATCATGGAATGCCATCTCGCGAGATCTTGCCAAGATCTCGCGAGATCTCGGTCTCGCCAAGGAGGCCGAGAAACGAGATTGCCGAGATCTCGCCCCAAGTAGCTTGGTTCGAAAAAAAAATTTCTTCGGGAGGCTTTACCTCCCTGATACCATAGTTGTCAAGGCGGACGTCTAGGCGACAAGGCACTACTTGACCAGCGTCTTTTGGGAAGTCCCCCAAAATTTATACATAATACCAAAAAATTCCTTTCGGGAGCCTTTGCCCCCCTGACAACCCCCCATAAAGGGGCACTGCCCCTTTGACCCCCGCGACCTGACCACACAGGTCGATCCGCAACTACTCTGTGCCCCCCATTTATGATAGTGTAAACATATTAATATATCTCACTGTCACTTATACTATCGTAGATAAAAATGTGCTACAAGTTTAATATCATATTAGTATTTAAATAAGATTGTATACAAGATTAAATCTTTTAAAAGTACAAAGATCATTTTTTTTGGTATTGAGAGTATTTTGTAATTGTTCATTCACACAATTGATGTGAAAATGTGTTATATATTTTTATGTAAATTCATTGATGTACTCCTATCTTTATAAGATATTATGTTATGCTCCATACATATATACATTTTGATCCGAGAATCCGAGATTCGATCTCCCGAGATTTTTTCGAGATCTCTCCGAGATCTCTTCTCTTTCACCATCTCGAGACGAAGCCGAGATCCGAGATGGCAAACCTTGCATGTCATCAAGGTCGTATAGATTGGATTGCGGGACGACCGGGACGTAAGCAGAGGATGGTGGAGCTAGTGGTGTAATCCACTGCTGGTCAGCCTGGCCAAATGCTGGATACTATGGCTCCTGTATATAAGAATCATGTGTATCCAAATCCAACGTGAAATACGGCTTTGGATACCGTGAATCGGGAGACTCAGCTGCTGCTGATGGCTGCGTCGCTGGTATGCACTCCTCGTCATCAACACCTGAGGAGTGAGAAGGAGCCTGCGCGTCGTCATCCGGGCCGACAGACGCCTGCCCTCTAGCTTCTTTCTCTTCACATCTTCAGCCATCTCTGAAGTACCAGAACCCAAAGTTTTTTTCAACTTTGCAAATCCTCCCATTTTCCGTGCACTCACTCTTGTTTTCGTTTTCCCCGGACTGCGAATGGGCTGGGTAGCGGCCGCCGGACCCGAGCCGGAGCCGAGCCGGGGCAAAGCCGCAGTGGTCGCTCCATAGGCCGGCGGGAAGAAGGCCCCCGCCGAGCTCGAGAAGTAGATGGAGGTGGAGCTGGGGCATCCTCCTCCGCTTCAACACTATCCAACTCTCTTCTTCAGCCCATGCACGTTCATCGGGATCAAACTCAGCTGCATGATCCCTGGCTTTCCTCTCCTCTATCCAGAAGGCAAGTGCATGCTCCTCCTGAAATATTTGATCCATGTCCACCTCCTCAGGTGGTGGTGTGGCGGAGGAATGTCTCTGCTCGTATGGACCACCTGCGAATCGTGCAAATCGTGCCTCGCTGATCTTCTGTCGATCCTTGATGTTCTTTATGCGCAGCCTCATGTTGTAACGACAGAAGACCAGCTTCTCCAACCGGTCTGAGGTCAATATGTTCCTCCTTTTCGTATGTATCAGGTTGAATGTACTCCAGTTCCTCTCACAATGGGAGGAACCGGTGCTCTGGCTGAGTATCCTGATACCGATGGCAGCAAGTGGATTCCATCCACTCCTGGTGTTCACCTGAACCCACCACTCACCGCAAGAAAAAAACAAGAAGAGAAAAGGTAAACAATTAGCCCATCATCTCGCCATAACTTATATGAAAAGAAAATAAAATCTTCATCAAGCTATTACTATACCAAAGTGACACTTTGTCAAACCGAATATTTCGTATCAAAGCATCCGAGTATACGCCGACCCTCATCTTATACTTCGCATCCGAAAATTTTATAAAAAATATTAGTTGCCGGTAAGGCTACTCCAAGGTATCGAATGAACTTTAACTTACTTCTATCTCAAATTTCTATCCCCGTCCCGCCGAGATCGGCACGTACGTTGAATAACAAAGAAGTGTACCCCGCATCACCTCGTTGTCGTTCACCACCTGTCCTCTATATTGGATGCGGGGGTTCAAAAAATATCCTGCAAGATTTTATTAGTTAACACTGTGCATAAGACAATTATTCAGCAAAAATAATTTTTTAACCAAGTTACTTGCAGCATGGACATCGTGGTGCAAGGTCCTATCCCATCGGTCATCTATGATCTTTCACCACTTTTTGTAACCTCTGGGATTTTTTTCTTTTATTTTCAGTTTTGCCCGGTCCATGGCATCATACAACGTGCCTATCTGGTCCCTGTCATCTGAGTCTACCAACCTCAAGGCAACTACCAGTGGCTCAATGATTGCCAAGTAGTAGGCAATCATCTCCCAAAACCTCTTGTCAGTGATCTGCTTCTCAGACCCGACAAGAATCTACAACTAATCTTTCTTGTCATGCAGGTTGTCCACCATATAGTTATAATACTCCTCGGACTGTGTGAACCTAACCAATGCATGCCTGTGCCGGTGTAGACTCTCCAACGCAATGAAATTCGTAGCAAATCGAGTCGGACCGGGCCTAACAAGATCGTGCCCTCCTGTGTGTGATCTCATGATATGTAGTAGGCGGGGATGCGAATAAATAAAAGATGTGATCGTCTGCCCCTGCCTGACAAGTGTGGATACACCCTCTTTCTTGCCTATATCCTCTAATACGAGATTTATGGAATGTGCTGCGCAGGGCACCCAAAAGATGTGTTTCCTCTTCTCCATCAACTTCTTCCCAGCCGCCTTATATGATGGTTCATTGTCAGTGACAACCTGAACCACATTGTCCTCCCCGATCTCCTCCACCACCCCATCCATCAGAGAAAAAATGAAGTCGGCATTTTTTATCTTCCCAGAAGTATCTACCGACTTCAAGAATGTTGTCCCCTCAGAACAGTACACCAAGAAGGTTATCATACTCCTCTTGGTGATACCCGTCCACCCATCGCACATAATTGTGCAACCCCTCTTCTTCCACACCAACTTAAATCCATCCATCCATCCACTCCTTCAACTCCTGGACCTCCTCATCCAGGCCAGCGCCGTATATATGTCTGCTGCCCGGGGCTTGCAAACTCGGTCCAGCCTCACCCACGGCATCCACCATCGTCGGAAGTAGGGGCGGTGGCCGTACGTGTCCGGGATGCCTACATCAAGTTAAAAAAAATTGGGATCAGGCTAAAATTAAGTTTAAGTAAATAAAACACACATAATGTCAATTTTAATTTAAAAAGTGATACATGTATGTAAAAACCATTTCACAATGTGGCGAACGGCTCTCTTTGCAGCCGTTCCTGTTGCCTTCACCCCTTTCATTGCCTGTTTAATTCCCATCTGCCCAGCACTCTGTTTTCTAAATAAATACTCGTCACTCGGTGTAATGCCCAGCACTCTGTTTTCTAAATAAATACTCGTCACTCGGTGTAAATCGAGTGCTGGTAGAAGTAGAACGGCGGTGTGGCTCCTGTCTCCTGGGGTCAGTCTCTCGATCCCATCCCGAGGTAGGGCGAGCCGATGCTGATCGGCCCAAAGATGGGTCAACTCTGGACTCAGACCCTCCTGCTCCCCTCCTCCTGTCCTCCTCAGCAAATGCACGCTTGCTAGCGTGCCTAGCACGTCTAAGCTCGGAGTCTGTGGACTCGTCCTCGCTTTTTGGCTCCGGCTCAGCTGGTGCCTTCCCCTTGCCTTTACCTTTCGAGATAGGCAAATCGCGGTCCCTCCTTCTCTGGAGTAGCTTGTCGTGCAACTCCTTCCTCTGCTCGATCCTAACAGCCCGTTGAGAGGCTCTACCTGTCATGTAGCCTCTCATCTTCTCACTCTTCTCCCTGGGCACCTTGTCACATTTCTTGACATTCCCACCTGTTCTGGCAATATGTTGTTTCAGCCGGAATACCCCGTTCATCTCCTTTCCACACCATTTGCACTGTACCCTCTTCCTGACTGGGTCTACCATGTGCCCGTGTTCCCGACCCACGTCGGAAGCACGTGCTGGTGCTGCATCACCTTGATCGGCCATTGCTTATATCTGCAAAAATTGTAAACAATGCACTAAAAATGATTAGATAACATAAAAATTGATTTAGACGCTGTTTGGGAAGCAAACAACCCAAGTAACACACCATTCGGTATGTTTAAAGGGTTACGTATTTGCCGGAAATCGTCGTAAATTAACGTACGGGATATCCGAAATTTTTCCCGTGCAAAATGGACTTAAACGGATAGTTCAAAACTTGGACGGACTTGTTCGGTCGGAAATCACAACGTTTAACGACGCTCGGACTCGTCGGAAACGCGTAAGAATGGACGTACGAAGTTTTCGGCGAAGAAATCTTACCAAAAACCTTAGAAAGATCGAAGAAGAGGTTGATTCGAGGCCGGTCCGAGCTTGGATCGGCGGAATCCCTTGAAGACGTTGCTTGGAATCGCCGGAATCGCCGCCGGAATCGCCGGAATCGGTGGAATCCTTGCTGGAATCGACGGAATCGGCCCGGAATCGATGCTGGCAGCTGGGATCGAGGCCGGAATCGCCGGAATCGCGCCGGAATCGCCGGATCGAGCTTCTGCCGCCGCGGGATCGACAGAATCGATCCCCGCGGGTCGATTCCGGCCCCCCGGTCCTCCGGCGGGATCGACCGATTCCACAAGGACTCGATTCCAACCGATTCTAGGCGATTCATACCGATTCCGCGGAATTCTTCCCGGAATCGGTCCTTCCGCCTGGAATCGGATCGGAATCCACCGATCCGATTCCGGAATCGGTCGGAATCGGACCGATTCCGCCGATTCCGCAATCCATGCCTATACCCAAACCCCACTCACAAGGGATACCCACTCAAAGACAATGAAATCATATTAAAATATTTTATTACGATGAATACTTTTTATATAGATTTAAACCCATTTTATCACCTAAAGCTGAAATGACCCCTTTGAATGCATTGGATGCTACTATGATTAGACATGTTAATTTTGATATCCAAGATTGGTTGCCAATAACCTTTTGTTGGCACTCAAAGTTTCTAGATGAAATATGAGCATATACAAATAGGGAATGAAAATATTTAATTCCCTATGGCCTAGCAATAGAGAAAGGCCTAAGGTCATGTGCCCGAGACCGGCCAAAGTATGGCATATGAAGAGATGAAGCCCCTCCATATGATGAATATGCTCCCCTAAATCAGGACCTCCCAATGCAATCCACCATGTATATGGATGCAAAAACAAATGGAATATGACCCAAGACATGCTACCAATGGATATTTGGAAAGGTGGGCCGATTGGCTCCTGTTTGGAGGCCTTGGACATATACATGTATATATATATGTCCAGCTGGATACACACTTGATTTCCGACATAAAGACATGCTCACGACAAAGCTTTGAAGAGAGAGGGCTGGAAATCACAAGACATCAAGTTGGACAGACCTGGCTATAGTCACTTAGGTGATATACTACCAATAGAGGGCTCATAGCCAGGTATATATATATAGAGGGACATGCTTATAATCGAGCATATGGCAGCCGAACGTACCCACCTTAGGAAACCCAGTCAAGATATACTTAGGGCATATGTCCCGTCCAGCCAAAGAGGGAGGGGGGGATGTGATAAAGACCCTGTCAATGGAGGCTCAATTCAAGACAAACAAATAAGGAATCGAGAGCCAAGACCTTTATAAAGCCGGCAGGACATCATCGGGGCCCCGCATGCCGAAGAAAGGAAATAGATATTGACATACGCATGGTATGAAATAAACTATAAAGCACATACACGGAGAAGCCAGGCCTTCACACATGCTCAAATCAACACAAAAACAAATGAGAAGGGGCCGCGGATATAAGGCAGATGATAGACCTTCTCCAAAGGACCCAATTCGCATGTTGAAGAGCCGGGTCCTCACCTTCATACGTACATATCTAAGGACATATGTCCCGTCTAGCCAAAGAAGAAAGGAGGGCCGGAAATAGCAAATAAGCTAAACCGGCTCCTCGATTAATGTGTCCGGCAAGAACCACTTTAAGTGACATGCCGCCGATGGTCTAGATACATACGGAAGGCATCCATTTGGCCCGGGGATCGAGGATGACCCAATCCAACATATTGAGGAGACGGATCTTCACATACATATGCAAACTAACACAAAACAGTGGGAGATTGAAGAAAATACATCTCTATGTAACCGGCCGTGCATATATGGCATGATATGGAATAATTGGAGCAATGGGCATGTTATCGACAGAAAATAGAAAGAAGTGCATAGCATAGATGAACAAATTGTGGATAATTAGAGCTTTGCTTACCCGGGAACAACTAGGAGAATTTCCCCCTCCTCGGCTTGATCCCAAGAGGAAGAAGCAAGACTCGGAAGCTCCACCCGGCAGATCCAATGATTCTCCTTGGCAATGACCAAGTTGTGGCAGAATCAGCCGAGGAGAGGGGTGCGGTAGAAGAGGACAGGAGGCCCGCTTAATAAGCTCGCGGGTGGAGAGTTTGTCTCCAACTAGGAGACTTAACAAGAAAACTGTTTGAGGAAGATCCGCGGGGAGGGAAGAAAAAACAACCGCACCATTCAAAACATGTCCGAGAGGGAAGCCAAGGCCATCCATTGGCCGGGATTGGCTAATCAACATATTAACAAGAGTATGAATCTCCCCGGTCCATCAAGTGACCCTACCGGATCCTTAATGGGATAATATCCATTGGATTCTAGTTAATGGGATATCCGGTAGATACCCACGAGCAAAGATGCTTACCGGATGATAAATCCTTAGATCCTTAATGGTATTAATATCCATTAAGTGATTGAAATAATATACGATCAAGCCGGATTGGCCAATTATCAAAGGCATTGGAGCATGGATATTCCCCGGTCCATTGAAGATGATCAAATTGGATCCTTAATGGGATTAATATCCATTAAGGGATTAAGGGTCCCGATTGATTGGATTAAGATGTGATTAAGGGCCGGGATTGATCAATTGACAAGATTATCAAGCAAAGATGCTCCCCGGTCCATCGAGATGGCTAATTGGATCCTTAATAGGATAATATCCATCGATCCAGCCTAATTGGATATTCGATTAAGGAGGATTAATTCTTTGGGCGTAGGCAATAAGGCCTAGCTTCAATCAAGCCCCGGATGGCCAATGATTTGCCATAAGCATACCCCATGGATGGAGGGCTAGGATCGGCTATCAAGAGAGGGGCCGGGGCAATAACCAAAGGCCGAGATCCGTACTTATGCAACGGGGTGGATCCGATGATAATGAAGGGCCAGGATCATCCAAGGACTTGGATCCCGCACATGGAAAGGGGGTCGGGCAAGAGGAGAGAAAGGAGGAGGAGAAGGCAAGGTCTGCAGAAATCCTACCAAAGAGGACAGCCGCACTGATCAAGAGTCTAAGGGAATTCCGAGGGATCCAAGGTAAGATGTCATAGCCATTTCATAGGCCGTCCCCTCCTCTAGATGCTATATCCATCTTGAGGACAAATTCCCTCAATTCCCCTCCCATTTTAACAAGATATGGCCTGGCCCAAACCTGCAACTCCTAGGCATATATTAGGACTTCACAAGCCCATTCTCTTCATCCGCTCGGGCATATTCAGGCCTATTCTAGAGATATAAAGAAGGCCATGTCCAATGAGCCCATATCGCTCTCCGGATATATCCCCATATACCCTTACAAACCTCGTTAGACAAACCTCGTCTTTCCTCCATCATTCCTCTCATAACAGCCCCCCCCTCCGGTCTGTAAGTTATGAAGTAGATCTCTCAAAAGTCAACTACATCAAAAATGGAGCAAGGCATGTGAGGACGAGGTTATACCCGGTCTATTCGGGAACCCATACGATGGTCCAAATGCCCCCGGGTAGCCTTAGACAAAGCACAAGGCAAGAGGGAGAAGACGGCCAACCGGGCCTGGATGGAGATGTGGGATCCGACCATGAAGCCATACAATTCATGGTCCGGGGCTGCCAAAGGGCTGATCATGCCCCAATATCGGGCATAATCTCATAAATATGTCTCGGATGGGACCAAATACATGAATGGTCCTACGATGAAGAAGACAATGTACGGCGTACTTTGTATAATGAGGTTATACCCGGTCTATTCGGGAACCCATACGATGGTCCAAATACCCCCCGGGTAGCCTTAGTTAAAGAACAAGGCAGAGGAAGAGGATGGCCAACCGGGCCTTGAAGAGAGTATGATATCCGACCATGGAAAGGAATATATCACATGAAATTACCCTCCGGTTATAAAATCAGAGGTCGCAGTGCCAAGGGACTGATTTATGTTCATACAGATACGAGTATAGCCCAATATCGAGCATGGTTCTATGAATATGCCCCGGCAAGGCCATATATATACAATGGGTCCTTCGGATCTATCTTACAATAAAGAAGACCAATTTCGGGACAGAATTCATGGCAAGGAGCCTTGAATAAAGAGGCTATGGATATATGTACACCTCACCATATGAGGATGTGTAAATTGCCATATGGCATGATTAATATACATATGATGATGTTCATAGAAAGATAAACAAAAAAATGCATACCTACACATTCCGGTCATGGGAATCATGTGCTCATAACAGTTCACTATGGATGCCTAATATTAGGTCAAGTCCTAAGCCATTTCACAAGACAGAAGAAGGTGAGATGACCTTAATATGATGAAATTGGAGTTCAACTCCGCATTACATACCATATGAATTCAATTGAATGGATATGCTGATATGCATATGATGATGATCAAGGACCATTGCTTATATATATCTATATATATATATACGAAGCCCTAATCGAGAAGGCCAATCCCGAACATGCATATAGTTCGACAAATCCGGATTGGGCACTAACCTTTCGATTTCGTGCATATTCTAAAACCCGAGGGAGTTGACTCTCGTAATTGACGAGAAATGGAGGATCGCATACGCAAAACTTAGCACTAAGAAATATCGATCTAAGTTAGGCCATAAGTGTCGCAATTATCCTCAAATAGCACTTTGGGGTGTCATATTTGAAAGCTCATATCTTTCAGACCCCGATTAGAATATAGGAGGGATATAAGGAATTGTATTCGTGGCATTATAAGCCTTGGAATCTTAATAAGATTCGAGGGTCCTCACCCCGGAATCTTGCATTTTTAAAGGCCCTAACTCGATCACATGAAGGGAAGGTGACAAAGTGCTTTTAGAGCTGACCAGGTGAAAATCCTATGATAGCCGAATCTGGGTGTCTCAGAAAATATCCAGATCTCAACCCGTGGTTCAGTGCCGGATAATGACCAGCCTAAGGTCAATTTCAAAGATCGTATTTCGGTCCGAACCCCTACCATACCTGTGGCATCTGGGTCTTGGAGTTCCAGCTTTGGCAATAGGGTTCGAGGATCCCTACCCCGGAAGATTATAGCTCGACCTTGACTCCGCCATAGGCCGCCTGGTTCATAAAGACAAGCGGTTCAACAGCCCCTAGATCTGAGCATAATCAGATCATAGAAGAGGCCAAAATAGGGATCCCATGCTATATGCGCATATGTATATACAGGACCCAGATGGTAAACTTATAATCAAACTGATGGTTTATATAAGCTCGTGTCCGGGTACGAGATCACGAAGAAGCTCTAATACATAACTTGGTGCTTCGGAGATCTATATATATGTATACAATTTAGTCCTTTGAAGTTTTTTGACTTTAAGTTTCGATCTCGGTCCCGAACATAATCAAAGTCATTCCATAGGCTATACAAATCCGACCGATTTTCACTTTAGCCGAGATCGTGGCTTGAATACGGGCATGTTTCGTAACGGAGCCTCGACATACGGGTAGGTATAGAATCCCGAATTTTAGACCCCATCCCGAGGTTCATATTCCGTAAATCTTCGAGAAGGATTCCAACCATAGGTAGTACGGTCTTGCTTCCGGAATTTTAACTCTAAGTGTGGCCAGCCCGAGGGGTAGATGAGGATAAAATTTCGGTTGGTCTCGGATCCGAATATAAACAGTCATAGATAGCTTGTGATTGAGGCTAAGACATGCCTTTTAGCCAATGTAAAGGGGTCCGATATGGCAGGGTTTTCGCCGCTGGTAATATAAGAGATGGATATCTCACGCCCGGCTAGTCTCAACTTCGAGACAGCTTTTCGTTGCGTATATCCAATCGGCCTAAGGTCGCATTGGCATATAAGTCATCTATTAATCCCCCTCATCACTACATAGCAACCCTCCATTGACCTATGTACAGGTCACCTATTGTCCCTTCTATCCGACCTATGTACGGGCCATCTATTCAGCCCTTGTCGACCCGTATACGTGTCATTGGGTTCGTATATATCAACTCCACGTAACGGTCATGTATCTAGCCTTTAGTAATCCCATAATCGGGTCATATTTTCTAGCCTATATCGACC
This sequence comes from Cryptocoryne crispatula var. balansae, assembly GCA_036172225.1. Lineage (NCBI taxonomy): Eukaryota > Viridiplantae > Streptophyta > Magnoliopsida > Alismatales > Araceae > Cryptocoryne > Cryptocoryne crispatula. The sequence goes on from CM069921.1 coordinate 18,774,885, forward strand.
CATATACGTGTCACGTATTATCCCCCCTATCGACCCATATACAAGTTATATGTTCAGCTCCTATCAACCTATATCAGCCCCACACACAGGGTACATACCGCTCCCTCATCATCCCATTTCTGAACTACCAGACAGGCCCCCGTTTGACCCATATACAGGTCATCTTCCAGCCATATAGTGACTCTACAACCGGTTACCTATTCAATCCCTATCAGCCCATATACATGACATTTTGTTTAGAGGCATATCAACCCCCATAGTTGGTTATGTGTCTAGCCTATATTTGCCCTATAACCGGTCATATGTTCACTCTCTACTGACCCATAAATAGGTCACCTTTTTAGCCATTTACCGACCCCCTACATAGGTCATATCCCAGTCCCATATTTACTTTATACATGATCCATACCTCAACTCATCACCCGACCCCATACATATAAAGACTAGAAACTGTCTATAGTGAGAGTTATGTGGAAATCAGGATCGGAAGTCAAGGCACAGGTGTTTATTTCCAAGACTTTCAAATCCTAGATGTTTTTTTGAATGATTCCATTTGTTCAATAGACAAGAACTTATAGAAAATCGATATAGATTTTGATCTGAATATGCTCGGATCTTGATTAGCCTCAATAATTCAACCTATGTCTTAATATAAGAAGTTAGGTTGAGAGACTAATCTATCGCAAGGTGTCGAGAAAATCCTCGCCCACACCCTCAAGCTTAGATATTAAGTTTTCGACATTATCATTATACCGTCGGATTTAAATATTAAATTCGCATTCCATCGTTTTCACGGGTTATAATCCCCGTACGCCGATATTTTCGTTGATGAATGTTCTCTTTCGTATACGAGTTGCTACGACAGCTAATCAAGGGTGTCCGAGAGTCTCGGTGTAATTAACATCGGAAATTCGCAACTTCCGATGGAGAGAGGTCCAAAGACAAATTTTATGAACCCTAACCTCGACATATACATATTTTCAGGCATACCACGTATTTTCGCTAATATTTTCTATGAAATATCATGTATTTTCATAGTAGCCAAAGATAATATAAGGAAACTTCATTTCTCGAATAAACGGAAATCAAATGAATTTTCAAACCATATCATACCACCCATATTCTTATATATATTTTCATATCGTACATTCTTCGAGGTTTCACAAATTGCACGCCCGCCGGGACCTCTCTTTCCCTTCATCTCTCTCGTCGTAGCATTTGTTGAAAGAGTATTCATCCACTATTACTTTCAAGAAACTCTCTACATTTAATACAAGACTTTGTCTTCTTTTCACAGGAGTCAAGCAATGGAATCGAAGGTTACATTTTCCGAGGGATACGCTGAGCACCGCGTGACAGATTCCTGTCACAACCACTGTCTTTCGGGTCATTCCCACCAGTGGTCCAGACTGCGCAATGCTTGGGGGTCAGACTCGCCGAGCTGATCGCGGATGATGACGTCATTTCCCCGATCGAGCAGATTATGATAGTTGCTGAGGCGCAGACGAAACCCGCGGTTCAGGAGGAACCGATTACAGAACACATGACGGTCGCTGTCAACCAGATATCGCTTCTCAACAAAGAACCGCGTATAAAGAAGTTCCGAGCGGGGAGAACATCCACATTATTCTCCTCACGCCGATCTTTCCCGGTCGGCACACGAGAATCTACCGGAACGGCCGTCCGGCCACGCCAAGATGTGGGGCAAGGACGAGCCCAGAAATATGTTCCTAAGATCACTATGATTCCTCTATTCAATCGGTTCGACACTTTGGCCCGACTGGATAGTGAGAATAGGCCGGGGAGGGTGCAATATAACCCGGCCAGAAATACGGGGCCAGAAGATGACCTGTGCCCACAAGAATGCTCGAGCTACGATCCAGACCGGCAGCCTCGTTAAAGAATGGTCGGACCAACCAATCAAGGAGTCGGCCAAAGATTCATCATCGAGCAAGTAGGAAAATACACCTACTTCAAGATTCGGGAGGACATACGGTATCGTCCCAGAACAGAGGGATATCACATCCCTCACGAAATATCACAATGCATCGTCGAAGGAACCGACATACGATTACCGGTTCACCGGGCAGCCTACGCTCATACGCGAGCAAGTCACCTCGCCCAAAGAATACACCGATGGCGGGAAATAAGGAGTTCGCCAAATCCAAGATGACGGGGGCATCATTTCCCCATTATAATACCGAGAGAGTTCATAACATATCCTCTCAACAACCTACCGTCAAGTTTGCCCCACCCACCCGTAAATCGTGGTTGGTTTTCGTTACGAGGCGTAACCGGTTCTAAGCCGGAAGGGATCAAGCGGGAATCAATATCTACTCACCATATATCCGGCAGCCCCGAGAAGGATGATGAACAGGCGGCAGGAGATGGCAAGTATGTCTTCAACCGTTATACCACGTCAAGTACTAACCGGCCGTACGAGACCGGGGAGCCTTCTCGTCCCCATACTCGTCCCGGCCGCCACACGGCCGTGACCGTAGAGCCGCACCGCCGGCGATAGAACCGCCCAAGAAGAATCGCCCGGCAAGAGGAAATAGATGAGGCCACGCGCACCGATGATGAAGAGCCTCTCGCTCGAGCGCGTTGATATCGCGTAAATCACGAAGGAAAATCGCAGCCGAAGGCGCCGATCGTGCCTGCTAGCTATGCAAGCGCCGCAACCCCATAAGGCGGCGGAAGTGCCAAATGAACCCTCGGCCATACAACACAACCAGCCCCATATCCGGCAGGTTGCGGCCCAGCCGAATACCCCCCAGATGATACAGAGGAGGCAAGCAGAGGATGAAGTCCAACATAATTCACAAAGATTTCAGTCACTGCAGGATTTATCAGCCCTGTCCCAGAGGGCTATGATTGAAAGTATTGTTCAAGCTACGCTGACCCGACATGAGGAGGGGTTAGCCACCGTGAACTTGTACCGGGTCCCATATCCGATCCAAGCACTCGCTTAAGAAATTGCCGCCGGAGGTGACGAAGGTCCCCAAATGCTCCAAATACGATGGAGGGGATCTCCGAACGAGCATCCGGCCACGTATACGACCCACACGGGAGAATTAGCCTCGAGGATGCATACCTCCTTAAAGTTCTTCCCTACCACTCGACAGAGCAGCCTTCGAGTGGTATTCAAAGTTGAAGCCGTGATCGGTGACCGGGTGGGAAGATATGCAGAGGCGCTTTATCGAGCGCTTCGTAACGACGTAAAGGCCGCTTTCGCGAGCCGACATCATTAAGGCAGAGGAGGGACGAGGCCGCCACCGACTATATCAAGCGGTGGCGCAACTTCGCACGAGATGTCCCAATCCTCCCGTTAACGAAGACGCGGTAGGGCCGCGCAAGAGAGGGCTGCGGGCGGACTTCCACGAGAGGTCGCTAACGGCAAGCGCGCGAACTTTCGATGATCTAAACAAGTTCGTCACGGACATAGAAATGTTCTATGCCGATAATCCCGTTCCGCCCATAGCTAGGCCAAAGATGACAAAGGATAAGCAGGTCGCCACCAGGGATGTTCATACCATAGAGGCAGCTCCTCGAGGCAATGGTGGCAACGGGGGCAAGAAGACAAGCCAAACTCGTCCTTTCCCCCGCCTCGACAAATAGTCAGAACCACCCGGCCCCCATCCCTAAAGCCGACCTCGAGGAGCGGACGAGCAAGCCGTACTCCTTCGATATCGGGATTACCCGAGGCTCTTCGACCTATGTGTCAAGGATGATTTAATCACTATTCCTCCGGGGCCAAGAGACCCGGAGATGCCAACAAAGTCACCGAGCCTAACTTCGTCCATATCACGCAGTGTCGGGACATACACCGAAGAATGCTATCCTTTCAAGGATTTCGTGGAAAAGCCGATCCGAGACAAAGACAATTACTCTCGGTAAGCGCCGATAAACCCACCTAAGCCACACCCAAAACCGCCACAAAAGCGTAATGCGGCGGTCAATGTTATCCACTGTGCACCACCCCAAATAGCGGCGGAGCACGAAGAAGCCCCCGAGGGAGCGCAGCCCCCCGGGGAGGAAGCATATATGTATGCCACGAGGGCTCTACCGTTGTTTCGCAGGTTACAATGGAGAACCGAGGCACTCGGCCGGGAGATGTGGTTCGCCACGCGCAACCTCGCTCGCTATATTGGCCGGACGCATAAGGATGGAAGATATGGCGCTCGATCCAAATGTACCACACCGGCTCCGTATGAACCGCTCGTAGTCGCTCTCGTATAGTCACATATCAGACGTCTCAGAGGTACAATCCGGAGAAAGAGATCATGCTGAAAGAGAAGAATCAGATACCTTCTCTGCCGAGCATCAGATAATTCGGCCGCAATATGATACATACTCTTTCCCGTAGGGACGACCTGCAGATTCTCGACCGCGTTCGCCAGGCTCATACATGCCCCCCATCCGGCACAATATGATATTGGCTCCCCCGAACCCCGTCCGAAGACCGTATATACCATCGGACAAATTTGCATATTTTGGGAAATTGCAGGGGAGTGAAGAACATGATTGAGCACCTGATAAGAAGAGATATCATACAGCTGGGCAGACACCAGGTTCATCCGCCGCAACCACATGATAGGCTTGTCCCCCAGAACTTCGCTGTCAATGTGATCCACGCCACTCTAGCCAATAATGTGCTCGGGGGGCAGGAAGATAGAACCCGGATACAGGAAAACAAATCGGCCTCGCGTGTTCGTCGCATATCGTACACTTCCACCTAACATAGTAGAGAGGAGTGCGAGGCTTAACGAACAGTACCGAGAATAGAAATACGACAAGTGCTCAGTAGACACGGCGGAGACACCACGGATAAAGGTCCCCACCCGCCAGAGAAGAATGAAGCCAGAGGGAAAAGGCGAAGATAAAAGCCGAAGAGAGAGTCGCTTCCGACGCCCATAAAGGCGTATAACGAGCAGCAGTCAGTCCATCATAAGAAACCTGTGCCTCCGACCATCCGTCGCAAGCAAATCAAGAATTGGAAAAAGGCACTCAAAAGGAAAGCCAAGCGACAGGAGGAGCAGCGACTGGCAATGGAAGCTCCAAGGATCCTCACCCCTGTGCAAAGACTACAGCAGTCATGCGATCGCCGAAGAATACGAGCCTAAGCATCCCGCAGACCGGCTCCTCTCGGGCCTATATCCCCCGGGAATCACGGTCAAGGAAAATCCGGATCAAACAAAAGCCGGTCAAGCTACAAGCAAGAGATGCTCGATAGAGCAAAGATCGATTTTTCGGTCCGACGGGGAGGATGAAAGCGAGGTCGCGACTCGCTCCATAACCTCACATGCACATACGGTGAACATACCACCGCCGAGGAAGTTGTATACAAACAAAGAATGGAACCCGTAAACAACCTCCCCACCGTCCACCGACATACCAAATACGAAATGTACCCCAACATAAAAGGCAAAAGTGCCAGCAACGAAAGCACGGGAGAAAGTCATATACTTTCGAGGCGAGCAAAGATAGGCCGCAGCCGCCACCTACGATCAGCAGCCGCCAAAGAAGATCGTCGGCCTTCCTCCCATATCCGAGGAAGAGACAGGGGGCATCGAGGTCAACCCGGTGATAGGAGAAAGCAAAGTGGAATCGACAAAACAATCGAGGGAAATGATAAGCAGATAGACGATCCCGAGATTAACGAGGTAGTTCCACCACCACACAAGTCAACCTATACGCGAACCGTAAGGGCAGCGGAGATTGTTCCAAAGATCCAATAGTCTCCTTCCCCGTCCAAAGTCAAAAAGAAAATGGACGAAAAAGTTCTCGAACCGCATAAAGAAAATGCCCGTCACTTTCGAGCCGGGAGATGTTATCCCTAAGCGCAGAACCGAGAGAGACACCGGTTTCTAGACACAGAGCCGAAACATACGAGGTTCATACGACGGAGACGGCTTACGACGCTTACGCAAAGATCGGGCCTCCTTCGGGATGAAGATACGTCGATCCCCAACTCGTTCCACAATCGACCTTTGTATACGAAGGGGACGATTAACGGACACGAGGTTAACAGATTCTCGATAGATGCCGGAGCCGCAGCCAACATCCTCCCTCTCGAAGACTTTCGTGGCATTATATCTTACGCCACATATACAGAGAGCATCGTGAGTCGTGATCTCGTGATTCAATCAGATTTTCGAGGATGCGTCGGGAAAGGTGGAGGTCGAATTAACAATGGGAGATTCCAAGACAAAAGTCACATTCTATATCATTCATACTGACACCACCTACAAAGCATTGTCGGGGAGGCCATGGTTACATCGAATCGCATAGTGCCCTCGACATTGCATCGCGCATCAAATACGCAGGAAGTGGAAGCAACATAGAGTCGATGCCGACCCCGCTCCTTTCGAAGTGGCCGAATGTCATTTCGTCGATGCCGAGTTATATCTGGGAGGCAGAATTCCAAGAACTGATAAGGGGAAAGAAGTCTTCCAAGCCGCTGAGCTGGATGATGATCTGAAGGTTAATAAAACCAAGGCGGAAATACATCGACGGATGTCGAATACAAGCAAGACACAGAGTTCAATCCCCCGCGAACAAAGCGCCGACCGTACACACCGCAAATACAAGTGACGAAGGCCCTCGAATACGGTGTCGCATGCCTCCCGAGACGTTACGAGCTTAGAAAGGCAAGACGGTTCGACGGTGGAAAGCCCGAGAACCTTTGAAGTAAGATTTCCTGTGGGAGGGTGCCTTGTCTATTATTCAGAAGAAGGTGCGCGCCTTCCAGTCGAGGATGGTAACTTCGGATGGGCTGATGACCCAGCCTCAATAATGGTACCTGTGGAGGAGATGGGGGATGTCTCACCTTCCATTCGGCATATGGCCTCTAAAATGAAAATTCCACATGAGCAGTCCCAATACAGGGCTGACATGTTCCGGAGACTGTGGGATTCATCTAATCAACCCATCGCCTGCACGACATCTCGGGCCGGATACGAGCCCGACGGCGTCCTCAAAGACATTATGCTGAATACGGTCACGTTACAACCAGCCGGTGGATCTTCCGAGGCATCTTCTCGCTCACATCACGTCGGACGAGGAAGACGAGAGCGAGGAAAGCATCGCCGTACAAACAGCCGAACATACACACCGAAGAAGGCCTCGAAAAGCAAGGGACCCACGATAATAGCAGTCCCACGCAGCCGTAAAGGTCGAAGGGATAGAAGAATCAGAGGGCTCATTGATTCGAGCCCGCTCCCGAAGAATTCAAGACGGTGGCCAAGCCACCGTCGACGACTTGATAGAAATCAACTCGGGCAATGATAAAGAGCCTAGGCCCACATTTATAAGTGCTCTCTCGAACGAAGGAGAGAGGAAAATGTACAGGGACCTACTTTTGGAATACCAAGATTGCTTCGCCTGGTCATATCATGAAATGCCAGGTCTAGCACCCGAAGTAGCAGTACACCGGTTAGCAATATTTCCATCTGCTAAGCCGGTCAAGCAGGGTCAAAGGCGAACGAGAGCCGAATTGTAGCTCAAAGCGAATGCCGAGGTTGACAGATCGGCAGTGAGGTACAGCTCATCGAGCCACGCAATTACCCGGTCCGGTCGGCTAACATAAGGCCGCTCGTAAGAAGAACGGCAGATCCGTGTTTGCATCGACTATGTAGATCCGAACCGAGCTTGCCCAAAAGATGACTTCCCCTTGCCAATACCGTAGAATACGGTGGATATAACCACCGGGCACGGGGCATTATCATTCACGGATGGTTCTTCGTGGTATAATCAAATTCTCGATGGCGTAAGATGATAAGAACCGCACAAAGATTTCGCACTCCTAAGGGCATCTTCAACTATAAACGAATGCCTTTCGGGCTCAAGAATGCGGGCGCCACATACCAAAGAGCCATGACGAAGATCTTCGATGAAATGATACGACTTCGTCGAATGCTATATCGATGATCCGGTAGCGAAGACCGTCAACCGGGACGATCACATACGCGATCTAAGGAAAGTCTTCGAACGCCTCCGCTCATATAACCTCAAAATGAACCCGATGAAATGTGCCTTCGGGGTCGCCAGTGGCAAGTTCCTGGGATTCATAGTCAGGTACCGAGGAATTGAGATAGACCCCGAGAAGATCAGGGCAGTCAGAGATTTACCTCCACCTCGCAATATACATCAGCTGAGGTCGTTCCAGGGGAAGCTAGCGTATATCCGACGCTTCATTTCCAACTTATCGTGCGTATGTCACCGTTTCGCAAAATCGTCAAGAAAGGAGCGGTTTTCGACGGGATAAGGACCGCTGTGCCGCACGGACGGACTTAAACAATATCCGTCGAATCCTCCGTGCCGGGGGCACTCGTCGAGGTCGGCCCCTAATCCTATATATCACGGCCTCGGATGCATTCGGGCGCCATGCTAGCCTGTGTCAACGATGAAGATAAGGAGCAAGCCTTTATATTATTCGAGCCGGCGCTGACAGGCCCGAACACCGATATTCCCCCACGGAGAAGACGCGCTTAGCATCGGTTTTCGCCGCGAAAAGTCGAGGCATTACCTTCTAAAGACACGAGGTCACCCTAATTTCTAAGGTTGACCCTCTCAAATTCACGTCGAGGCAACCTCGTCCCAACAGGCGTTGTGCAAACGGGCCTTAATGCTTATGGAATTCGATATCAAGTACGTCCCTCGCAGAGCGATAAAGGGCAAGGCACGGCCGACTTCGCCGCCCATCCACTTCCAGATAATTCCCCTCCGAATTTTCAACTACCCGACGAAGAAACTCGAGGGAAGATCACGAAGTCCAAAGATACGGATATCGACCACCGGCAACTATATTTTCGATGGCGCATCCAAGACGGGAAGAATGCCCGGTGGCAAGATAAGGCCGAGGGCGGTGAGCAGCATTGTCTTCCTCGCCCGTACGGAGGCGTCCTCCACACCATACATGCTCGACAGACCCCTCACCAACAATGAGGCCGAATACGAAGCTCTCATCATAGGATTGGAAATCGCCCTCGAAATGGGGTTGCGATGCATAAAGGTGTTCGGCGACTCATCGTCGATCGTCCAACAAATGCTAGGGATATTTCAAGTAAGGAAGCGCAGCCGGTGGCATATCACGCAGCAGCCTCCGTATTGTCGTATAAATTCTCGCTATTTCGCATCCACCATGTCAAAAGGAGGCAAAACTCGCAGTGCAGATGCCCCGGCCAAGTTAGCCTCACTATCGTGCTACCTCCGTAAGGGAGAATGGATGCGGTCATCAAGAATAAGGTCGTTCCCGACATCGATAGATAAAGATAAGGGACTTACTGATTGGGAAATAAAAGCCCTCGATATGACAGAAGGCACCCCACAGCAAGAGGATGATTGGCGTCAACCCATCATTAATATCAAAAATAGGATATTGCCAGAAGAGCGTGCCCTGAGAATACGTACGGTAAAAAGGGCCGCTTCATATCACCATGATACGGAGAGCTATATAGGCTCACGCTCGAAAGGAAAGAGCCATTCGGCTGTGTGTCTCTCTCATCAAGCATACAAATCGACGAAGGAAGTCCATACGGTCTATGCGGGGCGCATCAATCCGGCCCAAAGATGAAGATTGCCATCAAATCAAGGGATATTACCGGCCTTCCATGTTCGTCGACCGCGAGAAATACGCTAAGGCATGTTTCGAATGTCGTGCGTTTCGCCCCATACCCGCACGCGCTCCATCTCGCCTACATCCAACCACTCCTATGTGGCCTGTCGCCGAGTGGGGCACGGATATAATAGGACCCTTCAAGCCATCCACCGTAGGCGCAAGAAATTCATCCCGGCGCCCACCGATTATTTTTCCGTACGGGCCGAGGCCATAGCCGCCAAGGAGATAATCGGAGCAAGGGTCGCCCGATTCGTCCGGCAACACATCATTTACAGATATGGGGGACCAAGTCGGGTCATATCAGATAATGGAACGCCTTTCAAGAGTCAGATCGTATACACGCTGGCGACCAAATTCCACATAGACCGAGGACGTCGACGGTTTATAATCCCTGTGCAAACGGTTTAGCAGAGGCGTTCAATAAGACCCTATGCAAGCTAATTGTCAAAGTCGTCGGCGCAAAGAAAAAGAACAAATGGGAGGATAGGATGCAGGCAGCACTATGGGCTTAACGAACCATCTATAAATCCCCTACCGGGTGTTCACCGTTTTCCTTGTTATATGGGAGTGAATAGGTAATACCAAATAAGTAGAGTTGGCCTCATATCGGATAGTCGTCCACCACGGCCTACCTACTAATGAGCCCGATGAGACAGAGAGAAGATATACGGAGCCGGACAAGTTGGAAGGGGATAGACCGAAGCCTATAAACACCCGAAGATATACTGTGCAAGGATGACTCGGGCTTACGATAAGCTCGTCAAACAAAGTGGCATTCCGTAAAGGGGAGTTAGCGATGGTCAAGCGTAAAGATGCAATGGCAAAGACGGCCCAAAAATAAATTCCTTCCTAATCGTCTCGGCCCCTACGCGATAGATCGGGTATACGAAGGAGGAGCTTATACAAAGGGTCGACAAGAAAGGCACTATTCCTTTCCCTCCTCTGAACGGCAAACATATCAAGAAATACTATGCTCCTGAGCATGAATTCAGTGGGAGTTGGCCTGACTAGGGAGGCCAAGTTCATATACACAACATTTGGTAAGAAAGTCAGGCACCGTGAGTCGGTTGCCCATATGCAAGCTGGCTCCTAATAAGGTTTTCCGCCCCATCAGTAAGGAAGGTGTCCCATAAGGATGACCCGATATGGTCCTTTTTATGGGAAAGGAGGCAACAATGAAGTCTCGATCCTCACTTCCTTCACAATTAATTGGAAATATTTCCGAATGCCCCCAACCATGGGGATAGCAGTGGCACAATATCATATCCCCCATCATACTATATAAACATATTTACCCATACACAAAGGCCCGTGTACCATATCCGTACAAACTCGCTTTATACCCATACTGAGGGAATATCCCCCACCATAACATCATATATATATATATAGCCATCCGGCATCCACATATCCGTGCGCCAAATACTGCTGTCCCTAAACAGGAGGCATACATGTCCGAATATCGGTTTCAATCGCTTTTTCGATACCGTAATGTTTTCTCGCGGCTTCGAGATTCGAACATCAAGATCCGTCATACGAGATCCGCCGTTCTCGCTTTCGTTTTACGAAATCGAAATAAACGGATCCTCGCAATGCGAGGGATCCCGTCTCGCGTCGTCGTCGAAACATATATCATCAACTCAAAAGCAGCCTCGCAAGACAAGACAGATATTATACGAAGCATAAACCGCTCGCTATTCAAATAGGTTTCGTAATAACAACATAAGCAGTAGTCTATGAAGATCCGGTTATAAATCCACGGATAATACAAGAGCTAATCTAAACCGAAGGATGCAATTTCTTCGCTCTTCCACTGTTCCATGTACGTTTTCACACAACAATACATAGAGTGGCGGGATTCGACATCGCCTATTTCCTCCACCAATGGGTACGATGAAGACAAGCAACAGATAATTCTCCCCGCGCAAGGTCCATACGGATCTTCGCCTCGCCCGCCGAACCCCGAAGCTCTCCTAGGCGCGCCTTGGCTCGCTTAACGCTTCGCATTCTCGCTCACCCCTGCGCCTTCCGTCCATACGAGGAAGATAGGTGGTCTCCCACCATTCCCGGGTGTGCTTTCGCCTTCGCAGAATCGCGTAAACGCCCCCATAAGGCCTCGACTGCGGCAATCCAGGAGTTCATATCACAGCCTGTCTCACGATAAAAGGCAGTCATTCGCGCCAGATTACCGCGCAATTCTTCTATAGATGGCAGAGGGTCCAATAGCGATTCCAAATTCTCCGTTGCAGCCCTCCCGCAAGCAAAAATGACACCTTGCCAATCGGAGAAGGATCCGGCCGTATCGTGCCCGCTCAGAGAACGGAATATTTCCCGCAACCCTGCATGATAAAATAATGAGAGAGATAAAGTCTCGAAAGGATATCAAATACAGAATATATACAAAAAAAGGCAAAGCTTACGAGGATCGGATAATTCCGCGCGAGGAGCAAAGGCGCGTCATCTTCGCCTATAATAAACAAGATCGTGGTCGAAAATATATATGTACAACCGCAAACAAAAGTGGGCATGGCAACGGTTGGACGACTATGATATCCGCCGTGCGATATTCAACCAAAGACCTCCATCGCCGCCTTATCGCGACTCATCATTTCCCAATGGATATCGGATGCACTCACCATAAAGAGCGATGAATATATACTATAAATACATACGCCGGGCAATCATAGACCCAGCAAATGGATGCAGAAACCATAAATCCAACCCGGAGGCGGAACAGATACCCTCCTGGGCCATGGACAGAAAAAGGATATGACCCCCACGACGCCGGTAGAGCATATGGAAATGTTCCCCCGCTAGTGATAGCAGTTTGCAAGAATATGCATATATATATGTCAAGCTTATGTCAATATGGATGCGTAAGGGATAAAATACGCGTATATCATACATACATCATATACTAAGGCGATAGAACAAAGAAAGGACAACGAAGGACCATGTCAACGCCATTTCGTTTCCCAACATACAACCATATCAGCCCATATACATGACATACGTGGCCGAACATACACATACCGTACATTGGCTAATAAGCACATATTTTCTAAGGCCAAAGATACGTATTGATGGTAATATCCGTATCTGTAAGCGCAAGAGCACCAGTGTTCGAAAACATAATCATTTATAAGGCAAGGCACATACGCAATGTACCGATGCACACAAGAGACATAATTCTCTTATTTAAGATTCATCCGACAAATACGCATATGCTATATATAAGTCATTTCAAGCATATATATAACATATAGACAAATACGCAGAATATAAGGTTGAAAGCAAAGAAGAAAACCCAACAGAGGGGAATGCGTGCACGCTATATATAACAAAGCATCTGAATATTTCGAGCAAAGTTTTTCATACACAGGACCGCGACCCCACTATCCCATGAAGCGGGCAGTCCCCCAACCTACACAGGGGCACGACAACAAGGGCGAAGCTGCCCCAGTGCCTCCAGGCCAGCTACTAGACGCTGCTCCTCGCCCTCTACCCGCCGTACTCGAGAGATGTACCGTCGTTGCCTCGCACAACAAGCACATTCAAGCCCACCGGTAAGCACCCTCGCCCGAAGTTGTTCAATATACTTCATGGACTTGTCAACCGCCTCTCGAAGATCATCGCCAGCCTCGAGCCTCAGCACGCAGTCGGCCGCCGACGATCCCACCGCTCGTTGATGCGCTCCTTGTCCGCACGGACACCGCGCATCCTTCTTCATCTCTTTCGCTCGCGTATGCGTGATATCCTGTGCGAGGCAGGCCCCTTTCTCCCGTATAAGCCGGGAGAACCGGCCCCAAACTCTCTCCACAAACAGAACCCAAAGCCGCATATCCCCACCCAAAGCACGATAGCAGGTCGTGGAGCGCTGCAGTTCCTCTTGCATTTCCCCCACGGGCAGAAGAGGGTCCAGGAGGCTATCCAAGGCGCGGATCATACTGTCTCCGCTGCTCATGCCCACCCTGGATACTCGAACTATGGAAGTAGGCGATGATATGCCCAACTCCGTAACTCCAAAGATCCTTCGGAAGGTTCACCGCATAGAACAAGGAAAAGGACGTGTCGAATATATTATACATAACACGAAGAGAAGACAAGGAAAGGGAGGTAATATACCGCGTAGGAGTTGCCTCTACAACCGAGGCCTCGTCAATCTCCGGATACATCTTCTCGCAATCGTCCGCAAACCAAGATACGCACACATCATATACGAAGTCCATCGCAACAATACAAAGCAGAATATGGCGTAAATAAAAGACATGTGACAAAATAAATACATGTTTAGGAGCCAAGCTTGTTTCGGCCAACTGTCAAGGCATCGCCTATCGTTGTCGATGCCCCGAAAGCTTGCGCTCGCATCGCTCCCCGCAAAGCGTGGCTAGCCCGGCACATGTACCCCGCAAAGTAGCCCCAAGATCACCGCAGGCCGCACCGTAAGCATCTTTTTCTACGGATCCGCACCCTCCAGATTATCTACAGTGGGCCGGCCAGCTGTCCCGTATGGCCGGAACGCCGCTGCTATGACCAGAAAAAGAGGGGGCAGCGCCCGCATCGCTCGGTCGGACATCTCCGCCGATCGATAGGCCTGGGATATCTACCCCACCTGAAGCTGCAACAAACATAAGCATATAAGCTTATACAACAATAAAGAATAGATTGAAAGGATATAAGGCAACAGCTGTCTCACCTATGAAGGAACTAGCTGCCCTTTCATCACTAATCGCCCCCAAATGTGGCACATCAGCCCCATTAGGGTCAACCGCCCGAGGAGGAAAACTAGCAAGATCGCCGCCGTATGGACTCCTCATTCGGAATACTAGGCCCTACATAAAAGGCCAACCATGTCAGCATCATACAACAAGAATATGAAAATAAGAAAGAGAGGGTCGAAGGCCATTACCAACAGGTGGCTCATTCTCAATCTGGACAACATCAAAGTCAATACCTCCTTCCCCATGGAATGACATAGGAGAGGGAGAGCGGGGTGTAGGAGAACGTACCGGGAAGGGGACCTCCTCACGCGTAGGAACCACCACCCGGATTCCCTCTCGATACCGATACGCTACATACACCACCTAAGCTTTCCTCCGCCGTACAAAGAAGAGAAGCCTCGCCCAAAGAAATGGATAGGGTTTTAATTCAACATCGTAATCACCCTACTATGAATTTAGGAGTTAGAAAATACCTTCTCCCTCACGAGGCCTTTTTCGGGGACGAGACGAGTCCCCAAATAACTCGATCTCTTCGCAGTAGGTTTCGAAGCCCCCGCTTCAGAACGCCCGCGAATGAAGGTAAAGCACAGAGCAAGAGGGCATATATTCGATAAAGATAATACGAAACCACACGCATACCCGAAGATGGCGGTGTCGTGGCAGAGCGACCAGCAAGCCGCATTTCGGCCCACGTGTCGTGCCGCCCGATGAACAGATACGCGGACTTCATCAAAGGTAGAAGCTCGCTCGATGGCCAGACATATCCGAGAGGCCCCTGTGCATATACCGTAGCAAGAAGATGCCGTTGCCATATACCGAGCGATCACGAAGCTCCGCAGGCTCCCGAGAAGGAACTCGCCGCCGTCCAAAGGCGCCAAGAACCATCCGCCCATACCGCCGACAATAGCCGGAGCACCGGGCCGTCGCGCTCGATGCGCGTACCGAAGCGGCTCGCATAAAGGGTCAATAAGCCCCGAGTATGGCTCAAGGAATGGTGCAGGAAGGAGGCCAAGTCTGCTCCACTTCTGATATCGCGCCAAAAGCTTCCCCTTCAGATCTCGAAAATATCTATCGAGATAGGCAGAATCAATATCTACAGGAGCGCAATCCTTCTGCTTCAATCTGGTGAATTCAGCTTTCGAAATAATAACAGGAAGCTCTCGATAGTTGTGGCCGCGATGAAGCCACCACCGCCATATAAAATATCAAACTCACCAAGAGCCCCAATAAAGAGGGATAACAATAGCAGCCTCGCATAAGGCCTCAAGCAGATAGTTCCACCACCACTTACAGCCCACCAAATGATAACTGGCCGGCGATACGCACGGCAAGGAATGTCGAAATCGCATTAAAGGCACTCCTCGATCGAAGCCAAAGTTCCCGGCAAACCGGCGAGGAAAGTAGGTTTCAGATGGTCCGACCCTCTCGATGAAACACCAAGACACTCGTACGGAGGCTCAAATACCACTCCCTCGCCACCCCATTCGTAATGTCCGCCCGATAGGGGCCGACCCACCGAGTACCCTTCTCACCCGTACTCCCGAATGTGGTCCGAAGCCTTGCAGCCTACGATCAAACTTCGCACCCGGAGAGTTTTCCTCGGGCACAGAGCGAGAGCACGTCTCCCAGAAGCAAGCTCATTTATAGGACGCCGAATACGCCGTTCTGTTGATCTCAGCATCAGAGCTTGGAATGGATCTATGTTATCTTCTGGAGGAGGTACGCCATCGAATAAGAAGGATGCCCACGTGCCTACATAATGAGTAGCCATAACAACTCTGCAGTCCCGGGGGAAAGGATGAGTACTCAGGGCTCCCAGAGAATGATAAATGGCCGCTAGGGCAGCAGGTGCAATAGATAACCGTTTCCCCGCAGCCAATCCGCAAGGTGGCATATGGCTCCACCCGATAGAGTCCGCATCGCCGAATGGAATAGCAAACGTGGACAACCAATAAGCAAAATACGCCGCCAAGTGCGTAACCTCTCCAAGCTCCCAGGATCTTCAACTTCTCGGGATATCACCCAATATAGAGAATGTCCGATCGCACGAGGGCGCGATAGCCTCAAAAGGCGAGTCCTCGTCCCCGCCGAGCCGAGCAAATGCACGCTTATACCGTAATGGGCCTCCATAGAAATATCAAGCCACGCCCTCGGCACCGACTCTCGCTAGGACCATCGAGGAGTCGTATCTCGCTAATAAATGCCAGTCCCGCCATACCTTCATAAGGAACCCGTGGCAATAAGGCAAACAATAGTCGCCCGTCCCCGTAGTCCGGCACCGGTGTAGATCATCAAGCACCACCTCTTCATAAGGGTCCCCACGAATAGGCAACCCCGATAACACGTGGAAGCTCCGCAGATCCAAAGGCGGTCTCGCTCGCCAGCGGGCAAAAGTGTTCCATCCGCGGTCGAACCTTTCTCGCCGCGTTCGGATATAACCCTCATGCAGGGGATAGCCATACAACGCTGCCCCCACAGCTGATCTTAGCCCCACACGGTCCAGACGAACCGAGAAGTTGGCTGTAACATACTCTAACCACTCGCAAGCGCCAGTGTCTAGGACGACGAGGAACCGATACCGATAGTCCGCCATACCACCGTCAACGCCGCATAAGATATCATCTAATACGCAATGCCATCATAATTCTCCCCACTATAACGGGGATGACACGGTTGAAGAAATAATCCTCGACGACGAGCCGAGGACACATAATCGCATCGACGGTTCGCCGCCATATACCCGGCCGAAAATCGCAAGTCATAGTGCACCGCCGCCAATATCACCAATCGTCCCAACGAGCGCCGAGACGGATATGACCGACGAGGAGTGGTCCCCGCCGGGAATGCAGATACGGCGTACACGCACCCATCACCGAATCTCTGCCCAGAAGGATAGCGCACTCGAGATAATGTCGATCTCGAGGAGAAGGAGATGAGTCTGGAATGTCTTCCAAAGGATTCGGAAGCCGAATAAATTCCGCAGTTCTTCATCGGAAGGCGTATAGGCGGGATAATCACCCGACCTCGTCATATTGATAACGGCCTACGACATAACGAATCCCGTTCACCTCAACAGCCTCCCGACGCCCGCAGCATCCATAGGCTCCCCGGCGCCCAAACGGAATTGAAACCGCCCATATCGAGATCCGATCAAGTCGGCTCGGCTTCGGCACATATACCTTAGCCGATCTACCACGAGCTTCAGATCCACGGAAGAAGACCCGTAAGCACCCGCACTAGCCATATAGCACCCGCAGCAAAGATAAAGATAAAGATCGAATAGATGCATATAGCCGTATAAAAGGCACTTTCGTCAAAACACGGCAATCTCCCTACGTAATACGGTCTTCGGAAGATTACCCGCGGGGGCATTTGTTGGCACTCAAAGTTTCTAGATGAAATACGAGCATATACAAATAGGAATGAAAATATTTAATTCCCTACGGCCTAGCAATAGAGAAAGGCCTAAGGTCACGGGCCCAAGACCGGCCAAGTATGGCATACGAAGAGATGAAGCCCCTCCATACGATGAATATGCTCCCCTAAATCAGACCTCCCAATGCAATCCACCATGTATACGGATGCAAAACAAATGGAATATGACCCAAGACACGCTACCAATGGATATTCGGGAAAGGTGGGCCGATTGGCTCCGTTTGGAGGCCTTGGACATATACATGTATATATATATGTCCACCGGATACACACTTGATTTCCGACATAAAGACACGCTCACGACAAAGCTTTCAAGAGAGAGGGCTGGAAATCACAAGACATCAAGTCGGACAGACTCGGCTATAGTCACTTAGGTGATATACTACCAATAGAGGGCTCATAGCCAGTATATATATATAGAGGGACATGCTTATAATCGAGCATATATGGCAGCCGAACGTACCCACCTTAGGAAACCCAAGTCAAGATATACTTAGGACATATGTCCCGTCCACCAAAGAGGGAGGGGGGATGCGATAAAGACCCCAAATCAACGGAGGCTCAATTCAAGACAAACAAATAAGGAATCGAGAGCCAAGACCTTTATAAAGCCGGCAGGACATCATCAAAGGGGGCAGTACGCCGAAGAAAGGAAATAGATATCGACATACGCACGGTATGAAATAAACTATAAAGCACATACACGGAGAAGCCAGGTCTTCACACATGCTCAAATCAACACAAAAACAAATGAGAAGAGGTCATGGATATAAGGCAGATGATAGACCTTCTCCAAAGGACCCAATTCAAAGATGTTCAAGAGCCGGGTCCTCACCTTCATATGTACATATCTAAGGACATATGTCCCGTCTAGCCAAAGAAGAAAGCGAGGGCCGGAAATAGCAAATAGAAGCTAAACCGGCTCCCGATTAACAGTCCGGCAAGAACCACTTTAGGACATGCCGCCGATGGTCTAGATACATACGGAAGGCATCCATTTGGCCCGGATTGAGGATGACCCAATCCAAGATATCGAGGAGCCGGATCTTCACATACATATGCAAACTAACACAAAACAAAGGAGATTGAAGAAAATACATCTCTATATAACCGGCCATGCATATATGGCATGATATGGAATAATTGGAGCAACGGGCATGTTATCGACGTAAAATAGAAAGAAGTGCATAGCATAGATGAACAAATTGTGGATGATTAGAACTTTACTTACCCGGAATAGCTTCGAGGATGTGCACCTCCTCGGCCCGATCCCAAGATGGAAGAGGCGGACTCGGAACTCCAAGACAAAGGATCTCCTTCAAGAATATCCAAGCAAAGGAGAAGAAGGGTGCGGTAGAAGAGGACAGAAGGCCAGATAGAAGAAGGCCCCGCGGGTAGAGAGTTTGTCTCCAATGAGGAGACTTAACAAGAAAACAGATGAGAGGAGGATCCGCGGGGGAAGGAGGGAAGAAAAACAACCGCACCATTCAAAAAGATCCGGGATCATCCAATGGACAGATCAATCAATCAACAAGATATCGATCTCCTCGGCTCATCAAAAGACCCTACCGGATCCTTAATGAGATAATATCCATCGGATTCTAGTTAACGGGATATCCGGTAGATACCCACGAGCAAAGATGCTTACCGGATGATAAATCCTTAGATCCTTAATGGTATTAATATCCATTAAGTGATTGAAATAATATACGATCAAGTATCGGATTGGCCAATTATCAAAGGCATTGGAGCATGGATATTCCCCGGTCCATTGAAGATGATCAAATTGGATCCTTAATGGGATTAATATCCATTAAGGGATTAAGGGTCCCGATTGATTGGATTAAGATGTGATTAAGGGCCGGGATTGATCAATTGACAAGATTATTCAAGCAAAGATGCTCCCCGGTCCATCGAGATGGCTAATTGGATCCTTAATAGGATAATATCCATCGGATCCAGCCTAATTGGATATTCGATTAAGGAGGATTAATTCTTCGGGGCGTAGGCAATAAGGCCTAGCTTCAATCAAGCCCCGGATGGCCAATGATTCGCCATAAGCATACCCCATGGACGGAGGGCTAGGATCGGGCTATCAAGAGAGGGGCCGGGGCAGCTAACCAAAGGCCGAGATCCGTACTTATGCACGGGGTGGATCCGATGATAATGAAGTGGCCAGGATCATCCAAGGACTCGTCAAGCCCCACTCTCCCCACGTCGGAGAACACGGCCCCACTCTCTCCACCCGCACACTCCCACGATCCCCCACTCTCTCGGGTGAACAAGACTCGTCCAAAGGGCCTATAACAGGGCCAATCCCGCACATGGAAAGGGGGTCGGGCAAGAGGAGAGAAAGAAGGAGGAGAAGGCAAGGTCTCAGAATCCTACCAAAGAGGACAGCCGCACCGATCAAGAGTCTAAGGGAATTCCGAGGGATCCAAGGTAAGATGTCATAGCCATTTCATAGGCCGTCCCCTCCTCTAGATGCTATATCCATCTCGAGGACAAATTCCCTCAATTCCCCTCCCATTTTAAGAAGATATGGCCCGGCCCAAACCTCGCAACTCCTAGGCATATATTAGGACTTCACAAGCCCATTCTCTTCATCCGCTCGGGCATATTCGTGCCTATTCTGTAGATATAAAGAAGGCCATGTCCAACGAGCCCATATCGCTCTCCGGATATATCCCCATATACCCTTACAAACCTCGTTAGACAAACCTCGTCTTTCCTCCATCATTCCTCTCATAACAGCCCCCCCCCTCCGGTCCGAAAGTTATGAAGAAGATCTCTCAAAACTCAACTACAAGCAGGCGGAGCAAGGCATGTGAGGACGAGGTTATACCCGGTCTATTCGGAACCCATACGATGGTCCAAATGCCCCCGGTAGCCTTAGACAAAGCACAAGGCAAGAGGGAGAAGACGGCCAACCGGGCCTCGGACGGAGATGTGGGATCCGACCACGAAGCCATACAATTCATGGTCCGGGGTTGCCAAAGGGCTGATCATGCCCCAATATCGGGCATAATCCCATAAATGTGTCTCGGATGGGACCAAATACATGAATGGTCCTACGATGAAGAAGACAATGCACGGCGTACTTTGTATAACGAGGTTATACCCGGTCTATTCGGGAACCCATACGATGGTCCAAATACCCCCCGGGTAGCCTTAGTTAAAGAACAAGGCAGAGGAAGAGGATGGCCAACCGGGCCTTGAAGAGAGTATGATATCCGACCATGGAAAGGAATATATCACATGAAATTACCCTCCGGTTATAAAATCAGAGGTCGCAGGTGCCAAGGGACTGATTTATGTTCATACAGATACGAGTATAGCCCAATATCGAGCATGGTTCTATGAATATGCCCCGGCAAGGCCATATATATATACGGTCCTTCGGATCTATCTTACAATAAAGAAGACCAATTTCGGGACAGAATTCATGGCAAGGAGCCTTGAATAAAGAGGCTATGGATATATGTACACCTCACCATACGAGGATGTGTAAATTGCCATATGGCATGATTAATATACATATGATGATGTTCATAGAAAGATAAACAAAAAATGCATACCTACACATTCCGGTCACGGGAATCATGTGCTCATAACAGTCACTATGGATGCCTAATATTGTGTCAAGTCCTAAGCCATTTCACAAGACAAGAGGGTGAGATGACCTTAATACGATGAAATTGGAGTTCAACTCCGCATTACATACCATATGAATTCAATTGAATGGATATGCCGATACGCATACGATGATGATCAAGGACCATTGCTTATATATATCTATATATATATATACGAAGCCCCACCGAGAAGGCCAATCCCGAACATGCATATAGTTTGACAATGTCCGGATTGGGCACTAACCTTTGGATTTCGTGCATATTCTAAAACCCGAGGGAGTCGACTCTCGAATTGACGAGAAATGGAGGATCGCATACGCAAAACTTAAGACTAAGAAATATCGATCTAAGTTAGGCCATAAGTGTCAGCAATTATCCTCAAATAGCACTTTGGGGTGTCATATTTGAAAGCTCATATCTTTCGCACCCCGATTAGAATATAGTGAGGGATATAAGGAATTGTATTCGTGGCATTATAAGCCTTGGAATCTTAATAAGATTCGAGGGTCCTCACCCCGGAATCTTGCATTTTTAAAGGCCCTAACTCGATCACATTAAGGGAAGGTGTCAAAGGGCTTTTAGATCCGAACAGTGAATATTCTATGATAGCCGAATTGGGTGTCTCGTAAAATACGCAGATCTCAACCCATGGTTCAGCCGGATAATGACCCGCCCTAAGGTCAATTTCAAAGATCGTATTTCGGTCCGAACCCCACCATACCTGTGGCATCTTGGGTCTTGGAGTTCCAGCCTTGGCAATGTGGTTCGAGGATCCCTACCCCCGAAGATTATATCTCTCGACCTTGACTCCCGCCATAGGCCGCCCGGTTCATAAAGAGAAGAGGTTCAACAGCCCCTAGATCCGAGCATAATCGTATCATGAAGAGGCCAAAATAGGTATCCCATGCTATATGCGCATATGTATATACAGACCCATACGGTAAACTTATAATCAAACTTATGGTTTATATAAGCTCGTGTCCGGGTACGAGATCAGCGAAGAAGCTCTAATACATAACTTGGTGCTTCGGAGATCTATATATATGTATACAATTTAGTCCTTTGAAGTTTTTTGACTTTAAGTCCGATCTCGGTCCCGAACATAATCAAAGTCATTCCATAGGCTATACAAATCCGACCGATTTTCACTTTAGCCGAGATCGTGGCTTGAATACGGGCATGTTTCGTAACGGAGCCTCGACATACGGGTAGGTATAGAATCCCGAATTTTAGACCCCATCCCGGAGGTTCATATTCCGTAAATCTTCGAGAAGGATTCCAACCATAGGTAGCACGGTCTTGCTTCCGGAATTTTAACTCTAAGTGCGGCCAGCCCGAGGGGTAGATGAGGATAAAATTTCGGTTGGTCTTGGATCCGAATATAAACAAAGTCATAGATAGCTTGTGACGGAGGCTAAGACATGCCTTTTAGCCAATGTAAAGGGGTCCGATATGGCAGTGGTTTTGGCCGCTGGGTAATATAAGAGATGGATATCTCACGCCCGGCTAGTCTCAACTTCGAGACAGCTTTTCGTTGCGTATATCCAATCGGCCTAAGGTCGCATTGGCATATAAATCATCTATTAATCCCCCTCCTCACTACATACCAACCCTCCATTGACCTATGTACAGGTCACGTATTGTCCCTTCTATCCGACCCATGTACGCGCCATCTATTCAGCCCTTGTCGACCTGGATACGTGTCATTGGGTTCGTATATATCAACTCCACGTAATGGTCATGTATCTAGCCTTTAGTAATCCCATAATCGGTCATATTTTCTAGCCTATATCGACCCATATACAAGTCACGTATTATCCCCCCTATCGACCCATATACAAGTTATATGTTCAGCTCCTATCAACCTATATCAGCCCCACACACAGGGTACATACCGCTCCCTCATCATCCCATTTATAAACTACCTCGACAGCCCCCCGTTCGACCCATATACGTGTCATCTTCCAGCCATATAGTGACTCTACAACCGGTTACCTATTCAATCCCTATCAGCCCATATACACGACATTTTGTTTAGAGGCATATCAACCCCCATAGTTGGTTATGTGTCTAGCCTATATTTGCCCCATAACCGGTCATATGTTCACTCTCTACTGACCCATAAATAGGTCACCTTTTTAGCCATTTACCGACCCCCTACATAGGTCATATCCCAGCCCCTTATTTACTTTCTACATGATCCATACCTCAACTCATCACGCGACCCCATACATATAAAGACTAGAAACTGTCTATAGTGAGAGTTATGTGGAAATCAGATCGGAAGTCAAGGCACAGTGTTTATTTCCAAGACTTTCAAATCCTAGATGTTTTTCGAATGATTCCATTTGTTCAATAGACAAGAACTTATAGAAAATCGATATAGATTTTGATCTGAATATGCTCGGCTCTTGATTAGCCTCAATAATTCAACCTATGTCTTAATATAAGAAGTTAGGTTGAGAGACTAATCTTTCGCAAGGTGTGGAGAAAATCCTTGCCCACACCCTCAAGCTTAGATATTAAGGTTTCGACATTATCATTATACCGTCGGATTTAAATATTAAATTCGCATTCCATTGCTTTCACGGGTTATAATCCCCGTACGCCGATATTTTGTGGATGAATGTTCTCTTTCGTATACGAGTTGCTACGACAGTTAATCAAGGGTGTCCGAGAGTCTCGGTGTAATTAACATCGGAAATTCGCAACTTCCGATGGAGAGAGGTCCAAAGACAAATTTTATGAACCCTAACCTCGACATATACATATTTTGTGCATACCACATATTTTGGCTAATATTTTCTATGAAATATCATGTATTTTCATAGTAGCCAAAGATAATATAAGGAAAGTTCATTTCTCGAATAAACGGAAATCAAATGAATTTTCAAACCATATCATACCACCCATATTCTTATATATATTTTCATATCAGACATTCTTCGAGGTTTCACAGCAGCACACTCTATTGACCTCATATTAGAGGATATAAGTAAGGAGCCTTCGGTCTTCACACTAATTAAGCAGCCATTGGCGATCACATCATTTATCTACTCATCCCTATTTACTCATCATGAGGAAACATACCGAGGGGCACAATCTAATCAGGTATTGGCACCCAAAAAATTCCTAAGCACGCAAAAATAGTAAGTTTTGGGCAAAATACACAAAAGAAAACCGAATAGACAAATTAGACTCATTTTTTCAACAAATTGAGGGCCAACCGGCCAAATGGGCCCAATAAGTCTTATTGGGCTTAACCGATCGGACAACGGCTCGATAACGATCAAACATCACCACGTGGTCCGCCCAGCTCGTACTTGAGCAATGCCAAAGTCAAGCGAAAATCCGACTTCTATTTGGCAAACCACGGGCAAAATGGTGAAAACAAAATCTCGTATGACCTTGGGTAGACCTAATGGACCCAAATGACAAAACAAGTGGGCCCACGGTACTATACTAGTCAAGACCTTTCCAACGGTGTCCCAAATGTCATAACCTGACTCCAAACGGTAACATGACGGTTTTGCCTTTGTGGGGTCCGAACAATCTGGGGAAAGTCCAAAGAAAAGTGGCACCTCCAAAAGGTCTACTTGACTTCCAGGTGAATAATGACAAAGTTGAAATGGCAATCCAACCCTTATTCGGAAAGTTACGGTAAAAAAAGTTGAAACTAGATTTTCGAATGGCCTTATCAGGGGCATATCAGGCCCAAAAGACAAAACAAATATAGACTGTACTGGGCCGAGGCCTTCACAACGGTAACCCGAATGTCGAAATCCGGCTTCGCACGGACCTCCGACGGTAAAATGATCTCTTTTACCCTTCGTATGTCCGAGCCATTCGGAATGTATGATAACATATCGGCACATCATTGGGTCTACCCAACTCCAAGTTTAAGAACATTCAAGTCGGATCCAAAATCTGTTTCATGTCCGGCAAGTTATGATAAAAACAGTCGAGTGGATTTTCAGACAGCCTTTGCAAGGCTTAGTGGGCCCAAATGAACAAACAAGTGGGCCCATAAAATTATACCAGTCGAGATCTTCACAACGGTGTCCCGAATGTCGGAATCCGACTCAAAAAAAAATGATTGTTTTGCCCTATTGAGCCCAAATGGACTAGGGTAGGTCCATCAACATGTGGCATCACCATCATGTCTGCCCAACTTAGAGTCAAAGAATGTCAAAGTTGGATCATCAATTCGATCCATATCCAGAAAGTTATAGATGAAATTCAAAATTTGTAGGGCACACACGCACTACGAGATAGGTGCAAATCTATCCAAACAGCCCGTGAACATGCTTATTTATACGCGGACTCCAAAGTCTAGACTATAAATATTTAATTATATTTTAGATGTAATTTTCAGAATTTTTAAAGATCGAGATCATACCGATTGGAAAATTTACCAAATTGGTGATCCCCGGAAATTGAGGATTCTCAATGGTTAATCTGTTGAAGCGTGAAAACTATGGCCATTGAATCATCTTCCGGACAATTCCAGTTATTTTTTAGACTTATTTAATTAATTCCACGAAGAATTAATACTGACTGTTGGATCGGAGCCATCTTGATTGAAATCAAGTCAAACCTGATTTGGAAAAATCGAGCAGCCACCCTCTCTCTCTCTCCTGCGGCACCTGCCCATCCCCATTTGGACTCCTACAATCTAGGATACAATTGAGGAGAGCATTTATCCATTGGCCATTTTACAAAAAAATAAAATAAAAGAAGGGAAAGAGGGAGCTACGGTCGAAAAAACTTCCCTCCCTCATCTCTCCTAATTTATCTCTCCCTCCCCCGTATCATTCTTTTGCCACCTCAACCTCCCCTGATTTCTCTCCCTCCTATTATTCCCACGTAACAGCATGCCAACAGAAGCTGTTACACATTAAAAAAAGAAGGCACGATCGCCAAGCTGGCAGCAGCACCAACAGGAGGCAACCCACTAGCGCAACAGCCGCAGCTCCAGCCCAATGCAACGGCAGCATAAAGAGAAAAAAAAAAAGGAAGGAGCAGGGGGATTTTTCCCACAACACTAACTGCCGCTGCCTCTCCTTTCTCTCTCCAGTGCACAGATCCCCTTCCCTCAATTAACTCTTATAATTTAAGAGAAAATTGAAAAGAGTTATTATCTTCCTTTAATTGACACTATCTCCCTTCCCCTTGGATCCTTCTCTCTCCCCTCATCCCACGTATGTTGCCAGCCGGGTCATCTATAGCCATCTCCTTTTTTGCCATCAGTTATATAAGAAAACAAAAAATAAGGCTGCTGGCAGAAAAGACCACACACACCCTTCCCTCCTGCTGTGCATCCGACGACAAGAGCTTCAGCGATCCCATCTCTCTCCCCCCCTGCCTGCTGCAGCATCCAGTGATAGGAGAAGAAAGGCCACAATCTGGTAGGCAGTTGATGTAACCTCAAAAATCTCTCTTTTAAAAGATTTTGGTTTTGGAAATTCATTTTCCAGTTTGAATTTGATTAGACCTTAGCATTGACTTCTTAGGAAAAAAAGATGGTATTCCATAAAAGTACTAACTATGGTCAAAATTATATATTGAGGTTGTTAGGTTCTTTGAAAATTTGTTTTGACCTCTCCCCGTCGGATGGTGCGAAGATCCGACGTTAATTACATCGAGATACTCGAAAACCCTTGATTAAGCATCATAGCAATCCATTGAAGTAGAAAAAACGTGCATCCAAAAATAAACATTCACAAACACATGGACATAGGAGAAAACAATCCCATAAACTTGATGGGATGCAAGCACCTGATTTGTTTGAATTTGATTTGAGTTGAATTGAATTGATTTGATCTTTGGTTTGAGTCTGAGACAATCTGTTTTAAGATTTGATTTGAGTTTGAAAATTGATTAGGGACTGATTTAATTTCAGTTTTGCTTTAGATTAGTTTGGTTAAAGTTAATTTGTTTTGAGATTTGATTTAAGAAATTGATCTGGATTGAGTGAAATTGACCTAAATTTGTTCAAGTCAGATTTGGCTTGGAATGAAGTTTGTTTGGTTTAATTTTGTTTGATTGAAATTAACTTGAGTTTAATTTAAGAGTTAAAGAGAAATTTGATTTGATTGAATGTTTTTTCAGATTTTTTACAGTTTCAGTTTTGCTTGAGTTTGGATTACTTAGAGAAATTTGATTTGATTGAATGGGATTGATTCAGATTGAATTGAACCAGAATTGAGTTTGATTTGAGTTGAATTTTTGTTTGATTAAATTGAATTGTTTGGGTTGGATTACAGATTCCTTAAAATGTGTTGATTGATCTTTTATTATTTTTATATATTTTATGGATTCAGGTTTATTTCAAGTGGTTTATTTATGTGATTATGAATTTTTTTATCTTCAAGATCATTAAGTTAAAAACCGGTTGAATTTAAATTGAGAGCCTCTGTGAATTGATTCATTATGTATTAGTTGTCTGGACCTTTAATCAGAAATGAGTTTCAGTTTGATTAAAACAGGTTTGTTTTACTGAGTTTAATTTAACAGGTTGGGATTCTTTTTTATGTTCAGTGAATTGATTCATCATTTTCTCGCTTTTTGTTTTGAGTTCAAGCTTTATGCGCCCAGACCTCTACAAATCTTACAGATTTCCCTTGTTCGGAGCATGGGTTTTGTGATTGAAATTGTCCAGTTTCTTAAGAGATTTGACATGAGAAATTGATTTGTTCATGAGTTTGGGTTGATTGCCTGCAGGCTCCAGGTCTCAAATTCTACACATTTCAGATTTTATTAAACTTCAGATTTTCATATTTTACAGGCTTCGGTTTCCTTGTGAAGTTCAGATTTTTGGATCTTCAGATTTGCAGGTTTTGATTTCAGACTTCTAGATTTCAGGTTTTTTTTGAAATGGGTTCTGTGCATAAATTCAGATTCAGGACTTTGGTTCAGCTCTCCTGCAAACTCTGTACGTTACAAAAATTTTCAGATTTGGAATTTCCAGAATCGGCCCTCCTGCAGAATTTTTTACAACTTCAGATTTTCTGATTTATACATTTTCAGTTTCTGATCTTTGATTTCCATATTTTCAGCTTTCAGATTTTACAGTTTTCTTATTATTTCAGATTCACAGATGCGGCTCAAGTTCCAGAAACTCAGATTTGTTCTTTTCAAATTTTCTGCATGCTTCAAATCTCAGAATTTCAATTTTCAGATTCCTTACGGAATGTGTGATTTATGGGGTTAAATCAGAGCTTGATTTGGCCAGAATTTAAACTTGATTCCAGGTTCAATTACAGATTTGTGTTCTGTTTTCTCTTCTCCCTTTTTTTAAGTGCTTGGCATCCCATCGGATCAATGAGATCATTGACTCCTTTCAATGATATAGATCAAAAAAAAAAAATACAGTTTCCTGAATGTCTGTCTTGGACGTTCACAGTCCAGAGAATACAACTTCACAACTTTCACAGGTTCTGATAACATCCCTGCTCAACTCTTGATGAGTACGGTGCTGTCAATCCTTTGAAAGGAATACACCCGGTCTTACACAGACTTATGGGTATTTCCCTCTACTGTTTTTGATGATTCCCTTAGCATATAATCGGCTTAGCGGCATGTTGACCATGCACGGCCTCATATAGCTAAAAAAGGGTAAGACATTGGGGTCTTTTATAGACCTTTGTATGTCTACCTTAAGGACGTAGGGGCGGATGGTTAGTCGACCCCCCAACTAGTCCGGTTTGTTGAATTAAATGTATTTTTTTTAATTTTCACTGTTTTTGTTTGTTTTAAAAAAAAATTCTGTTGAAAACTCCCCTGCCCCGTGCGCAGGCACCGCGCGCAAAGGGCCCGGTCCCCTGTTTGGACCGGGCTGACACTGTTCCGGACTGGCAGCTCTTCCGCGGGGGGCGGCGGACACTAGGGGGGCCGGCCGGCTTCGCCTGGCTGCGCCTCCCTCTTTTTTTTTTTTTTTTCTCTTCACCGGGTGGGCCCCGCCTGTTTTCCACGTAGGACTATGGTTCGGGGACATTATTTCCCCGTCTACAGTCCCGCTCGACCCTTCTCCGGCACCCGACGGCAGCGCAGCATCCTCCGGCGGCAGCTCTGGCTTTGTTCGACAACGCCGGCGCCGGCAGAGGGGAAGGAAGGAGCCCTCACCAGTGGTAGCAGGAGGGTCTTCTGGCCTCTACGGCACCCGCTGCGACTTGTTGCGGAGGCTGCGGCGTCCGGCGGTAGAAAAAGCCGGCGGAAGAAGGAGGAGATGGCGGGAGAAGAAGAAAGCAGGCTCCACCAAGTCGCAGGAGGACTAGTAACCTCTCCGACTTCTCTCTCCCTCGCTCTGTCCTTCCGCTCCGTCCGTCTCTATCTCAAAAAAAAAATTTCTCCCTCCGCGGCCAGCTCCGGCAGGCTTCTTATAGACATCGGGAGAGCTACGTCTTCCGCTAGGAAGCTGGTTCCAGGTCCGAGAGGGACTCGGAACCTGCCATATTCTCGGCCCCCCTAATTCCGGCAGGAGATCGGGCTCCTTTAGCACCTCCATCGACCGCTGCCTCAATTGTTTCCGAGTAGGACTCGGAACTTCCATAATATCCAGAATCGGATACCGATCAGGACTCAACATCCCGTCGACACCCCAAGATAGGCTACTGCTTCCTCCGTGGCTCTTGATCTCCTGCCGCGTTCAGGAATTTTCTTTCTATTTTCTGTCGAGCCCGGGTCTGAGCAGTCCCGCGGGTGATTCCTTGGCTTATTTAGAAGACTGTCCGGCCCATTTTCGAGCAGGCCCGTGGAGTAGATGACGATGCCCTGTCTTGGGGCTTCCTGGGTGGGCCGCAAATGGGCCTTTCAGCAGGCTAAATTGGGCCGATCGGGGTCCTGTTATGGGCTTTGGCGATGGGCATTGCAGGTGGACTGAATTTGGACTTGTTTGGGCTTGTTTACGGTGCCTGTATATGCTGTACACAGACCAGATTTTGGGGAGACCGGACATGCCATTTTCCTTTCTTTCTTTCTTCTCTTCTTCTTTTTTTCCTTTGAAATCGACTTCATTTCAATCATGTTCTTTTCTTCTACAAATTGGGTGTCAACAGCAGTCCATCAACAAAAAGAGGGAGAGAGTGTTCAGGCTCTGCCGGCGTCCACCCACAGTGAAAGAGAGAGGGTGTTGTTGATGGCGGAGAGAAGAGAAGTAGACGAATTGCAGCGGCTGCAACCAACAGCAGGAGGAGGAGGGGCAGTGCACACTCCATCTGCTGCCACCAGTGCAAAGGGAAAAAGAAAAAGAGAAGAAAAAGGAAGATAAGGGTAAAGCACCATCTTGTAGTCATGCTTCCTTCTTCTTCCCCTTCTCTTCCCTATTTCCTCCATCGGCCCACTGCTGCCCCTTCCTTTTTCCATCAGCCTGCCCTTGTAGCCTAAACAGCCCCAGTTTTCCCCTTTCTCCATGGCTGATAGTCACTTAGAAAGGCCCGGATGGATCCCCATTCGCCCCTATCTCCATGGCTGACAGTCCCTTAGATAGGTCCAGTTGGATCCCCATTCAACCACTATCTTGTCCCCGATCAGATCACCACTACACAACCTAATCAAAGCCAAAGAGCTGCCCCTAAATTGGGTCATACCCGACTCTCTTAATGGCCTCGTCGGCCTGTCGTCAAACAGCCCATGTTCTGGTCTTAAACCGACCAAAACTAGCCCCAAAAAACCGACCTGTCTCAGACCCCTACCGCAGCCCAATTTCGGCCCATCAGCAATCCCCTTTTCTACCACGGTCATAATCATTGAAGACTTCCCAGTTCGGCCCCTCTTTAAACCAGTCCATTACAGTCCTTTAATTGAAGCCCCTGCAGTACCCCTAAACAAGTTCGGTTGGTACCCTTAAAACAGACCTAGTTGATCCCCTTAAACATCACCCGGTCAGCCCTTTGTGGCCCTCGTTCTATCCTTAACCGGACCCCATGCATCCCATTTTAAAAATCCCCCACAACAGCCTATGCTGCCATTAAAAATCCGCAAACAGCCCTTTTGTCTGACCTTGATAGGGGGATGAGAAGAGGGTGTTACCATCGGACCCCTTGCCCACATGATGGGTCGAGAAACCCTGAATGGGTCCCCATTTTCTACTCTTTAGCAAGCTCCAGTTTCAACCTCTAGAACACCCTGCTAGCAGCCCCTTTGCAGGCCTATACAGTCCCTCTTGTGGACAGCCTATCACAGCCTCATTGTGGCTACCCAAACACCCACAAATCTGCCCTTGCACAGCCCACTGTTCCAGCCTTGTGGAGGGTACGGGGTGGAGGTCAACAATCAGACCCCCTTCCCACCGGATGAGTTAAGGAACCCCCGATTGGGCCTCCATCCTTAAGTCCAAAAAGAAGACAAATAAAAAGTTGAAGCATCAAAACATACATATCAAGTCCAAGAAACTCAAGGCGAGCCCACCAGACCCATGAAGACTGAAAGCCGACCAGCCGGGCCATAAAGAGAATGACCAGCCCAATGGGCCCATCGGACATAAAAATTTAACTTTAAATCAAATGTGAATATTAAGTAAAATGTTTAAGGAGTTAGCACCACATCGTGGGTGCTCCACAATTGAGCGATTAATCCGAACAAGTTTCTGGCCCGTTGACCCGGGCATAGGCATGGGACATGTTCCCACTGCAGACAAACTCTTCTCCCAATATGGCTAGTCAAATGACTTAACTATGTCAGATGGTAAAATCTATTTGATTTAGAATGGGTTGACATGCCGTCGTAATACCGAACTCATCTCTCAATTTGATGAAAAATTATCTTTGGTAAAGGAAGAACGTCATATTCAGATTTCACTTGCACTCTGATGTACACCGACATGAAATGAAGACATTCAAGTGCCGATGTAGACAATTGCAAATTGGACATCTATGCTATCTTGACGGACCGGATGGGATGCAAACCCAAACTAAATAAACAATATAAAATCAATATAAAAACGTTTCATCACAATTTGAAAACCAAAACAAAAAATTCAGATTTAAATAAACTGGAACTTCATCAAAAATTCATTTAATTCAACGAACTTAAATTCCAAATTAAATGACAATTAAATAATTTCAAAAAGAATTAAATAAACAACATCAAAAACATTCAAAACTCATTAAAAATCATTAAAATTCTAAAAATAAAATCTAAAAAAATTCAAAATCCCAAATCACTCTTCAAAACATTTAAAATGCACCTAACTCACATAAGACAAATTCAGAACAAAAAGACACAAACCAAGATAATAAAAATATCTCAATCAAGATTTCAATAAAAAGAATTTAAATTATAAAATATTTAATCCATTCATTTAAAACACAAACAACATAACTTCAACTAAAAATTAATCAAATCAAGACAAATCAAATTCAAAAATCCAAATAAATTCAACAAACAAAAACAATCAAGTTGAACATAAAATTCAACTTACATTCAAATTAAATAAAACTTACTTCAAATAAATATAAACCAACTCGTTTGCATCTCATCGGGCTCGCAAAGATACGACCCTCGAGTATATTAGTTTTACGTGGATGTGCACACTCTATCAAATAAATTACTATGACGGTTAATCAAAGACATCTGAACAGTTCCTCAATATAAATAAATGTCAGATATTTGCACCATCTGGTAGAGAGAGGTCAAAATAAAAAATTTCACAAAATCTAAATCTCGGTTCTATACTTTTACAAGTATTGTAGAATCACTCAATACATTTATAGGCTATCACCTATTTTCCTAAATAGTCTAAAAAAGATTCTTAGAACTTTAAAAATGAGTTTCTCACATGAGGCCTAGTCCTATTAGGTTTGTTATAAAGTTTATTGCATTGTAGAGTTTACATTGTCAAAGATATGCATTAGTCAAGTTCATAAATGCAAAAACATACTATAATTACATAGTTGACAACTTGCCTAACAAGGAGGATCAATCCAAAATTCTTGTGAAAATAGAGAATTTGATCACAAAGAAGAGATTTTGAAAGAGGATTACCTACTACTTGTCTATTATTCAGCCACCAGTAGTTGTATTGAAATTAGTTGACTCAAATGGCAGGAACCAAATGAGGACTCTTTATGATATAATGGATCGTGCAAAACTAAAAATTAAGGAGAAGGAACCCAGATAATAAAAAATGATGAAAAATAATTGATGTCAAATGGGATAAAACATTGCATCATGATGTCCATATAATAGATATTTGAATGTGTTAATGCTTATTTTATTTTAATTTAAGTACCATATGAAACAATAACATATGGTTTAATGAGTGCAGGATATTTCTTAACCCCCCATATCCAAAATGGAGGACAAGTGTCCAATGACAATAAATTGTTGTGGGGTACTTTATCAGTCATACAACGTTTGTCTAGATCTTAACGTGATAAAATAAAAGTTGAGATGGAAGTAAGTGATCCTTAATTATTTAGAAATATTTTTAATATTTATTTGGAACACAAATCATTTCATTTTTATCCATTTTCAAATGGAACATTACAGAATGAGAGTTATAGTGTACTCAAATCTAAATCTAAGATATTCTTGTGACAAGATTTCTCCTAATATGTTTAATATGATATTTAATATAAATATATTATTATGACAAGTCCTCAACCTAAAAACTAATCATTTTTATTAGTTTTTTTCAACTAAGTGGTGGGTTCAGGTGAATACAAGAAGTGAATAGAATCCACCTGCATCAATTGCCATTAATATTTTGAGCTAAAGCACAAGTTTCTCCCATTGTAAGAGGAATTGGAGTACATTCAACCTGATACACACCAAGAGGAGGAATATGCTGATATCTGATAGGCTGGAGAAGATAGTTTTTTGTCATTATAATATGAGGTTGCGTATAAAGAATATCAAAGGCAGCCAAAAAATCTAAGAGAGATTTGCAAGGTTGCAAGTGGAGCATATGAAGAAAGCCATAGAGCACAGGAACCACCTGACGAGTTTGACATTGACTATATTTTTCAAGAGGAGCATTCACTTGCAGCATGGATGGAGAGGAGGCATGCCAGGGACCACCCCCCAAAGTTTGATCCAAAGGACCGTGCGTGGGCAAAAGGAGAACTAGATGATGTTAAGGTTAAGAGCATAGAAGAGGAAGTTCTTACTACTCCTCAACTAGTCTCATCTTCTACCCCAGCAACCTTAGATGTAGCTCAACCCTAGCCCCAGCTTCAGCTCCATCCCCACCCATAGCTACATAACCAAATCATAATCCAATAAGGGAAAAAATAAAAAAATATAGCAAGAAAAGCGTGGGGGTTGGAAATTCATCATATGACATAGTAGAAGAAGCCATGAAAAGAAAGTAAGATATTAGGCGAGATCCTTATGAGTCCAACAAACAGTACATAACCACCTTCACACACCTCAGATGATGAGGAAGAGGGGAGTTCATGCCATCCACACATCCAGGTGGAGGAGGAGGTGGTGGTGGCAGTGGTGGTGGAGGACGTGGATGCTCTTCTACTAGTGCAAGAACTAGTGGGGTAAATATAGATGACTTGGCCTTAAGGCAACATTCTAGTGAGAGAAGTTAAAGATAGAATGAAAACTTTTTCGATGAGTATGCAACAACTCATTATCCAAAATCAACATCTCCAGATGATTTTCGGATACATTATCCGGCTACAACACCTGCGCATATGCAAGACACTATATATGATTTTAGTGAAATGGCCAATTCACTAATTTCATATAGATACGGACCGATAATGACAAGTACATCTCAATGGAATAGCCATGAGACTCAAAAGCTAAAAGATAACGATCAATTTCATAGATATTGGTGAAGAAAACATATAAATTTGCATTTTATGTTAATAACTCTCAATTTTATCATGTTAGATATATTAAATAAAAGTATCTCGCAATATTATGCAATGAAAGCATGTTAAATGTTACATTTTTATTTTTAAGATTTTTGGAGTGGATTTACATATTTTTGATATTTTTCCTGATTTTTATGATTTTTAAGCAAAAAAATTAATAAAAACAATTTGGATTGATTATGAATCGGTTTTCCTTATGAGGAATCGATCGGAATCCATTCGAATTGGATCAGTACCGACCAATTCTGATTTTGATTCCGATTCTGGAATCCTTGAAGGAAGGCGAGTAGTGAGCTATGAGTTATGCATGGAGCTTCAGCCATGGGAAGGAGATATGGCCTATAGGATGTCTAGTAGGGTGACAAACAGGAGACTGGGGGGCTCATTTACTCATTGGCAACTCACCTCTTTTCCCTCTTCTCCTCAATTCCTTCTCCTTGTGCAGATGGGAGTGGCGGCAATAACACCTCCTCTCCTCCTCCTTGATCAACCAACCTGTAGGTACCCTCTCTCTGGTGACTGGACCCTTTAACAGGTGGTTGCAAACCTTCTTTTAAAGGAGGATGGCTGTCCTGGCTCTCTTCTTCTTTTCCTTGCACGCGAAGGAGCGGGGCGGGGGGGGGGGAGACCAGCCAGATCTCATGTTTCCAACCTATAGCACAGCCCATTTGAATATACATTGAGTCATCATATAGGTGGTGATGTGGGACAAGAGCGGAGATGCTACCATCCAGACATGCCGGTGGGCCCACATTGATCACAACTCAACTATTATAAATCAGATCAGGCCCAAAATGGATCGACCAAGCTTGAACCACACTGAAATCCACTTGACCAAGCTGAAAACCTTTGAATCGGACTAGAAATATACCAAAATGGGCTGAACCGGCCCCAACCAAGTTGAATCGGCTCTAAACCGGCTTGAACCAAGCCTAGGGCATTGAACCAGCCCTTAGCCGTTGAACCGGCTGAACCAAGCCTGAGAGTGCTGAACCGCCCGATTTAAGCTATGAGACAAGCCTAATTTGCTTGAACCAGCATTGGGCCACGTCGCGAACCAGCATGAACCGGTTCTAGACCAAGTGAACTAGCTAGAAAACAGGCTTAGCCGCTTAGACTGTTGACCGATCGCCGACTGAAGTGTTAAGCCGGCTGCATGGCCACCTCAGTGCGTGAAGGCACCCGATGGGGGGTCATGGTGTCAGGATGCTCTTAGCGCTGTGAGGGTTTGTGGTGGCTTCAAAGGAGGGGCGACCGCATGAGAAGACCTTACGGGGTTGTGGCCTTCCGGGGGTGCACCCAGTTGCGCATGAGATGCGAGGCTGTGCCCTCGTTGGCAGAACTCGACGAGGACATCAAGAGAGGTCTTTTCCCTAGCTTGTCTTTATGTGTCGCCATCGACCAGACCACACTGTGTTAAAGAAATTAGTTTACATTGTTTACACTAACACTGTATTTTTCACACACTCACATCCCATGTTCGGGAAGCTTCCATTTGGCTGGACTCGAGCATCCCTTCACCCCCAATTCTGTTGTAACAACTCTCTGTATCATCGTACCTGGCGACCCACGATCGTCGCCCAATTGTACAGTATTAATACAGAATGAGGGGTGTGCTGCTTGGTACACCACGGACATTGTCCACAATCGAGTGTCACCCTCATCCTCCTCGTTTTCGACTCGCTTCCGGACCGTCTTCCCCGCCGTGTGCATTGGATTTCATAGCTTCCGCTACTCCAACTCACTGGAGCAAGTGACATGGGAGGAGGAGATTGGATCTCCACAAGCTGCCGAGAGGGGCCAATAGACATGCCGATAAAGGCCTTCAACTTCGCCAATTTCGATGCCATAAGAAACAGGAAGTAGATCGGTGAAGCAAGGGAGGCAACGAGGGAGCTCTGGTGGGTCCGGAGGACCCAAGGAGAGGTCCAATGGCATCAGGGTTTGCTTGCGACCGGTGAGGTGTGGCACAATGGTGTTTTGGCTAGGGGAGGGGAGGTCATGGCATGATCGGGTGAAGTCTAGAGGGGCCGGGTAACAAGGCTTCTGGTGATGGGATGGCAACGTAGGGGTCTTGGAAGCAAAGAGAGAGAACAGAAGGAATGTGGGACATTAAGAGTGGTGGGGGTGACCAAGAACCTCGCAGAAGCCGAAAGGGCTCGGAGTGGGGCTGATAGAGGGGTTACAAGCTCCTATCGAGCTGGTGGGAAGAGGAGCATATGAAGAAGATAATGCCGACGATAAGGGAGGAGGAGAGGAGAATAACCAATGACTTGGGGATGTAGCAGAATATCGGATAGGGAGGGGGTGGACCGGTGGAGAGATACCTGGGGCCACCAACGGGTGAAGGGTTACTTGCTAGAAAAAAGAAGGTGGGATGCCGCCTCCGACCTACAGAGGTGCCATCATAAGGAAGAACTGTGAGATCGAGAGGAGAGAGAAGCACACCCAATGAGAGATTGAGAGAAAGAAATTGGATCAACTTCTCACCCTCTTCATCCTCCATCTCAACATGGTATGACCAAAAAAAGGAGAGCCTAATTACATAAGAGGACCAAAAAAACTTATTTTGTAACTAAGTCCTCTTAAGAACCAAAACTGAAAATAAACTCTAGATATTTATGATCAGGTCACTCATGTTGAAAAAACAAAAGGACCCTAAAACATCTCATCTGGATCCCCATCACATGGACTTCTCCCATTGGTGAAGGTTCATTTAAGACCAAGTCAAGCTCAGAATGGAAAAGATACGCCGAATCTACAGCCCTCTCTTCCTACACTGTAGGAGCATCCAATGGAAGCCTTCTCTTGAAGTCATGTGCAGACGATAGAAGCTGCCAAGTGAACAATACAGTCCTATATGTAGGACCTCTAGTGGCTGCTCCTCTTGACCTAAAATCTCATTAAATTGGGCTGTTGGCGTCACCTTTTTGCAAAAAAAAAAACAGCAAAAAAGGGGGGAATGGCATGATCGGACCAGGCTCCAGCTGGCCCAGTCCTTAATTGGGCCAAAGCAGGCCTCAATTTGACACATGGGCACTATTTCCAGCTGTCCAGCCCTTTATTTAATTTAATATAATTATTTCCCAACTCTTATAGCCCACCTACATACAGGCCCATAAGAAAGAAAAGAAGTGGGCCGCGGCCATTGAAAAACAGGCCCAATTCAGCCATGTCAGCTGCCAGCTCAACCTGCCACCTCATCCTTGACCCATTAATTGCATGGGAAAAGCCAAGGGACAGCTCAACACTTAATGCCATGGGAGAACTCAAAGGTCAAGTCAAATATTGAATGGCCTAGGAGAAATTCAAGAAATTAAAGCCTATTGACCACCACCTAAGGCCATCTTACGTACTCCACCATCTGCCCTTTCATATCCCCCATCTCCTATAAAAAGAGAGGACCGCCCAAGGGAAAGGAGGCTTGCTGAAGGACGCCAACAGGCTGCTGCACCAGCTGCTGCGGCCAAAGGAAGAAGAAGAAGAGGAGAAGAAGAAGAAGAAGACAGCTGCTGCTCTCCTCCTGCCCACGTGCACACCTGCCAGCGGCCAAAGGAAGAAGAAGAAGAAGAGAGCTGCTGCTCTCCTCCTTGCCACGTGCATACCTACCAGCAAGGATTCCGGAATCGGAATCGGACCGATTCCGATTCCGATTCCAAGAATCGGCCGGAAGGGAATCGATTCCGGATCGGTCCGGAATCGTTTTTTTTTTTTTGGAATTTTTTTTTCGTCAAAAAAATTCAAAAAAATCAGAAAAAAATCTAAAAAAATAGGAAATGAGTTAGAAAAAATTTTAAAAATAACCAATGCATTCATCCACAGGACCACATCGAATAAATACTAATGAACTCCATTTCGAAGACTCGAAGTTAAGTACATATTCCAATTCCATTGATTCAAAAATCAAAGAGATGATACATCATGAAAAAAAAAATTTACATCATATCAATCTACTACCAAAATCTAGGATATAAATATGGGTCTTCCTCCTCTCCCTGCTGCGCTTGACGCTCCTCCCTCGTGCTCAGTCTTGTATACTGTCTGGGACCATATCCATACGAAAATAATGCCGATGCCATGCTATCAAGGTCGTATGGATCGGACCGCGGGACGACCGGGACGTAAGCGCGAGGATACGGTGGAGCTGGTGGTGTAATCCACCGCCGGTCGACCGGCCAAATGCCGGATACCGTGACTCCCGTATATAAGAATCCGCGCTGTATCCGAATCCAGCCGTGTAATACGGCTTTGGATGCCGCGAATCGGGAGACCTTTCGTCGCTCGCCGATGGTCGCGTTGCCGGTATGCACTCCTCGTCATCATCACCGAGGAGGAGAAGGGAGCTCGCGCGTCGTCATCCGGGCCGACAGACGCCCGACCTCTGGGCCCTTCCTTCTCTTCACCTCTTCGACCAACTCGAAGTACCATAAGGTCCAGAACCCAAAGTTTTTTTCAACTTTGCAAATCCTCCCATTTTCCGTGCAGTCACTTTTGTTTTCGTTTTCCCCGGGACCGCGAACGGGCCGGGTGCCAGCCGCCGGGACTAGGCCGAGCTGGTGGAGCCGAGCCTGGGGCTAAAGCCGCGCAGTGGTCGCTCCATACCGCCGCCGGCGGCTACGTCCCCCGCCCGAGGCTCGAGAAGATGGACGGTGGCAGCCGAGCATCCTCCTCGCTTCAACACCATCCAACTCTCCTTCACCCCACGCACGGTCATCGGGATCAAACTCACCGTACGATCCCCTCGGCTTCCCTATCCTCTATCCAGAGGCAAGTGCACGCTCCTCTCCGGAATATCCGATCCACGTCCACCTCCTCGGGTGGTGGTGTGGCTGAGGAATGCTCGCTCGTACGGACCACTCCGCGAAGCGTGCAAATCGCTCCTCGCCGATCTTCCGTCGATCCTCGATGTTCTTTATTTACGCGCATCCTCACGTCAGTAATGACGAAGACACCAGCTTCTCCAAACTCGGTCCGAGGTCAACATGCTCCTCCTTTTCGTACGTATCGTGTTGAATGTACCCAGCTTTCCTGGCCGAGTATCCCGATACCGATGGGCGAAGAAGTGAATTCCATCCACTCACACGGGTGTTCACCCGAACCCACCACTCACCGCAAGAAAACAAGAAGACCCACCCTCTCCTTCCACACCAACTTAAATCCATCCATCCACTCCTTCAACTCCCGGACCTCCTCATCCGAGCGCGCCGTATATATGTTCCGCCGCCCGGGTTCGCAAACCCGGTCCGGCCTTCACCCACGGCATCCACCATCGTCCGGAAGTAAGGGTGAGTGGCCGCATGTGCCGGGATGCCTACATCAAGTTAAAAAAATTTTAATCAAAGTAAAATTAAGTTTAAGTAAATAAAACACACATAATGTCAATTTTAATTTAAAAAGTGATACCCGTACGTAAAAACCATTTCACAATGCTGGCGAACGGCTCTCTTTGCAGCCGCCTCGTTGCCTTCACCCCTTTCATCGCTCGTTTAATCCCCATCCGCCCGCACTCTGCTTTCCTAAATAAATACTGTCACCTCGGTGTAAATCGAGCGCCGGTGTATGTGAACGGCGGTATGGCTCCCGGCTCTCCGGGGTCGGGCCTCTCTCGGTCCCACCGAGGTAGGCGAGCCGACGCCGATCGCCCAAAGCCGGGTCAACTGCGGGACCCGCACCCTCCCGCTCCCCTCCTCCCGTCCTCCTCCTCGGCAAATGCACGCTGCGCGTGCCCTAGCACGTCTGGGGCTCGGAGTCCGTGGACTCGTCCTCGCTCTCGCTCCGGCTCGGTACCGGTGCCTTCCCCTTGCTTTTCCCTTTCGAGATAGAGCAAATCGCGGTCCCTCCTCCTCTCCGTGAGTAGCCTCGTCGCGCAACTCCTCCCTCTCGCTCGATCCTAACAGCCCGTCGAGAGGCTCACCACCCGTGCGCGTAGCCTCTCATCTCCTCACTCTTCTCCCCGGGCACCTTGTCACATTTCTTGACATTCCCACCGTTCCGCAATATGTTGTTTCAACTTGAACACCCCCTCGTTCATCTCCTTCCCACACCATTCGAGACCGTACCATCTTCCTAACCGGGTCTACTCATGTGCCCGTGTTCCCAACCCACGTCGGAAGCACGCGTCTTGGTGCCGCATCACCTTGATCGGCCATTGCTTATATGCTGAAAATTGTAAACAATGCACTAAAAATGATTAGATAACATAAAAATTGATTTAGATGTCTGTTCAGAAGCGTACAACCCAAGTAACACACCATTCGGTATGTTTAAAGGGTTATGTATTTGCCGAAAATGGTCGTAAATTAACGTACGGGATATCCGGAATTTTTCCCGTGCAAAATGGACTCAAACGGATAGTTCAAAACTTAGACGGACTTGTTCGGTCAGAAATCACAATGTTTAACGACGCTCGGACTCGTCGGAAATGCGTAAGAATGGACGTACGTTTTCGGCGAAGAAATCTTACCAAAACCTTAGAAAGATCAAAGAAGAGGTTGATTTGAGGTCGGTCCCGAGCTTGGATCGGCGGAATCCCTTGAAGACGTTGTTTGGAATCGCCGGAATCGCCGCCGGAATCGCC
Source organism: Cryptocoryne crispatula var. balansae (assembly GCA_036172225.1). NCBI lineage: Eukaryota > Viridiplantae > Streptophyta > Magnoliopsida > Alismatales > Araceae > Cryptocoryne > Cryptocoryne crispatula. Next base: position 18,816,704 of record CM069921.1, read on the forward strand.
GGAATCGCCGGAATCGGTGGAATCCTTGCTGGAATCGACGGAATCGGCCCGGAATCGATGCTGGCAGCTGGGATCGAGGCCGGAATCGCGCCGGAATCGCCGGATCGAGCTTCTGCCGCCGCGGGATCGACAGACCATCGGACCGTCGCGGGTCGATTCCGGCCCTTTTAGTGGCCGAATCGGCTCTGATCTCTGTCCGTAATCAAACCAGGAATCGAACCGGGCCAGTTGACCCGGTCTTCCGACGGAATCGGTCCTTCCTCCTGGAATCCACCGATCCGATTCCGGAATCGGTCGGAATCGGACCGATTCCACCGATTCTGCAATCCATGCCTACCAGCGGTCAAAAAAGAAGGAAAGAAGGAGAAGAGAAGGAAAAGAAAAGGTAGGGGCATACACATACTAACTATGTAGCCCTCTAAGGGCACCCCTTCCTCCCCTTCTAAGTTCTCTTCTCAACCCCTCTCATGGCCTAAACTGGTCTTCATCGCCATCGGCAACCCATGACCCAAAAGATTGGTCCCTACCAGCCCCTGTTCGGACCACCTAAACAGTCCCTGTTCCGGCCCGTTGTGCACCCCACTGAACAGGCCAAAAACCCCTCTGCAGGCCCCTTAAACAGGCCCCATGTAGACCCCTCTCAGTCTGCCAGGAGACCCCAAATCAGACCCCTGTTCAGCACCCAATCAGGCCCTGAAATGCCTCCAAAAATCAGACACAGCAGGCCCTGTCCGGTCTCCAAACCAGACCCATGTACAGACCTCGCCCGGTCCCACTTCAGAGCTCTGCACAGGTCCTGTTCGGTCCCCATTTCAGACCTGCTAACAGACCCCCTGCAGGTCCACTTTCGGTTCAGCCAAATGCCCCTTGTGCAGACCCATTCTGGCCCATCTTTTGGCCCTGAACCAGGCCCACAAACAGGCCCATTTCCTGGTCCCCATCCAGGCCCATAACAGGTCCCTTTGAGACCCACCTGACCTACCTGCAGGCCCACTAAGCAGACCCAAAACCTGCTCCTAAAACCTGCAGCAAAATAGCCCCTTTGCGCACCTCCATAAATTCGCTGTTTTCATGCCCTTTGAGCAGCCCCCAAACAAGTCCTAAAACAGCCCCTTTTGCGCAGCCCAAAATAAGCCACCTGACTGACCTTTGCGCAGACCAAAACCAGGCCATCAAACTGTCCTTTGTACAGCCCCGAACAGGGCCCTTAAAGCAAGCCATTTTCGGCCTCCCTTCAATCCAGGCTTCATGCCGCCACAACAAAAGCAAAAGCGCTTCATAACAAGTCCTGCAGCAAAAGCAAACAAGAGGACAGCGGTTTGAACATTGGCCGGGTTGAAGGTGACGGCCCGGCACCCCTTGGAAACCGCACGACAGGCTAAGGGCATAGCCGGGTGGCCATCCAAGCCGGTTCCATCAAGAAAACTACAGCAAGACAGCAGACTTTCCAGCAGGCCCTTCCGGCCCGAAGCAGTTCAAAACAGGCCCATTGAGCCCATGAAGACTGAAGGCCGGCTAAGAACGCCGATGGAACTTGAACCGGCCTAGATGGCCTTTAAAGAAAACAACAAATCAAAATCAAAATGCAAAAGCTACATTAAATTAATGAGCGTTCTCCCAAAGGGAAACTCCACCTTGACGAGGGGCACGGGCACGTTCCCGTAGTCGTCGATCCGGACGGTGGTGCGGGCATGCTCCCATAGCCAACGATCCTTCAAGGTTGGCTATTTTGGATGGGTAAAACTTCACTAAGTTGGAAATGACCGGCATGCCCTCATAATGCCGAAATTTTTCAAAATTGGTGAAGAACCTATGTTGGGAGAAGAATTGCCTATCTTTTTTTTACATCATTGTACTTCATCACATATGAAATGAAAAGTGATCTTCAATGTTGACTTGGAATGCATGAGAATGGGCACAGATTGGCAGCCCAATGGGCCAGGTGTGATGCGAACCGTCAAACAAAAGGCAATATGGACAAATCTGAAAGTTCAATAGAAAACAAAGAAAATCAGAATTGAAATAAACTTAAAAACAAACAAAACCAGTTTCAAGCAATCTGAAATAAAAAAACAAACCAGGTTCTGAAATAGGACTATCCCGCCCAAGGATTCCTGGAATCGGAATCTGAATCGGAATCGGTTCCGATTCCGATTCTAGGAATCGGCCGATTCTCGTGAAGGGAATCGATTCCGGATCGGCCCTGAATCGGTTTTTTTTTTGAATTTTTTTGGACAAAAAAATTCAAAAAATTCAGAAAAAAATCTAAAAAATAGGAAATGAGTTAGAAAAAATTTTAATAATAAGATTAGTATTCATCCACAGGATCACATCGAATAAATACTAATGAACTCCATTTGAAGTTAAGTACATATTCCAATGATTCAAAAATCAAAGAGTTGGTACATCATGAAAAAATATACATTTACATCATATCAATCTACTACCAATATCTAGGATATAGATACGGGTCTTCCCTCCTCTCCCTATCGCGCTCGACGCTCCTCCCTCGTGCTTAGTCTTGTATACTGTCCGGGACCATATCCATATGAAAATAATGCCGATGCCATGCTATCAAGGTCGTAGCCGGATCGGATCGCGGGACGACCGGGACGTAAGCAGAGGACGGTGGAGGGCTGCTGGTCGTAATCCACCGCCGGTCGGCTCGGCCAAATGCCGGATATCATGTGGCTCCTATATATAAGCTAATCCCATGTGTATCCGAACTGGGCCAAGTGTAATACGGCTTTGCCGATGCCGCGAAGAGAGACTCGGCCGCCGCCGATGGCCGTGCGTTCGCCGTGTACGCACTCGTCATCATCACCTCGAGGAGCGAGAAGGAGCCTCGCGTGTCGTCATCCGGTGGCCGACGAACGCCCGACCTCTAAGCCTTTCCTTCTTTTCCACCTCTTCACCATCTCTCCGAAGTACTGCCGAAGGTCCGTAACCCAAAGTTTTTTTCAACTTCGCAAAATCCTCCCATTTTCCGTGCGCTCACTTTCGTTTTCGTTTTCCCCGGACCGCGAATGGCCGGGGCAGCGGCCGCCGGACTCCAGCCGGAGCCTTCGAGCCGGGGCTAAAGCCGGCAGGTGGTCGCTCCATAGCCGCCATTGTGGCATAAGAAGGCCCCGCCAAGCTCCGAGGAAGTAGATTGAGGTGGAGCCGGGAGCATCCTCCTCGGCTTCAACACCATCCAACTCTCCTCTTTCACTCTGACGCATCTGGCCATCGGGATCAAACTCAGCTCAGACGATCCCCCCTCGGCTTCCCTATCCTCTATCCAGAGGCAAGTGCACGCTTCCTTCCCGGGAATATCCTCTGATCCACGTCCACTTCTCCTCGGGTGGTGGTGTGGCGGAGGAATGCCTCTCGCTCATACGTGGACCACTCCGCGAACCGCGCAAATCGCCTCCTCGCCGATCTTCCGTCGATCCTTCGATGTTCTTCTACGCGTTAGCCTCATGTTGCCAGACGACAGTAAGCACTGCCTTCTCCAAATTCCTGTCCGAGGTCAACATGTTCCTCCTCTTGCGTACGTATCAGTCGAATGTACTCCAAGCTCCTCTCACAACGGGAGAAACCGATGTCTCCGCCGAGTATCCTCGATACCGATGGTGCAAGAAGTGGATTCCATCCACTCGGTGCTTCACCGGAATCCACCACTCACTCGTAAGGAAGAAACAAGAAGAGAGAAAGGAAAACAATTAGCCCATCATCTACCATAACTTATATGAAAAGAAAATAAAATCTTCATCAAGCTATTACTATACTACAAAGTATTACTCATCATTAACTCGAATATTTCATATCAAGATCTAAGTATATGCGTCGACCCTCATCTTGTATACTTCGCATCCGAAAAATTTATAAAAAAGAAAACATTAGTTGCCTCGGTGTCGACTCGAAAATTCGGGATTTTGTGGCTTTCTCCTTTTCAAAGGAAATCCGCGAACCTGCATCGTCACCTCAAAGAGGGGACGTAAAAGTTAAAGCAACTCTCACCTCGGTCCCACACTCACATTGATCCCCGAACTTTCATCCTCTGGCGTCGCTCGATCACCAAAGAGACGGTTCGGGTCAACAAAGTGATGGAGAAGTGAGAAAAATAAATTAAGACATACGCTGTCGTCAGAACCGCTGGTATCCGATTTATGAAATTAAATTGACCGTGTGTACCTTAGCGTGCCAAGAGCGTGGTTAAAGTCTTCTTCTTCGGCCGTCGAATGGAAGAAGAGTCCTCAACGCGCGGTGCGTTCGATCTTCCGTGCAACTAGACAAATAAAACAAGCGAAAGATCTATTAACTAGACAAAGTGGAGTATATGTAAAGAAAATAAATAACGAAACACACAATTGACTAGGAAACCGACCGGATTCGGGTTATTCTAACCTCCTTTTTTTATTTTCGGATTAACGTAACTAAAAATAATGCAAAAATGTAAAAAAATGATAATGAGAGGGATGGAGAATCACGAAACAAAGAGCAGATAGGAAAAGAACAGTAAAAGATTCCTGAGTTGAATAGAGAAAGATATGGCCAAACCGGGGTTGTCGCAAGTTTTCAAGTAGCAAGTCCAGGATCTACCAGGCGCGACTTTGCTTCCGCGCTCGTCTCGACCAGCCCCGCGACCTCTAATCAAGTGCGTCGTCAATCGCAGAACTCAAGAATACTTGGAGACGAAGAACTTCATGTTGAAGTAGAAGCTCGGGCAGCAGACGTCCACACTCTGCTGTGGAGAGGGCCGAAGAAGAGAGACCTGGCTGATCACCTGCATAGACCACAGCATTCCTCTCTCTGGAACCGACTTTTCTCTCTCTAAAAACTCGAAATTCTCTCTCTAAAAAATCACAAAATCAATGCAGGAGGGAGGTCGGACGTCTTCAGATGCCTGGGGGGTCGTGCTCGCTACGCCTTTCGAACATGACCAGTAATCAGCAGTCAATTTATGGGAGAACGAACGGCACGATCGTTAAGACGGTGGCCAGTACCAGGCACCTTGCGCCCCTACCCTGGGGTGCATGCGCCTCGGTGTGGCAGTAGGCATGCGCCCACCCCGAGGGGCGACATGTGCCTCCCAAGCTGGGGTGCAATGGCACTGTCTTCCCGAAAAATTCCGACCTCTATCCACGCCGATCGGTTCAAAGACAGTGGTAGGAGTCCCGGCGTGGAAAACTGTTCCATCGTGCCTCAAAAGGTAGGGCGCACGTGCCCTCTGTTGAGGGCAGGAGGTCACGTGCCTCACCGGCAGAAGGCTCACGAAGGGCACGTGGCTCCCCGGGCCTTCCTCGGGGCGCACGTGACCAGGGACCCGGGCGCATGGGACTCCGCGCGTCCTTGCTTCCGAAGCCACCTGCGAACACTCCCGAACTCGGAATTCGACGCCGTTTGTTGCGTCGAGCATAACAACAGCCGAAGAAGCTTTCTATAGCATCGGGATCAGCCATCACACCCTCTAAAACTTCAGAATTTTGTTCGGAATTTAGTAAGGGCAGAAGAAAAGAAGGATCCGGATACATTGTGTCAAAACGACTCCGATGGCAAGAACCGAAAGGTAATGGTATGCAACAAAACTTATTCGGGAGGTGTGAATATGACCATAACCTTCAATGCACGATCATTGTGTGCATTTATCATTCAGCCAATTTCGCGTGTTTACACGATTTACTATATTTTCTCGCTCGGAAATTACGGCTTTTCGCAAGGAAAAACTTCGGAAAGCATCCCGATTTTCGTTCGGCGAAGCTCCAAATCAACATTAAAAGATCCGGCATCATTATAAGGTCAATCACAATGTTACCCTATAAAATACGAGTTTTGGAGGCTTCCGACTTTGGCAAATTTCAAGGCGTGTCTACACTCCGGTAAGTGTTACTCCGGCGGTATTTCGAATGAACTCTAACTTTAAGCCTTTCTAGTCTCAGCCTCTATCCCCTGCCCTCCTCGCCGAGATCGGGTACGTACGCCGTATAACAAGCAAGTGTACCCCCGTACTACCTCAGTTGTCGTTCACCACCTCGTCCCCTCCATATCGATGCAAAGGTTCAAAAAATATCCTACGCAAGCATTGTATTAGATAACATTATGAATAAGTTAATAAGACAATTATTCAAATAAAATATTTTCATAATCTGGGTTACCTCAAGTAAAGATGGAGCATGACATCGTGGTGCAAGGTCTTGTCTCTTTATCGGTCATTCTTATGATCTTCCACCACTTTCAGAATCCTCCTGGATTTTTTTCTTTATTTTCATCTTTGCCTTCGATCCACGGCATCGTATAGTTAATACGCCTACGTCCGTCCCCGTCATCCGAGCTCTACCAACCTCAAGACAACTACTACATGGCTCAATGGGATTGCCAAGTAGTTGGCAATCCTCTCCCAAAACCTTCGACAACTGACCAGCTTCCTCGGTACCCGACAAAATCTCCAGCCTGATCTTTTCATACTTGTCACAGCAGTTGTCCACCATATAGTTATAATACTCCTCGGAGTGGTGGCATGAATCTCAACTTCAACGCATGTCTATGCCTATGTAAACTCTCCAACGCAATGAAATTCATAGCAAATCGAGTCCTGACCAGGCCTAACAAGATCGTGCTCCTCCCCGCGCGTGATCTCATGATACGTGTTAGGCGCGGACGCGAATAAATAAATGACGCGATCGTCCGCATGGCCGCCCGACAAGTGTGGATACACCCTCCTCCTCTGCCTATATCCTTCTAATACGGTATCAATGGAACGTGCCGCTACAGGGCACCCGCAATACGTGCTTCCTTTTCTCCATCAACTTCCTCCTGTACTCGCCTATACGTACGGGGTTCGTTGTCATGACAACCTCTCAACCATTAATCGTCCTCCCCGATCTCCTCCACCACCGCATCCATCGAAAAAAGGAAGTCGGCATTTTTTATCTTCCCGAAGCATCTACCGACTTCAAGCATCAGGCTGTCCCTCAGACCAAGACACCAAGAAGCTTTATCATACTCCTCGTGGTGATAACCCGTCCACCCATCGCACATAATCAAGTGCAACCCCTCTCCTTCCACACCTCAACTCGAAACCATCCATCCACTCATTCAACTCCTCGGATCTCATCCAGCCCCAAGACATTCAGCAGGAGACATTTTGCCAAGGCCCGGGCTTCGCAAACCTGGTCCGGCACTTCACTCCACGGTATCCACCATCGTTCCACAAGTTGGGGCTGGTGGCCGTACGTGCCGGGATGCCTACATCAAGTTAAGCAAAATTTAGATCGGTGTAAAATTATATTTAAGTAAATAAAACACACATAACGTTTAATTCTAATTTAAAAGTTTCTATAATTCGTACGTAAAAATCACTTGCTCACAAATGTGGCGAACGGCTCTCAGCACTGCCTCGCTTGCCTTCACCCCTTTCATATCGCTCGTTTAATCCTCATCCGTGCTCAAAGACTCGGGCTTCCTAAATAAATACTCGTCACTCTAAGCGTAAATCGAGTGTCAGGCAGTGGCAGAATCCAGCGGTACGGCTCCCTGCCTTCCCTGTGGCGCTGTGCCTGTCCTCGGTAGGCGAGCCGATGTTGTATCGGCCCAAAGTCGGGTCAACTCGGGACCTGCACCCTCCCGCTCCCCTCCTCCCCGTCCTCCCTTCCCCGCAAACGCACGTCATTAGCCGTGCCTAAGACAGACAAGCCCTGAGTCCGCGGACTCCTCCTCGCTCTCCGGGCCCGGCTCACCCGGTGCCTTCCCCTTGCCTTTCCCTTTCGGGAGGTGGGGGCACCGCGGTCCCTCCTTCTGCCGAGTAGCCTGCCGTGCAACTCCCTCCCTCTCGCCCGATCCTAATGTTCCATCGAGAGGGCTCTGCACTACACAGAGTCTCTCATCTCCTCACTCTTTTCCCTCGGCACCTTGTCACATTTCACTACATTTCCAATGCTCCGGCAATATGTCATTTCCAGCCGAATACCCCCCGTCTTCCATCTCCTTCTCACACCATTCTCAGACTGTACCCTCTTCCTAATCGGGTCTGGCTCACGTGCCCGTGTTCCTAACCCACGC